>JACYXH010000826.1:4108291-4463670 GCA_026745465.1 Lota lota
AAGTAGGCATCTCAACAGATCGTCTGGCACTCACTCTGTTTTGACTTGGGGAGAACGTACTTGGTGAAGGAAAACCTAAAGGCCTGTGGTTTTAGCTGGACGCTTCCCCTTCTGCCTTCTGGGTTAACCCTTTAGTCGGTCAGAGAGCTTTCATGAGTACGTTTCTGTATCATACTCATTGAGTGAGAAACATTCAGACCAGTGAAGAACCATGGATGAACTCCCGAGAAGTCAGGGGGTAATTTACTTTTAGAAAATCTGCTGCCCCACCATATTGTATAGTTTTGGTCAAGAAGACCTGAGAAGATGCTCTCGTTTTGAATTTTGTATTTTGCCAGAGCCACACTGGACAAGAAGAACCACAATGGTATTAGCTGCCATATGACACATGAGTAGAATATGTATTTTGTCGATTTTTAGGAAGATATGTAGAAATGTTTCAAATATTTAGATGTTTAGGAAAATCTTTTAATTTGTTCTGAATTGTTTTTGTCTGGATTGTCCGACCAACAGACAAACATATGTGCTTCTTTCACACCAATAACCTATCGTATCACGGCACTACTGGCACTGTGTGTGGCACTGGTGTTCATAAAATGGCAGGGCTAGGTTACCCGCGGCCCTCCGCCTGGCTTCTGCAGGCTGGCAGGGTTCGGCGGGACAGTGCCCGCGGGGGGTGTTCGCCACCAGCTGGCCCGCTGATTGAAATGAAAACACGTCTGAGAGGTTCTGCTGGCTGTCAGGCCTGTGATGTATGGCTTGGAGGATGTTTCCAGGGTCCCCCCCCCCCCCCCCCCCCCCCCACCATATGGACACTGTACCCCCAGACCTGGCCTCCTCCACCATAGGGGAAGATCTCTCCTGGTGTGCTGGACGTCACGGGAAGGATGGGGCTCTCTGGCTAGAGTCAGACTCGGACGAGGTGTTTGTTTGTCTTCCTCACAAAGTGTAGGCGATGAGTGGGTTGAAATTCGGTTTATTTAGTTATCGCGTTTATTTTATTAGGATTTTACTGATGCGAATTTGGATAACACTGAAGAAGAAATGAAACAGGATAGTTTCCAAAAACTAAAGTTTTTGTCTACAGTCCATTTTCTTCTGAACGGTATACAAATGGATACCTTCACTTAGTGTAAAGGAGTGTGCATTCACACATGATAATGTGTATGGTAATAGTGTGTATATAAACACACACACACACACACCTGCTGCAGTGTGCCATAGACAATAATACCAACCTAGTCATATACATATGCACACATGTCCACACAACACCCCCACCCACGCACAAAGCCCGTCCCCCCTGCACTTCCTGTCTATACATTATGCGCAGGTCTACGGTTTGAGGTCCGCAGGTTCTGCAGACTCAGGAAGGATACGCTGAGCTCCCTAATGTCTCCCTAGGGACACCCGTCTACTGCCTGCGCTGTAGTAAAAAACCCTGAGAAATATCCATGTCACACTCCCACGCATGCACGCACACACACACACACACACACACACACAGAAACACACACATACACACAATGACTTATGAGGACCGGCAGTAACGAGACAGTGTGAGTGTATCAAAACACAATGAACAGAATTATACGGCAATTTGAAGAATAGTAAAGAGTGGCCCAGACGTCGGTTTGAACAGGAAATCCTAGTCCTGTTCCTGCCGGACTCTCCGTCAGACTATCGGAAGAGTTAAAGGTTAAAAGGGCTAAAGGTCATACACGTTGGGTCAAGTATTAAGTCAACACAGAGACAAAAACACAAAACCATGGCGCATTTTAAAGCCCAAGGTTTTTTCCCCGGTTCTTCTTAAATCAGGGAATTTCACTAGCCCTGATTCTTCCCGCTCTTTTCCTCCCGCTTCTCCTGGTCTGAATTTGCTTGTGGCCCCTGAGAGCTTGGCTCGGCCTCCATAAGGAGAAGCCCACCCTTCACTCACATCCGCAAGTCCCTGGGTGGCCCCGCTGAGGAACTGCTCGGTGAAGAGTGTGTAAGATGATGGAAATTTGGAGGACTGGTTCACAGGCATGATTCCAGACCCCCCCCCCCCCCCCCCAGAAAAACACAATAGTGTAAGGAGAAGGCGAGGAGAGAGGATGAAGGGGGGGGGGGGGGGGGGTCTTGCAGATTTAGGCCCCCCTGTTGTATAACGGGTGGAGGGACATGAAGGGAGGCAGAGTGGTGCCTGTCTACATCTTCTGAGAAAACGGTTCCATAGGATTCTTCAAAGGAGTAGAGGACTGGACAGATGGGCCCCCACGGACCCCGTGACTCACGGCTTTCCACCGCCTCCCCCTCCGTTCGCTGACAGACAGAAGATGGGCCTACAGACGAAGCCAGGGACACGGTTCTGACAAGATGTTTTAGGGGGCGGCTCTTTGTGTTCTGTCTACACTATAGATAAACATTAGAGATAATCCAGTGTCAAACCATTTTCATTTAAAATGAGAATAGGGACATTAAAGTGTATTCTTCTGGTCCATTTTCTAATTTCTAAGCCATTAGACAATTTAAGTAACAATTATTATAATTAACCTTTCCACTGGCAGCATTATTTTATATGACTTATTTAGTTGTTTCTGGAAATATACTCCATCAGGGACCATAGCCAAAGGCCTCAGATGTAGATTAGTATGTGATTGTCTATTTCTATGATTAATCCACTTCTACCTCTTCCCAGCATAGAAACACAAACATGTTGCAAACAGTGGATTGTTTTACAGGGACTTGGACTTGTTTGCTAGTTACAACTAACACTGTAAATTGAAGAAAGAGAGAGAGAGAGAGAGAGAGAGAGAGAGAGAGAGAGAGAGAGAGAGAGAGAGAGAGAGAGAGAGAGAGAGAGAGAGAGAGAGAAAGAGAGAGAGAAAGAGAAAGAGAAAGAGAAAGAGAAAGAGAAAGAGAAAGAGAAAGAGAAAGAGAAAGAGAAAGAGAAAGAGAAAGAGAAAGAGAAAGAGAGAATGTCAGACAGGAATGAGGAGGGATGCATAAAAACATTAGCTAATATAATGGACTGATGTAAGTAGCGAGGCTCATGCGGTACTAGCTGACTAAAATCGATCACAGTGAGGTGTCACATTCCTTGGCCATGGTGGAGTCCTGTCTCTGTAAGGTTGTCTATTTGTTAGCCGACCTGCTGGGGAACGGTCATGGAGGGTAGTGTACATTTTCATGGACGCTACACAACTTTTTTACCACGCCTGGGGGCCGTATGATAAATCGCATAACTACTGTTTCCTGTCTTACGAGGATGAATTAACAGCACCACGTAGAATCCAATCTCTCTCCCTTTTGGGAAAAGAAAGGAAAATACAAATTGGCCTGACGAAGAAACCATGCATGAACCAAACCACGTAGAGCCAAAGGCAGACCACCGATCGGTGTGTTTCCATAACGTGTCCTGGCACGCCGCTTGACAACATAAACCAGGCGTTTAGCCTCTGACGGGCCCAATCCCCTGATCGCAGAATGATAATATTTCACGGTGTAGACTCGAGCACACGGTTGTTTTCGCTCAAAAATAACGCGGCGCAACGCACAGAGGTTTCCCTCCGAATGACTCGGCCTTGAGGATCGTTCTTTCCTTGTTTTTCTTTTTCTTTGACATTTCTTTCCCTTTCCACTGCCCCGCGCTGAGAGACGTGCGATTATGATGTCATAATCACAGCATTTCCACGGCAATCTTTCTTTCATGGCGACGCCGGACTGCCTCAGCACCAAACCCCTGAGCGGATGCCCACATTCCAGAGGTCGGAAAACAAAACAAAAAAAGAAAAGAAACCTGAAATGAAAGTGTCGGCAGAGCTCTCGCACCGGAGACGGAAAGCGTGCTATTGCCTCTCAGATAACCGTTGACCTTATCACTGACTGCCGGGTTATCTGCTGCCTTGTTCGTTGGTGGGGGACGCTGTGGAAAGCGTTGGTAGGGGAAGTGGGGTTGGCTGAAGGTTGCCGTGTCTGTGATGTCGTCTGACAATACTATAGATGGAGCCGTCTAGGGGCGCGTAGTGCTAATATTGTTCTGACCTTGTTCTTTTGCCTATGGATTATTTATCTTTCCTCTTAACGGCCGCCAGCAAAAATATCATCTGTACAAACGTTAAACATCATTAGGAGAGAACGCTAGAAAATGTAATAGGGGTTGAAAATAAAACCATCTTCTTTTTGTCATTTGGATATTCGGTTGATTTAGTGTGGCTTCTCCGGTTCAATGTGTAATGCGTGGACACATCTTTTTCTCTCTTTTTTATTTGCTTGAAAAACCCTGGCTGGGTCTGTTTGAAAGTGTCTCTTTATGTGTATACTAGTGGAAAACAGCTGCCAAATGGGCTCCAAAACGGGAATGAAACACAAACCTCCAATATGGTTTTCTTTGTGTCACATGAAGCAGCCGTTTTGAGCATGAATTCACATCCAGGTGAGAGCAGCTAAACCCTGGCCCCTTAGCTGACGCTCTCTCTCTTCTCCGTCACCCTTCAGCAGAAAGACAGGTGTACCTTTATGAGGTTCCCTCTTAAATTACTATCGGTTCCCCCCCTGATGGCGGTGGTGGTGGTGGTGGTGGTGGGGGGGGGGGGGGGGGGGGTATGGTCTACATCGGGGAGCATAACCTTAATTACTGTGGGACACACAGAGTCGATACGGCCCCCCATAGCAGTTTGCAGGAACCAGAACCCAGGCGTAGCGGCCCCCTTAGCAGCAATACATCCGTGTATTGCCAATCCTATGAGATTGTGATGATGATAATGATAATAAGGCTACCATGTCTTCCAAACTTCATGACAGTAAACTAACCCCGCATTTCCAGGAATGACTGAAGATATGCACACACCTCACCAACACATCCATTTACATATCACACACTCAACATATGACCGATAGATGCGTAAATAAACGTGCTGTAATGTTGGTTCTTACATGTATGTACGTTTATACGTTAAACTTGTTACACACACACACACACACACACACACAAAGGCAACAGACATAAAAGCCGACAGAACCACAAATGAACCATAAATGCCACACCCGTGCACACAAAGACATGACAACAGACATACATACACACACACGCACACAGATATGAACACACATAAACACACACACACACACACACACACACACACACACACAGTGTGTGCATGTCGTCATTGTGCCAGCATGGCTTCCATATGTAACCACAGCCGCGGGTGTGGTGTATGGGCAGCTTGTGGGTGGGGTGGTAGGCGGGGATGGGGGAGGGTAAGCAGAGCGGCTGGGCTCGGCAGGGTGCTGGGGTGGGGAGGTCAGGACTGGAGCTTTACGAGGGAAATCTCCTGAGCCCCCGGGAAGGCCGCTGTGAGCTTTAAGGGTGCAGTATATCACACCGCTGGCTTTTAACCACCGCAAACCACCCCACTTCGTTTCTAGTGTTCTCTCTTTCTTTTCTTTCTTTCTTTCTCTTTTATTCCACACGCCCACCCCTCCTTTTTGCTGCCCGACAAGCACAGACTGGGGCCTGAATACAATTAAATGTGAATTTCCCTTCACTTTATTTCAAATGGCTGTTAATTGACTGGCGCGACTTCAAAACACGTTCCCCCAGCAACAAAGAGCCGGCCGGTTACCTCAAACGTCAGAATCATATATCATTAATGTACCTTCAAGTCTCACTTACTTCTTTTCTGTATCCTTTTGCTTTTATTCTTTTTTTTTAATTCTTTGCTATTGAGAAGAACTGGAACCACCAACATGTCAGTGAAAATCACATCAAAGTAGAATGAATTCATTCGCTCAACAAGCTGCACCTGTGAGCAAGATGTCTGCCGAGTTTGGGCACAATGTTTTTGTGACAGAGAAGAAATGGGAACTAGTGAATCATTAGTTATTTGTGATTTCTTTTTTAAATCAAGGCATTTTCCTCCCGCGGGTTGACGGGGGAATTCATTGAATTTCTGGTGCGATAAAGAAAAATAAATACTATACAATAAAAATCAGATTTCACTTCCTCTCACTCAACGCGAGATAGAAAACGAAGCAGAAGAGAGGAGGTGGAGGGAAAATAAAACTACAGTCGTCTACGTTTCCTTTTCCTTTTTTTTGTTTTTTGTCAGAACACCTGAGCGAAGCAGATGGCGAGAGGGGGGTGACAATAAAAGCAGTGACTCCGTGCTCACGTGCAAATCTCATCAGCCAGTGCTAGTTAGCAGGCAGACGGACACTAATTGGTTCCAGGACTGTTTCTTACTCTGGTTCAGAGTGGCTGAGACATAGGGGAGGGGGGAGAGTCAGACAGCGAGAGAGTGGGAGAGTGTGAAAAAGAGATCGAGAGGGAGAGAAAGAGAGTGGCAGTGCTCAAAACAGAGAAAGGAGCATGAGGGAGAGACAGAGAGAAGAGGAGGGAGCAATCGAGAGAGGAAGTAAGAGAGTGAAAGACAGAGAGGGAGAGAGAGAGATAGAGAGGGAAAGAGAGGAAGAGAAACAGGGAGAGAGAAAAAGAGGAATAAAGAGAGGAAGAGCAACAGAGAGGGAGAGGGAGAGAAAGAACAAGCGAGAGAAAGAGGAAGTGAGAGAGAAGGAGAGAGGAATAAAGAGTTGGATGGAAAGAAAGGAATAAAGGGAGAGAAAGAGAGGGAGAGAGAGAGCGAGAAAGAGGGAGAGAGAGAGAAAGAACAAGCGAGAGAAAGAGGAAGTGAGAGAGAAGGAGAGACGAATAAAGAGTGGGATGGAAAGAAAGGAATAAAGGGAGAGAAAGAGGGAGAGAGAGCGAGAAAGAGGGAGAGAGAGGGCACATAATGAGAGGTCAGACGCGATCTACAGCTCACCGGGCGAGCACCAGAAAAACACGCCAATTTTATGGTCAATTGGGCCATGCATCTGGACTCATAGATCAAATACTGTGGGCCTGCTGGCACACACACACACACCGGCTCCCACACACACACTGGCTCTCACCACACACACGCACACACACACTGGCTCTCATCACACACGCACATACACACACCGGCTCTCTTGCTCACACACACGCACATACACATACCGGCTCTCTTGCTCACACACACACACACACACACCGACTCTCACACACACACACATGCAGAGCAGACCAAAACAAACACAGACACATTTGCACAAACATACATACACAACTAAATATTTCACATGCACACAGAGGTGTATACGCTCACACACAAATTACACAAATGAACAGGGATTTCTCTAACCTTCAAAATATTGACAGCAGTATTAACAAATGTGTTTATGTAGTGGGAAACTGCTCTTTTTGGGGTTGTAGGTTATTTAGAATAACAAACCATTTAATACCAATTGTTTAATACTAGCTCATCTTCAGTTTGCTCACAGCTTCCACTGAAAACGAAGTGAACCCACTGCTTTTTCCATTCCACACCCACAACAACGTAGAGCAATTCTCACTATCTCACAATAACGTTTTCTTGGTATATTAATTAGATCCATTTGAAAGTTAGGAAATAATGATACAGGTGGTCTGAATGACTAAGATATATTTGCTTCTATGAGGTATTGATGGTAAAAGAAATACTTGTTACCTGGGCCGGTATGGCCAGTGAAGGCAGAATGGCCTCCATGTAGCCATAGCTCTGCATTGTCACCATGACAGCGCAGCGTAGCATCTCCAAAATGGCCGCTGACGGCCTGAAAGCAAGACATAGAATGTGGAAAGATTGATAAATATCTATCCATAGACCTTAATTTCTACAACACGCTACATAAATGGAATTGGCTTGTAAATACTAATTAATAATCAATACAATTGATTAATTCATTATGAATAATTCAAATCAATGAGAATAAATACCACTCCAGACACTACTGCATTACCTCCGGTCCATGATGAAACCGAGGGAGGTGAATGTGAGCAGCATGTAGCCGATCATCGCCAGAACGGTAAGCTGGCTCTGCATCTGAAAGCGAGACATGTTTACATCCCATCAGAGAAAAGAGAGGTCGAGAGAAGAGGAAAGAAAAACAAAACAGAAAATACACCGCGCCATAAACTCAACCCTAAATCAATGAAACGGCTGGTTAAGTTACGATCATAGGAGAAGGTACCGGAAAAGAAGTCACAAACCACAGTTCTGCTGTTTAGCTGGACCACAAGCCAAGCTAAACACATCTGACCTTCGGCTTAAGGGCTTCTTGGCACTGGCCCTCCTCTACCTCTGGCTGTGAGAGTGAGGCCATGCCTGGTTTACACACACACTCTCATTATCTCAGATGGCTCCTGACAAGAGGACTCTACCACAGCCCAGGGGCCCCTGGTGTACGGGCTCCGATGGCCCCGATACGGAGCCGAGTCAAGAGAACTGGCGTGAGAACGGTGCTTCCAACACACAGCTACCAGCCATAGCGGGGCTATCTTCTTTAAGCCTCACATGCACCAACACATGTAGTCATTGGTAGGAGCACACACAGAGAGGTATGGATAGATAAAGACAGAGGGACAGCCATAAGCCGCTTTGATACCGCCTGTTCAAGCCGGGGAATGTTGCGTCATTATTCTGCCTCCCCTTTCTGTATAAAAGGTACAAACACGGAATGGGGGGGCATTTGTATTCCGCCTTTAAGCTGGCAGCGGAGGTAGCAACAAAACTGAATCGACGTCTGTGTTAACGGGAAATTAGGTTAAAGGGGATTAAATGGCAGGACGGGGTGTGAGGTTTTGATGAAGTGTTGTGTGTGCGACTCCACGCTTCTCTTTAATTCAATCAACTTATTTTCTGATTGCACAAACAAGTTGCTTGCACGAATCCGCCATTGTTACGTTACGCATCCACATGAGTGGTATAAATGTGCACAGCTAGCCTCTGATTCCGGAACGCCGGCATGCTATGTCAAAGCACATGGGGGGGGGGGGGGGGGGGGGGGGGGGGGCATTAAGCAGGCTTTGTTTGGTTCTCTGTAAAAAAGTTAAACCAGCATAATGCCAGATATTCTTTACGACAAGTATTGCGGCATCTCTGTGTAAAAGGGGCTATAGAGACAGACAGAGGTAAAGACATATATACAGACAGAGAGACAGATAGAGAGCGTTAGACAGATAGGCAGACCTAAGCAGGCTTTGTTTGGTTCTCTGTAAAAAAGTTAAACCAGCATAATGCCAGATATTCTTTACGACAAGTATTGCGGCATCTCTGTGTAAAAGGGGCTATAGAGACAGACAGAGGTAAAGACATATATACAGACAGAGAGACAGATAGAGAGCGTTAGACAGATAGGCAGACCTAAGCAGGCTTTGTTTGGTTCTCTGTAAAAAAGCTAAACCAGCATAATGCCAGATATTTTTTACGACAAGTATTGCGGCATCTCTGTGTAAAAGGGGCTATAGAGACAGACAGAGGTAAAGACATATATACAGACAGAGAGACAGATAGAGAGCGTTAGACAGATCGTTAGGCAGACCGAGGGGCAGATAGACAAACACACACACACACACACACATATTATATCTATTTTTGTGTTAAAGAAATGAATATTCCTGCTGGTATGCATCAAACGTTCTTGTACACATACCTGAATGCATGCACACAGACAGAACTCTTTAAAAATAAACGTAAAGAGTTTATTATAATAAAGGGTAAAAATAGTATAAGATAAAAGTAGTCCGGCAACATGACAAGCATAAGGTTGAAGCGCTGTAGTGTGCCCCAAACAGTTGGCACACTCCAGGTTTAAAGCAGGGAAACGTCTTTGAGGGCACAGCTGCAGATAGGCCACTATTCCTTTCGGCCATCTCAGGATGTAGCTCATGATATTGCTGCGTCTGAGTCAGCCGAAGCTGTCTCAGTTTCCCTCAAGGGCGATAAGCGCGGTATAAACAGTGAAATGGTTACTATAGATAATAACTAAGGGGTCACAGTGTCTTAGTGTCTTGCTAACAACATGTCTATGGACATTTCCTTTACAACACATACTGTACATGCATCAGATGAAGGACGGATGCAGGACGTGACTTGGGGTCTAAAACCCAGGGCTGACGCCAGTTTGGGGGGGGGGGGGGGGGGGGCGGGGGACAGGGGGCGGGGGATGGGGGGGGGGGGGGGGGGGGCGTCTTGTCTCCCGAGGACACCTGAGGTTTGACAGCCTTGGTAGTCATCTCCTCCAAAACTCCATATACGGTATGTAGAAACAGACAGTGACTCCAGCCCAACCAGCTAGAGCGGAGCCCCTCTGGCCAGCCGAGCATCAAGCCGTCAACAGGGTGCAATAAAGCAGCGCTGCTTACAGCTGGCCCAGGAGCGGTGATCCATCGGCCCCCGGAGGAACCTTGCTGTATGGGGCGCTATAGGGAGGTAAGATGGAAGAGGAGAGGAGGGAGGCAAAGACAGGAGAGAGGAGGGAGAGAGGGAGTAAGGGAGGAAAGAGGGGAGGAAGAGGAAAGGGGAGAGGAGGGGAGGGAAATATTAGGAGGAGGAGGCGGAGGAGATAGGAGTGGAGGGTGGATGGGATTGAAGAGGAGGAGGTGGAGGTGGAGAGAAAGAGGGAGAATGGGAGGGAGGGAAAGATTGGGAGAAGCAGGAGGAGTGGAGGGAGGGAGGGAGGGAGGGGTGCAGGGCCCTGCTTCCAGCTCTCTGTGAATCACAGCGAGGGAATCTTGGGTCAGCTCCCTCTGGCTGACTCAGGGGGTTTTCTCGGGCACGGGGGCGGGGGGTGTGACGTCACCCGCACCCATCAGACTTTATTGGAGTGGACGGATCCACAGTGTGTTGCAACGGGGGACAGGGGCTGCGGAGACAGTTATTTTAAGTGTGGACGTATAATGACTGGAGACATATTTAGGCTTAAAGGGTTATGTGAACTTATCTGTATTGGATGAACCATGGGTGTGCGGAGGTTACAGGGGGCTGGTCATGTTTGGTTACATGATCTTTACTTTCTATCCCCCCCCCCCCCCCCCCCCCCCCCCAATCCGTGGTATGACCCCCAGACAGTAAGTATGATCCCAGGATGAAAAATGACCTACATTTTTGAGAAGGCAGCAGAAAAATAGTGCCAGTGTTTTGTTTTTATTTCAGTGTACTAATATATATATTTATATATATATATGTATAAAACAAGTATACATGAATGTGTGAGGGCATTCTTTTCACACGGTCATGTATCACATTGCAGCCATAACAGCGACAGGTAGAAGTTAAACGTAACATCTGGTGAGGAAACTGTAACCTGAACAGTAGACTGATTGTAGACTGGACTGCTTTTCCATTTTTTATATTATTATTGCTCTGGATAATTGGAAAATTAATTTGTTACTCACTGGCTATTATCAATCAATAATAAGCTGGCGATGAAAGCCAGGGGTGTTGTACAGTGTACTTTGGTTCAAGTACACATGACAGTATGATGTCAACTAATTGGAATGACCATGAGATTTTTTGGGGCGAGAAATTCCAATGTTATTTTACATTATGAACTTGTGCCAAATAAAATAGATTGCATTTTAATGAATTGTTTGCATAACCTTTACTTCTTAAACTTCTGCGCTTGTTTTTCGCTCATTTATTTATTATTATAAGTTGGGAAAGTAGCAAGATTCTTGATTTTCGTTCCTGATCTTTAAACATTATTATAAATCATACCTTCTTATATTCTTGAAAATATGTTTATATTACTTTGACAACCACTTCAGTAATCTGCATAGCATTGTGCTACATCGTGTTCAATACAGAACTATATAATGTATTTTTACCAAGTGTGGAAGGGAGGCCATATTTGCAGAGCACAGAGCTCTTATCAAGGTACAAACAACTTTGCCAAACCTATAATAAAGCACACACACACACACACACAGCAGTCTTGACGGCAACGCCGATGATGTAATTGAAGAGTAGCTACGGCGGCGCTACTCCCGTTTGAAATAGCCTCCGCGCGCGCCGCTTCCAAATTAGCACGAAGCCCATAAATTGTCCTGCACCATATCATCAATTGTCAGGGCGAGTAAGTGGCCAGCAAACATGTGGGTATAAATACACACAGTGACATGATTTATTGTCTGGCTCCAGTGCTGACGTTGTTATTTTCCCTCCAAGTCCCTGATTGCCGCTGCGTCCTGAAGGCTATTTGGGTTGGGAGATGTTTGACTCGACAATTAGGGCGTTTGTGTTCACTGCAAGGACCACCAGCTGCTGCTGATGTTTCCCTAGCCAAGACGAAAGAAGAGGAGGAGGTGGAACCCCCCCTCCACCTCCACCAGGACCCTGTGTGTGTGTGTGTGTGTGTGTGTGTATGTGTGTGTGTGTGTGTGTGTGTGTGTGTGTGTGTGTGTGTGTCTGTGTGTGTTTGTGTGTGTGTGCGCGTGTGGAGGGGGGAGACCACGGTGGAGGGGGGAGGGCCACTACTGAAGACACACCACTGAGGAGTAAGGTATGGTGATCTCAGGAAAGATAGGTGGCCATTTTGGACCTGGGAATGGGTTAGAAGGGGTCTGGGCTGAAGGGCGGGGTGTGGGGATTAAATTGTTGGTGGCTAACCAAAACTATGCCCAAGAGAGAGAGAGGGATGCCAAAGATAACTGCTGAGGGGACCGGCCTTTCTATTCTTCTTCTTCTGGTTTTCTTGTGGGGGAGAAAAGAGGGGGGTGTGGGGGGGTCTGTTGGCCGGACGAGTGGAAAATCACTGACTAGTTGTTGTGGAGTGGAAGGGCGATCAGTCATTCTGTCGTGGTTTGAAGACAAGAGTTGGACTCACTGGGGACCTGCCTCAACAAACTGAAGCCAGTTTGGTGAATCAACGAGGGAAAATAAATATGTGCACATGTTCACATGCGGTGCTAGTAAACAGAAATAAGTCATGTGGCCATTTCCACATAACCCAGAGCAGTGCAGTATCGGCTGTGTACTAACATGCAAAGTGGAAAAGACAATGAGGAAATACCCCTGGGCAAGGCACACCCTGAATCGCCAATGGAGTTGTTTTTCATCAATTCCGAGAACTGCCTCACTTTTGTCTTGGTTTAAAGTGTATGAAAGTATAAAAGTAAAACAAAGTACACATCAAATAAATAATAAATACGCATGGATACATTTAGCAGAACAGTGTTGAACTCTTAAGTTTTAGTGTCATCCCAGACAGAGGATGCCTACCATTTGGACTTTGAAGTACAGGCCCAAGACCAGCAGGAAGTGGATCAGCAGGTAGAAGCGTGTAGCCAGGGACAACTGATGATCAAGAGGCAGCTCCTTCCCAGTCACCTGTAAACACACACGCAACACACACACATTAAACACACAGGAATTAGCAAAACTAGCTGCTGCATTTTTTGTGTAAACCAGCCATTTACACAAAAATAAGAATACACTTAATTGAAAGTATATTTTTCTTTGCTTAGAATAAGTTCTTAGTTCTTAGTTTTTTGTTCAAAAGAAACAAATGTGTAATATGAAAGGGTTCCTAAATTGTTACAAGGAAATTAATTTGGTCAGTAAAAAAGAAAATGCTAAACTCGTCCCCTGTGTAGTAACAAACGTACGTCCTCTTCTCTGTACCCCACCAAGACTCTCTCCGCTTTGTCTCCATGTCCTGATGTCTTTAAATACATTTAAATGAAGTTATTCAGGGGAATGGTCTCCCTCCCTCCCTCCTGCTTCAAGGGAAGCCAATAAACAAAGCTGCGCTCACGGTAACCATGCCGATGGAGGCCGAAGCCATGCGTTCCTGGTTCCTGCCATCATGGGCTCAACACATATATCTTACGTATGCGTCACGCGGACAAAATTATATTTAAACAACTAAGGAAGAGAGAGAGAAAAAAAAGAATAAATACTAAAATGTGTGAAAATGTGCTTCTCCACTTAGACAAAAAAGTACATAAATGATGATGTTAATAATGTGTGAAATCATATTAGGGGGAGGAAAAAACGACCCCTTTATTTTACGGAGCGTGATGAAATGAGCCAATCATGCAATGTCGATTTCTATCTTTCTCTTTTTTCCCTTTCTCTTTTTTTTTTCCAGGAGGGAGTGCTATTGGAAGGAGGAGGAGGGTGGGTGAGGGTGGATGAGGTGGGTCTGAGGGGGACGGTGTGGTGGTGGTCCTTTCTGGATCGCAGCAGGGGAGGTGGTGGTGGTGGGGGGGTGGGGGGGGGGGGGGAAACAGACCTGGTGCTGGCTGACCTACAGCACTGGAGCTCTGCTTCGTCTCAAAGAGCTCCAACACATTCTGCCTCGTTCCTTCCTCTGCTGGACCTCTCCCGCCCCGCTCGCCCTCTCTCTCTCTCTCTCTCTCTCTCTCTCTCTCTCTCTCTCTCTCTCTCTCTCTCTCTCTCTCTCTCTCTCTCTCTCTCTCTCTCTCTCTCTCTGCCTTTCATTCCCTCACGCGGGGCCGTCAACACGCGCCCCCTCCACACACCCCTGTCCGGGGCCCAACAATGGGAAGCCTTTTAAGATATTTCAGTCACATTCCAGTTCTGTCTGTATGGTCAGAATCAGCCTGCTGGCTTTTTAGGGGTCGGCTCTATAAAAAAAAGAAAAAAGGCTTTTTTCTATCTGACTTTCTTTACAATCTGGTTTAAGTGTGAAGTATAAGGGTGACTTCACTATTTGCCCCCATCAGCGTTTATTTCAAAGCTAGCAACTGGGGCACCCAGTTGTAGTCCAGATTTCACCTCTTTGTGCACATCAAGGGAACGCTCACACGCACGCACACACGCACAAACACAAGCACACACATATATAATTGGACTTGAATTTGATCCCTCAGACTGTGTTTAAAGAGGAGTGAAAATTAGCTCACTATGTTCCCTTTACAAAGGCTAGTCGTACTTATTTCTTGTGGCATTTCCTTGTTAACTTGTAGAATAGGCATGTGCGTGTTTGTGTTTTATGCCTGCTCTGTGTTTTAGATGTGTTGTAATGACAGAGCGTGGGACTAATATGCAGGAAATGGTGTTGTCTATGTGTGTGTGTGTGTATATGTAGCTTATAATAAACTAAAGCTAAGCTAAATGTGAAAGAAAATACATTTAAACACTGACAAGCAAGCGAATGCTAAATGCTACTTGCATGAGGGACTTCACTGTGATCGCCCAGTCTCGCTTTGCCAGGTTTCCAGCTTGGTCCGTTGGAAAATGTTGACAGCTTCTCACTTAATGTATTGTAGCGGCTGGCTTTTCTCCACAAATACCAATAGTAGTAGAACTGTCAGTGGGGGGGAAAGGAAAAGGTACATGAGTGCAATACTTGTGTGAGACAAATCAAAAGTGTGTGTGTGTGTGTGTGTATGTGTTTGTGTGTGAGTGCGTGTATGGATGGATGTGTGTGTGTGTGTGTGTGTGTGTGTGTGTGTGTGTGTGGATGGATGTGTGTTTGTGTGTGTGTGTGTGTGTGTGACCTGAGGTATCTATGCAGAAATATACACGAATGACATACTAGAGCAGATAGGTCTGATGAGGAAACGCGTAATAAATAAGTGAGAATGAGAACAGAGAAACAGATTAAATTGAAACGGAGAGAACGAGACGTACCTGAATGTTGAGGGATTCAAATGTTTTGATAGGAAACACAAGGCCGTACACCACCTTGTCTTTCTCAGGGGCGAATGTACCTGAGGAGGGAGGGAGGGAGGGAAGGGGAGAGAGAGAGAGTCTATAACCAATAGCCATTGATATCTGATCAACAATAGTCCAGTCAATTGCTCCAAGATATTTACAGCATGAAGACAGGAACAGACACTGCATGTGACACTGATTAAATATTTAGCTAAATAATCCCATGAATCAATAAAATAAATAATATGCAAGTATATGCCCTTTGATGGGCATCTTCAAATACTGTAAGACAGGAATCCAACCGCTAAACGTGAAAGGGTTAAGCTCATGCCCAGGGAATCGAATACCTAAGCCTGGCAATTGTTAGTTCCTTACCAAACAGTCGGTCCCATATGATCAACACTCCTCCGTAGTTCTTGTCGATGCAGTACAGATTACGTCCTGGCAAGTCAAAAGTCCAATATTTTAAAGACTACACAGATTGAAAACAAAATCCGAGACAGCTCAAATGAATTCCTATTTATATTTAAAAGCAATATTTAGACATTCTAGTATTTTTGCCATTTAGCAGCTGCGTTTATCAAAGCAAAAAGAAAAGCAGGTATGATTTGAAATCAATTTGAAATAAAACCATTTGGCATCATTAAATACAAGGTGTACGTCACAAATGAGCCCTCATGAACTTGTTCTGGTCGCTACTCTTACATGTCTCCCTCTAACTTTGACTACTGCCAGCTCAAAATAAAATGGAAAGATACTTTATATCCTAAAGATCCTAAGTAATGAAAACTTGATTGATGAAACTAGGGTCCTGGCGTTACCATGGTGAACTCTGTGGTGACTGGGGGTGTTAAGGATCCATTCCAGCGGGCCGAGGTCTTTGATCACCTACAAAGAATCACTAACAGTTAAGCAGTGGTTGCCTACGGACAGGTACTGGTCTTAGTTCCTTTTAGCAAAGAGTTAGGAATATTCAGAATTTATAATACAAGTACAATATTTATTCACGGAAAACTACCTTGAGCTAAGAACACACACACACAAACAACACACCACCACACTCCAACACAAACAATAATCAGCATTGAGCACATTGTTACAGCCTGGGGCATGCTAACTTTTAATCAGGTTTAAAAAGCTGATTAAAAGTTAGCATGCCACAGGCTGTAACAACCTGAATCTGTGACTCACTACACTATCTCACATCAGCAAACATGTTTCCAGACAGAACATCCCTCTCCGAATGTGATTTAACATACACTTTGTGATGCGTAGCGTGGACGACATGGACGACACTGCATCAAAAGGGTGGAACGCAAGCTCAAGCTTGGAACTCATCGTTTCATTATTTCCACGTAACCACCAGGCCTTGGCCGAGTCGACAAGGAGCAGCTTTATCTCAAATGAAAAGGGTTTAGTTTTTTCTTTTTGTGTCCATTTCTCTGAGATTCTGCAGTTGGAACGAGCGCGGGGCCAATAGAAAGCCAATAAATTACATGACATCAAAAAAAACTAAAAGGACCCCATAAAACAGGCATCAATTACATATCTTCAGAAGGAATTGTGACGACTTAAGGCCGTTTTTCGCTAATAGTGCCCTCCAAGAAGGAAGGCTTTTCCAGAACCATTTATTCCCTCTAACGATCGCAGGGATTGTAAAAAGAATTACAAAAAACGGATTCTCCCAGTCACTTTCAAGGCAGAGTGGGAGCCATGCTTCTGTTTGGAATATTTCATAAAACCTCATTATTTTTTATTAAACGCAGGTTCCACTGAAGCCCGCAGTCTAAAAAGGAGAACAGTCTGTGAAATGGCTGCACAGGGAACAGAGTGAGAAAACCTCCTCCCTTGGAATGGCTTTAAAACCACGGTCAGTCCCACAGTCCCAGACGCTAAACGCTTGGTAGTCAGACGCCTTCCACCACTACCATTCATATGGGTTAAATACACACATTACACATGTTTATGATGTTTGAAAGTGTTCGCAGGCTTGCAAGCCACATGTCATTTCTTCGTTTTTTTAACAGTATACTATCATCATTTATAAAAAAATAATAAGGACAATATAATAATAATTATTATTATTATAATAATTATAATTATAATAATTATTTAAAATAGTTTAATTATTATAATTATTTTAATTATAATAAAACACATTCATAGTAATAATTATATGATATTTTGTCATAGCTTCTGAATACTAACCTGCCATATGTGACACAAACTGGACAGTCATTGGCAATAACAAGTTTAGTTGTTGATTTTAAGTGGTACACACACACACACACACACACACACACACACACACCACTCACCTCGGTGTGGATCCAGAACTGGTAGAGGAGGTTGAATTCGATGTGGACGGCGAACACGGAGGGGGGAACGGCCAGTGCCATGGGCAGGTAGAACACCTGGGACGGTCAGGGCAGAACACACACACTAATGGTATGTTTACCAATCAAATCCAAATGTTATTTGCATAGCACATATTGCACAGAAGAATTCCAATGCAATGAGCTTCACAGAAAAGATTAATACAATTTAAATAAATCATAAAATAAAGCAAAATATTAAAACCACATTTACAGGATTAAAACATAGAACATTAAAACATGAAAAACAAATACAATTAAAAATATAGATCTGATTATAAACGCAAAAGGTAAATGAGAAAGCACAGCTATAAATAAGGTATACCCAGTGTGGCTTTTTACATGTTTTGCATGTAAACAACCATGTGAATATACAACCATGTGTATATAACATTTATTGAAGGATATTTAGATGGTATTTAATATTTCACGACACACATTTCCAAAGGCTCATATGCTGCCGCATATATGGGCGTGAAGGTGTTATATAAAAGTAAATGTTCCCGGTTGTATTACTCTATAGCAGGGGTATTCACAAAAAAAATTAAGTGGTCCAGTTAGAGAATATTTCCTCAGGAAAAGGTCTGGAACATCTTAATGTCGAACTTGTGTCATGATTCAGTGCCTTATATATTGAAGTAGCCTTGTAGTAATATCAATGTCTGCATTTAGTCAACAGCTTACTGAAATCAAATAAAGAAAGTACAATTCAATCATATTTAAACAATACTTTTTGTTATTATAAATAATAAGTACTTATCTCCAGAGAGAACAACAATAAATCAATGTTATTTTCTCATTTCAAGTGAAATAAGGAATACAAAGAATGCTATTGTTGGAGTTGTCTTTTTTCTTCTTTTTTTTTAACTCCATTTCACATCTTAACGGGCTCAACCAATTTGGTCAACAATCTCAACACATTGTCACAATTGAAAACAGCTTTGACACTTCCTATCTCTTTCTTTCCCTCTTATATCCCACCCCCCCGCTTACTCTGGTTCAGTGAGAGAAGTGAGCTCTAGCTTGTCCTGCCAGGATTTTAAATCTGGGCTGGAATGGTATCAGGGCCATTCTCGTACACATGTATAGGTGCTCATTGTTGAAGCTGAAACAATATTGGGTTGTTCTTAGTGGAGAAAGCTGCCTCACAGCTGTATGTGGAGCCGACCATGGTTCCCGTGTACAATCGCCACAGTCTCGGAACATATGAGACATATTGCTTTTCAACTGCCCATGTGAAGATTGACCATGTAAGAGTCTGTCCATATTTGAATAAAAGCTGTTTTCGCGGCCTACCTTTACTTTTTACAGCGCGCTGTTAAATTACTTTTTTCTGACAGTTCTCGTCTCGTCTCTACCCTGTTTGTTTCTGTATCTCACTCAAAAACTCGCCTCAAAATGCTTATCAGAATGCACAGATTTTATTGGCAGAGAAGCATCACGTGAGATACTTTACAAAGCATGCAATTGGTCTCTGAGATTCCTGGACGGCTAAACCAGTGCCACAAAAAAACATCGTAAAAACTAGAAGTAAAACTAGAACCGCTCCGTCAAAATGTAATAATTTTCAATAATTTAGCCGTTATAGGTCCGGGTCCGGATAGGACGACGTGTGGGTCTGGACCTGGACCGCGGTCCGCCTATTAGTGACCTCTGCTCTATAGCATTGTGAAAGCTGCAGTGCATTTCTAGTTCAGCAGCACCTCAACCGTAGCCATGTGACCTCATAGGTGCGAGGACCAATTAATTCCCTGAATGGGAAATGTGTCTTTGGAGAGGAGAGGAGAGGAGAGGAGAGGAGAGGAGAGGAGAGGAGAGGAGAGGAGAGGAGAGGAGAGGAGAGGAGAGGAGAGGAGAGGAGAGGAGAAAAAGTGAGAGAAGACAAGAGAAGAAAACATGAGTGGAGATCAGCGAAGTTAATAGAAGTGAAGGAGAAGAGAAGAAAATACAGAGAACCAAATAAGAGCAGAGAAGTTGATAGTAGTTCTTACCCAGGAGATAAACTGCTGTGCCAGGGACTGTCGAAGCGCTGTGGACAGGTTGTAGTACTCTGAACTGTGGTGCACCTGGTGGGCTGCCCAAATGAAGGCCACCTCTATGGGAATGAATGACACACACACACAGACACATAAACCAAAAAGCCACATATGAGACAAAGAAACAGACAGCACATATGAGGTGTTTCTTTGGACTTCCATGACACTTGAGTTGGGGATGTCCACATCTGAGGGATATTTGTGATGTCACCAGGTGATTGAGCCAATCACGATGAAACATGCAAAATATGAAACTACTTTCTGTTTTCAATTAGGAATATTTTGATGGAATCCAATTGGGGACCCTTTATCAAACCCCAGCATTCACTAATGTCGTAACCCAAAAAGGGTCATACGCAGGTTTTGTTTTTTTAAACTCTCGCTCACACGCGTCCAGCTGCCTCTCTCTCTCACGGGCGCGACATGTGATATATCTCAGAAATCAACCCTGCAGAGGAAAAACCGGACACCCCGGTCCCCGCGAGGAGCCATCTTGATCCCACCAAACCTAAGCAGGCCTATGGCTGGGCTCCTGGAGGAGGGAGGGGCTACGTATTATGCCTGGCTGGAGTATTTCACTGCAGCTGGGTTCATGTACAGCACAGTGTCCCCACGCTCCAGTTTACATTCCTCTGCTGTGTTGTGATACTTGCTACATTAATATCAATGTTACACTTCATTTTAACATCCAACGGGAACACGCATGTTAGGTTTCACTGGGTTTCTCCGGGCCCTTTCCGGACCACCCTGCGCTGCAATCGGCACCTTTCCGTGCACGCCCTTGCCTCACATGCACGTTGACTCATTCAGGCCCGTTGCTTTAGAAAACAGTAACCTTCAAATATGTCTGAACCACATTAAACTCCTATATGCTATCTGTAGTAAGATATTAGGGACAAAACGGTTCTGAAAACTCATGTTTCAGTATGATAGGGTATGGTGGTGTCACGGTTCGGTACGGTTTCGATACGTCAACCAAATAAATGCCTTGAGATGCGTTTGAACCCCGGGTGCAAACCACTCCATTGTCTTCTTATGGAGAAAGCGCCGTTGCAATTTCAGGTAGGGGAGGGCCCATGCGGCCGGCTTCGTAGTAATTGCTGCAGGGTCTCTCTTCAAAGTTGAAAATATTTTCAACAAGCCACAGTGTTTTGAGCCATAGCTGATTGTGTTTTAAACTTGTTGTGCTCGAGCACACAGCCAGGCCCTAGCGAGTGTGAACAACTGCGTATCAAGTGAATCTGCGGCTGTCACTTAACATTAAGTGGATGAAATGGATTAAGTGAACATTACCCTCGTTAAAGGTGCTTATTTGTTTTAATAAGTGTTAAATAGCTGTATATTCCAACAGCCATCACTGATATAGAGTGTTTGGTTAGTAACATGGGTCCTCCAGTCCCTCTACGCTTTTCTGGTATCCCGTTCCCACTTTATCCAATCGGGAGAGACAACTCCGCAAAGAGGCGGTCCTTTCTGCGTGTTCGCAGGCAGGCAGCGGGATTTCAGTGTTGACTGGCAATGGCAGAACAGGCAAAGCTACCGATTTCAGCGCTCCTAGGAACGGCTTACACTACCAAACACAGCGAGCGACAAAAACAGCTGAAGAATGAAAAAAAGAAACCTGCCCGGAAAAAGAGACAAGAGAAAACGAGAAAAGAGAGCAAGATACGCGTTAATGTTGTGACGTGTGAAGGAGGGAGGGAGGGGAGCGCTAACAGCAAAAACAGACGGGAATTTAACCAAAACAAGCAAATTGCTTAGAGCACCTTTAATTCTGGTATATATACCATTGGTTCATGTCTATAGATATATTTTCTATGCATGACCATTTTGGTCATGTTTGCTGGCTGAAAATGTTGAACTAGCCATGGTTCAACACATGATAAAGTGTGTCTCTGCACGGATCTAACAGTTGCATGTCAATACAGACATCAACACGCACATAAACACACTTTGATAGGGCAGGTTTTTTTTTCATTCTTCTGTAAGTTGAATGAACCTTAATGTACACAAATAATTTGTCCAATAAACACATAAAACCATACAATCCCAAAAACACAAGGTTAGCCAGCTTCCAGCTAGCTCCGGGACGGCTCCGTTGTTTTACTCTTTTGAGTAATTATTCAAAACCCACATCGTTAACACGCGCGCTTGCATGCAGCACGACCATTTAATTAACCTGTGTCGAGTAGGATGGTCGTAAAAAAAGCCAATGGGCTGGGGGGGGGGGGGGGGGGGGGGGGGGGTTAGTTGAGTGGAGAGGGGAAGGAGGAAGGTGGCGAGGAGGCAGGCGGTGTGGGACAGAGGCACCTGAGCAAACACACACGTCGGAGAGAGCGAGAGTGTGCAAGATGCAAGGTGCAGGCATCGTGGCGTGTGTCCATCAGCGGCAGAGACCCGCGCCCCGTCGGTCGGCGGAGTGGCCGTTTCCGACCGACGAGCTTCGCGGAAGGTGGAACACCGCAAGAATCGAGAGAGAGAAAAGAAACTCAGAACCGACGCTTGAAAAAATACTAAAACTACAGCTTCTGTCGAGAACTCCACACCTCACTTACTTACCTCACTGGGTCGTCGTCTTGTTTCAGCTGGTGTTGGGGAGCAGCCATCACAGAGAACGGTATTTTTCGGTTGGAGGCAATTCGGTTCAGGTGATGTGTTTTGAAAGCGAGAAGGCAGTTAAAAGACGTTTCTTTGCCCTCCTGACCCGACTGACAGAAGCCCGCGGCTCAAATGTCAGTGACCCGGGAGGTTAAGGCAACCGGGACGGAAGAATAAGAGAAGAGAAGAGTGGAGAGCAGTTGTTGCACTCATGCACATTTTATTGATATGAATTCAACAGTGGATTTAGTTTATGGCTTTATGTGTCACATCCCAGGCCAGGGCAACAGGCTTTTAACCCAAGGTGGGGCTCGCTTTTCGACCTGCGTTCACAGGGGCTTCACTCCAAAAGACAAGTGTGTTCAGCGTACAAATCAGGGTGAGTCTTTATATAACATATAACAGGTATAACCACAGTTATACTGAAGAGTGTAGCTGCTAATGTGTGCGTGTGTCAGACATAAAAAAAAACAGCAGTATTCCTATTGGAGCTGCACACTAGAGAAGCTCTGAGAGTCCTGTCTCATAAACCAGACCAAGACGGAAGATTAATACAAACGGCCACGCTATGGGAGACGGTCGGTAACACAACAACAAAAAAAACGGAAGAATCTCGCCTTTGTCCAATTCCAACAACCCGAGTCCCCACCTCCTCCTCCTCCTCTCTCTCTCTCCTCTCTCTTTGCTGGAGTCCTCCTGCCTCCCTCGGTCCAGGAGTGAGGGGTCTTAAGATTGATGCGGGTTGTCACCGATGGGAAGCTTGAGCCGCCAGGCTTCGCTGCAAGCCAACGTCCCCGGGCCTTGAGGCTCGACGGGACGCTGCATAGTTTGGCACGGCCTTTCCCGCAGGGAGACCCTGTTAATGGTGAGAACCAATGCCACAGAGTCAATGTTTTGTTTGTTTTTCACCCCCACCATCCCCGCTTAGAAACATCAGAGGAGCGCTCCAATATGGCCTCTTGTGGGCGCCAGCACCGCCATCCTTGCGTCAATCGACTTTCTTAGCGTTAGCTTTACGCTAACACGCCACAGTTTGTTATTCCGCTACCCAAAATGTTTTTCGGGTGTTTAAAGTGAGAAATGTAATTGAGTTAGACACTGGCTAAACCTATTAATGTCCATTCTAAACATGTCAAGAGTTTGATTTCATACTTCTTCAGCTTATTTTAAAATGTAAAGAAAACCTCCCTTTAACCTGCGGTGTGGTTCTCTAAATTGCAAGGATTATCAAGTCAAACATGCAATTATTTAAAAAAGATTACTGGACACAAAATCAAAAATCCCCCGAAAAAATTACACTAAACTGACAAATATCTAAACTACTTGAGTTGTGAAATTAGAAATTGGAATGGAAATTGGAAGTTAAGTAGGGGAACAAAAAAAATGACTCTATTTGACTACTCAACCCTTTTAAATATCCACCTGATGAAATGATTTTCCAAGATTATCAATCAAGCGCCCAAATCGCCACCCTTGGTGACAAAACCCTGGCACTGGAGGAGCGCGGCCCTTGAAGTGAAGCCCTGCGAGTGGTGGAATGCCTTGTCAATCGCCCGGGTAATGGGGTGTGAACAGCTCTCCAGTGTTTGGATTGGCGGGGGCTTGGAGCCGGTGCCAACTCAAACACAGAGGGCCGTGCTGGGGCCGAAGCGGCGGCCAACACTCCCCCAGCTCGGCTGCCATATACTTCATGCTGTCCACACACTGCAGACACTCCACTCCAAACACTCACCAGAACACACCCACCACACATGGTCTGGACACTGCTGGGGCCTCGCTACCACTGGTATGCAAACTCACTCCTTTTGTAAATAAACAAGTAAATACAAATAAATAAAGGCTTACTATTTGTTAATTGTATTAATTATTCAGTGGTTGTTGAGTTTTGAATTACCTTTTATTTTATAATTTTTCGAATGTTTGTGTGAGGCACTGTGCTGCTCATATGCTATATCAAATTACTTCTGATACATTATTGCTACTATTCTTTCTATTTACATGTTTGCCTTTTTTCATTTCTTTCTTTCCCAGATTTTATTGAATGCAGGTTGAATTGAGTTACAGCGAACGCTGGTGTCAGCAAATTATCTCAGATATGGGCAGAGCCAGATCCAATCCACCAATCACAATCTCTCAAAACTACTTATCGCACGATTGCATTCAAGTTCATTCTTGTGTGTATTCAAACATTCCTCTTAATGGAAGCTTATATTTTATTGCGGCAGACATACACATGCACATCCTCACACATTCTCACACAAACACACACACAGAAGCACACATGTGCACACACACACCCAGGGTAGAGACAACACCCCGGGGCCCATGGCCCCTCCATCAGCGTGTGGTCGGGCCCCGGCTGTGCAGAAGTGGAAATGGGCTTGTCTGTCACGCGTGTTGATAGAAGGAAGCATGTTTATGAAGCAAACTCATGCTGTACCCACACACACGTGCACATATGTTGGTAGCGCACACACACACACACACACACATACGCACATATTTACCTGCACACACATATGCACACAGAGTCCAAAAAAAGCTACCCTCTTCCTCTTTCTGATAATATTTTAAGTGGTGCAGCCTACAATATTCTATATTAATATGCTATACCATGTGCAAAACACACACACACACACTGTGTGTTGACCTGCGGACCACTACTTATATTAACCCTGACTCCCGGAGGAGAGTTCTGCTGCTCAGTCCTCCCGGCTCACTACCCTCCCCTCCCCCACATCCTGACCGAGCCCGTCAGACACAACAGAACCAACCAGTGGTCACCCTGCAGGGGGTGGGGGCAGGGTCCAGTCAGCCCGCCATCCCACCTGGGCCGGGCCAGGAACTCCCAAGTCAATGGGAAGATTTATTGGGAGGCCTCACGGGCCCCTACAGGATTACATCCACCTCCACCCACCCCTACAAGGACAAACCAGGATAACACCCACCTCCACCCACCCCTGCAAGGTGCTCCCCATTCAAATAATACATTCCGACTTGAGGCAGAGAGGAGGGGAGAGGAAGAGGAGGAGTAGGAGGACGAGAGAGTTAAGTAAAGAAACGTATAGAGTAGTAAAGAGAAAAGACAAGAGAGTCGCTCTATTTTCAACAACTGCAATAGAAATGGTAGGAGTGTGGCCAAACAAGCACAAAACAAGCACCGCACGCACACACATAGACACACACACACACACACACACACACACACACACACACACAAACAGAAGCTTAACCCTCTCTCGGATGCAAATATCAAAATAAACCGCTGCCCAGACATCGCTCCACATATCCGCGCGCACACACACACACACACACACACACACACACACACACACACACACACACACAAACATATGGTGACAAATGTTTACTATGACTATGGCCCGTAATCACAGTTCCATTGTCAAAGCGCTTCACAGACCAACATCATACAACACGCCCTAACCACAAGCCCTCTGAAGGCCAGGGATAGAGTGTCGCAAGGAGCTGATATTGAGACCAAGTTGTTTTGTCAATACCATTTAAACATGACCTTAACACGCTTTTAAGATATACTGTGGCTGGATGGACATTTGTTGCATGTGCAAATGCATGATTAATTATCATCCATAGAAGCCAGGCTAAACAATCATATTTTATCTTAATGTCTCAGTCATTTACTCTCACTGTACCAGCTACTAGGATTAAAAACTACAACAAGCAGCACTACCTGAACCCATTTCTACACAAAGGTTATTTAAATATGAACTATTTACTTTTACCTTATCCGTCACTGTGTTTCTGCAGATTGCAGACAAATGCAGACACACCCACACCCACAAAGAAATGTGTGTGTGTGTGTGTGTGTGTGTGTATGTACATCATTCGATGAATGAATGGCGTCTGCCCTGGCTAGGTCGTTTTTCTAAAAGTGCTCACAAACAAAAAAATACACAAGTTTAGATTCTGTGTTTACATGCCACTGCGCTTAGTCACAGATTCAGAATTCTGAGTGCATGGCAACATTCCGATTAGACGCGAGGGTATGTGTAGGAGGGGGTGGTTTTGACCTCAATGGAACTTGCTTTTTACCTAAGCACTTACTTCTGAATAAAAATGAAGTGCTCAGTTCCTGGTTGTATGAATGTGCATAGAAGCCAGTCTCTAAGTCTGTGAGCATAAACAGGGGCGTACAAACACAAAATCGAAACTTTTTGGAGTATTGGAGAAAACGACCACGCCAGGGCAGTATGTATGCGCTAACTTCTGTTGGACAACACAAAGATACAGATATATGAGCTGCTAACCACTGAATGGAATAGAATGGATGTCAAAGGCTCGCAAACTGCCTATGATCACATCTCTAAATAAATAGACTGTATATTATTCAAATCTTAATCCTCATCTTAATTAAATCCTAAATAAATAGCCTTGGGTGCAGCCATAGTTAAAAAAAACACATGGCTTTGTCCAATGACCTTGGGCAGCAGCTACCCGGCTATGCAGGTTAGGGTTAGGGTAACTAACAAGGTAAATATAAATATATATCTTAACGAAGCCTAAAAATGACAAATGATTACATGAAAGATGATCGCGTAGCCTAAAATACTGCCACTGATTATATACAAAAAATTAGAATGAGGCCAAAATAATTGGAGCATTTACTACGGAATCTGTTTCGCTTTATTGTTTGAGATCATCGCTTTATTTATTATAGGAATAAAATCAAATAAATATTTGTATTAATTATCATTACATTCTGAGTTCTAAATGAGTTTTATTAAAATATTATAACTGTCCACTCTACAGATATATATTATGTTTGATCCAGAATCGGTAGGCTGACGACTATGCTAGAAAACCAGTACAAAACAAAAACAAGGATTCTATAAAAGAAAGTCTAGACGCACCAACACAAGAATGGAAGTAGTGTTCGCACTGCACAACGTGGGCTGCCCTAGGTGCGCAGCTCTCAACAAGGTTCTGCGTCCCAACGTGTAGTTACGTTTTTGATACCCATGGCATACCTATGGCAGCTATTTGACTGAGAAGTATAAATGAAGCTTTAGAGCATCAAAGGGCTTCATAGGCCCACTTCATACAACACCCCCAACCCCCCCCCCCCCCCCCCCCCCCCCCCCCCCAACCCTCAAGCCCTCAAAAGGGCCAGAGCGGACTCCCCGAATCCAAAGAGAAGAAACTCTGAGAAGGAACACAGAAGAGGGATCCCTCCTTCCCGGGACAGTGCAATAGGTGTAAAATGTGCAAAGAAACCCTAATGTGATCCTGCATGCAAAGAAACCCTAATGTGATCCTGCATGCTACTAGCAGCTCCATTGAGAGGGTCTCCCTGGCTCATAGCCATATTGAGCTGGGGAGAGGCCGATCCTGAACCACCACAAGCTGCTACTACAACTAACTTCTTTCTGCTTGTTTGTTTGTGGAAAGCGCGCCGGATCACTGGCGTACCATCACCCTGTTGAGAATCAGATTAAAGATCCCTTCCAGGCCATGATCCAAAGTGCAGGTCCAATTGGGCATATTAAAATGTAAATGGGGAGTCCAATCCAAAGCTCCTGAAAGACTGCCAGACTGACTTTCCCTTACTTTGTTTCCATTATATTTATAGAAAAAAAAGCCTGGCGCTGCCCAGAATAGTGATGTCTTCTCAATAAAGATGGCATCAGCAGAGACAAATGGCAGTTTTTCAAACCACTTTCCACTCAATTAAGACGAGGAGTCCTTTCAAGTAGAACACACGGGAAGGACCGCTTTGGAGAAATAAAGTCATAAAATTGTTCAGATTGAAAATGATATTTTACAGTCCAGCTAATGGAGGCTCTCCTATTTCCTAACAGAGGGTGACACTTTTGGCCTCTTATGCTGCTTTCTATTGAACAAAATGTTCCTGTTTTTAATATGCATTGTGAAGATTTATAGCTCCAATTTTTAGAGCACACTGGAATTATAGAAAGTATCCTTCCAGTGATCTATTAAGGCACGATTGGCAAAACTGTAAAAAAATAATATATATATATATATATATTTTGAGATATATGTGTGCACTGGCATGGACCTTGTAAAACAAGGAGGAGTCCCTGCAAGTAAATCCAGCAAGAATCGTATCATGACAGAATATCTTCATCAATAAAATCCACCCGGAACTCCACCACCACCGTCTGCCTTCTCCAAAACCGGAGCACATCTCAGACGAGACGGGGGCAACCCGAGACGACTTGGCCTGAGCCCGGGTTCTCGTGTGAGTTCAGGTTCCTGGTAAACCGAGATGACCTCACCCCAGCGTCAGGGAGCGTCTGGTGAGCAGCGCAGGACCGTGCCTGGCCCGAGGGCTGCGGTCAACGGGCGGCTTTCCTTTGGTAACAAGGGAGGAAAAGCTTACATCCACCACAGCGAGCTCCTTGCGGCCTCCCAGCACCAAACCATTATCTGGAACCCCACAATGTTCCATAATAACTAGCCTGCCGTGCAGAGGCAGGGGAATGGAGGAGGTGGAAAAAAAAGGATTTTCAGAATGGGTTTCAAATGCATTTTAGAACGGTGGTTCAAAAATAAATTGAGTCCGTCTCGGCGAAAAGAGCCGATATATGAAATTGCACGACATGTCGGACGACTTGTAAAACAAATGCCAACCGCTTGCTTTGAGGCATATATCATTTATTTTGGATTGGACATAATGTGATTTAACAGAATCAGATGGCAGTTGGGCTTTTGTATTTAACCAATTCAATCCCAACACATCTGAGCAGCCCCATGGACCGCATTAGGGTTTGACAGATCATTAAGCGCTGCTTAAACAGCACATCCTTCAGGATAATGACAAAGTCTGGACGTTTCTTAATGTGCTTTATTGCCTTCGAGGAAAGGCAATCTTTGAGCCGAGGTATGTAGGGTAATTTTCCATCACAAAGTACGACGGTTGGCTCTGGACCTTCTAAAACAGCCTCTGTTTATCTAGATACAAGTATCAACACGGAGCACAGCGGGCATTGAACCAAAACTATTTGGACGGCATGTGTGAAAGTCAAATGACGGCAGAGACCAAAATGAGCTTAGATCCAAAAGCAGGCAAATAAATATCCTTCAGCCCATCCTCCCTGATAAAGTATGTGTGTCTTGCCGGCCTCTGCCTCGCACGTCAACAAATCAACAGCGATTCAAAGAGAAAGAAGCGGTGATTCAGCCCACAGTGCTTGAAAACAAATCGAGAGACAGCGTTGTGTTATTCCCATCCACCCCGGTCTTTTGTTACGTCCATTTATCTTTTGTCGGGGAGGGAGGTGAGGTATAGGTAGTAGGAGAAGCTTAAAGAAGACCTATCAGTATTTACAGGCCATGGATCTGACAGATCAGATCTGGGACCCTCCCCCCCAGCACTCTGGGGACACGGCTCAACATCTGCACAGTACCAAAGCAGCTGGATGTAACTCCGGAATAATTGCTTCCTGCAGAAAAATATGATGTGTGCGCTCTCCTCACAGGCCCTCCTCCCTGCGAGGGGGACAACCGTCCCCCAAGGTTCCACCGTCATTCGTCACGGGCTCTTTGTACTTGTGTTTGATTTAACATTACAATGGTAGAACACGAAGCGCAGGGATTCTTATAGACGATATCTTACTATGAGATTAACGATATTAGCAGGGGTTGTGTAAAAATATATTTCCTGGAGCTCTTTGTTGAACAAATGTCTTTATTGCCGGCTTGGTCGTGTTTTTTCAGAACCCTCACTGACTGACAAGGAGGGAAATTAGAGGAGATAGTGTTCTTTATGTGTGTGTTTGTCCATGCATATGGCCAGTCAGTTACAGTTTGGGAAACTTTCTAAAATGATGAATCGACAACAACAAGGAAATTAGCACAAAGTCCATGCCTCTTATGCACTTCCAATTCTTAAAGTTAGGGCCAAAACGTTGACATTTTAGTGACGTTATTACAATATTGGACAGTTCACAGGGCCTGCATATTTCTCAGCCACTGTTAACATAAAACATTTGGAAATAATGTAGCCATATGGTATGATGTGTATTTATATATTTATATTTATTTGTATATTTATTTATATATATATATATATATATGACCGTGTTATTCCCGGGAGCGTGTTAAAATGTGATTTTCACTGTCCGTCTTTAAATGTTATTAAAGAAAGAAAGAAGTTGACAAAAACATTCTCTCCTTCTTCTACTTCTGTCGCGGATGCTTCTCATCTGACAGGCAGTCCTCGCTTGCAATGGTCCACTGCCTCGCATCAGCTTGAGCATAATCGTCCAGTTTCCACTCTGCTCCTCGTATATGCTCTGGCATAATATTTTGATCCTCACTTGCACATTTTATAGGCAATTTTGTGGAGAGATCACCACTCTAAAATTCACGTACCAGATAATTGGGGTCCAACGGCGGACCGCGTTATATCCGAATTCATGGTATGTCGAACCGTGTTATATCGCGCTTTAAGTGTATATATATATATATATATATATATATATATATATATATACATTTTAAAAAATGCACTTCCCTGCCCGATACCCTTTTCAAGCTCAATAGGATGGTTTTAATATAATATTAAATATTCAATACAATTCATATGTCACATGAAAACAGCTAAAGGCCCAAACTTGCACCCAGTTGTACACCTTTCTACTGTGAATATTAGGTGGTTCAGGTGTGTTTCAGCTAGAATATGCCTGTGGTAGCTTGCTGCATGCAAAACGTGATTGCGTAACAGGTTAATGTGTGCAAGAGAGCAGACTTTGTTTAATGCTTCACCGTGGAATAAGGTAATGTACAACATGTGCATTACGTACATGTACATGTACATGTACAATTGCTTCAACAATGAGAGTGAAGAGTGCTTTTTCATTGTGAAAATAAAAGTGTGGGTGTAGTACCATGGGCGGAGCGGTGGACCCAGTAGTAGCCGAAGTCTACGGCTAGGAAGGCCAGCCACCAGGTCCAGGGAGAGTCCCAGGGCAGCGCCACCAAGTGGAAGTGGTTCCACACGTACATGTAGCTCGTCAGCTCGACGCTCCTCATTAACAACCTGAAACATAATGGCATTCAACGATGTATTTTGTCATTTCTTTACAGTATTTTACCACTCTCCGCCTCTTACAAATTTTTAGAACTCCCTGTTTTCTTTCTTTAAAGGTACAGTCTGTAGGATCTGGTGGCATCTTGCGGTGAGACTGCAGGTTGCAGATTGGTTGTAATCTGCAACCTCACAGGCCCCCTGACCTCCCCTTACCCCTCCCTTTCCAACGACAAATGAGAAGCTCTGGTGGCCTGAACTGGCCTTTAAGGTCTGTAAAAAAAACATAGGTCATAGCTGCAACATGGCGGTCTAACATGGAGCCTCGTAAACTGTTATGAAAAAGTTGTGAAACTGTGCACCAGGGATGAAGAGTGTATAAAGTACATACAGCGTTTTTGTTTCTTTAAATGTATCTTCTCCGGAGCTGCACAGTGGACCTACAACCATTACCACTCGCCTGTCTACCATTTACATTTGTTTTGAGAAAACTACAAATAAATCAATATACATGTAATATGTACTATATTGTTACTAATTATTGCAATAAAACTATATATAAAGCTCTGCCCTATCACTTCTGGCTTCTCTTATATTGGGTTGAGAGATATATAGATTCTCCTTCTAAACTGAGTTATGCTTCTTATAGCTTATTTATTTATGCATATGTTGATTCACTTTAAAAGTATGTAGAATTACTATAAAAGCTGTATCATCTAGTTTCTCCTAGCTTTTAGTGGTCTGTGTGTAGTGGACTCACGATGGCAGCCGGGAGATTATTCCGGCAAATACAGACGTGATACCGTCACTAATGGAAGCGATGGGCTTGCCTGTCTGCATCCATCCCACCACCATCTCCAGCAATATCAGGGTGATGAAGAACGGTGGGGCCTGAAAACACACACACACACACACACACACACACACACACACAAGGACACACACTTGAATTATGACTTCATGCAGTTAGAAAAACATATAACATAACATAACATTTTAAGGAGTGCTGTTACCGAACATTGTGTTTGGAACGTGAACTGAGGATATCCTGCTAAGCTAACAACGCTACCCTCCTCTGCACCACCCATTGCGGGGGAAACTAGATGACAGTTTCTGTCTGTTCTTCCTACTTTCATGTACCTGCACGATAATGGCACTGGAGGAATCAACACTAACTTAACTGCCATGTTCCAGTCCAGTGACATTCATATTAGCCTGAGGGCAGCTGTCTCACCTTGTAATACAGGCAGGACTTGCCTCTAAACTACATTAGGTCTCTCCGCCTGTGTTTTTCTATCATTCAAACTAAACATTTAACAACCAGATGTTTTAATCAATCTAAAAGGAAAGATACACATTTGGTCTATTTCATTTCATTTCATTTTGTTGTCTTCTCCTCGCAACTAGTAACCACAGACTAAAGGATCCCGCGACAAGCCTCTATATATTACTACAGACTACTAAGACCTGAGGTTGTATGGGTTCGCATGGAAGCCATTAGCCAGGAATGGGCTTGGCAAGCCCAGGTCATGGTGTTGACCCGCAGGAGCGTCAGACCTGCCTGGCTGGTTCTCAGATGACGGAGGCCCTGTGACTCAGGCCGTCTCCAGACCCCCTACGGTTTATGGACTACATATCTGCAGGTGTGTAGAGAGAGAGGGAGAAAGTGTGTGCATGTGTCTGTGTGAGTTTATACTAATGTCAGTGAGTGCAGATGTATGTGTGTGTGTGTGTGTGTGTTTGGGTGCCATTTATGTGCGTGCACATACACAGCTGTTCGTGCTGCATGTGGATATGCAGTGCACATATGGTTGCATGCAGGTGTTATGTTATGTGTGTGTGTATGTGTTTTTGTGTGTGTGCGTGTGTCTTGTGAGTGAATATATAAGCAGAGGCAGACCGCCACAAGGGATCCACGATCACACGCAAAGCTCCAACATCTGGCCACAGCGGTAGAAGGCGCAGCTAACAAACGAGCTCCGAGCGCAGGCTGTCTCTCTCCCTCCGAGGCCTCCAAGGGAGACATTATCATGCTGAGCGCAGGCCTCAAACCTGCCCTCTGCTCCTCTCCTACTCTCCTGTCTTGTGGATACTTTTAGTTCCACAAACCCACACTTGAGTTTTTATTTTTGTTTTTATTAAGAGAAAGGTTTTGACTTTTGTTTACAGAGTTTATCCCTTTCTTATTTGAATACATTTAATTCGATTTAAATCCCATCAATATGTGTCTGTGTCATTTTTAAACAAATTAATTCACGTTGCTGGCCTGCTTCAGTTATTTTTTTTTTTTGTTGCTTGGTTTACCTAATATAAATGCACAATAAATAACAGAACACACCAGGTCAGTGTAATGTGTGACGTAGGCCTACTGGTCAAAATAATACATAGCCTACATTATATATAACAACAATGAACCCACAGAGTTGAGCATATGCCTACTTGGAGCATGCTGCGGACAGTTTCGTGTGGCATCGAGGCCGTAAGGGCCTTTGTTATGGACTGGGATAAATGGCATTTGTTGTCCAGATGTCCCCTGTTTTTCCAAAACTTTTTTTATAGGGTCACGGATGAGTGATGTAAGCTGAAAGTATGCGCCCTCACAATGCACTTTATCATGCTGTCAGAGAAAATGTTATCATTGTATACAAATCATTGAACAGATGACAACCATGGCGAATGTACAAACTCGCTTAACTGCCGCGACGATAGCACAACTTTGCTGGGGAGAAAACCCCCGCCCAACAACAATTCAATGGTTGAATTGACGTCCTATGTCCTTCCCTAACCTCTTTTCCTTGACCTCGTTGGAAAACGTCATGAGGTCAAGGAAAGATGTGAAGGAGAATCCATAAGGATTTAGGAAAAGACAACCGCGGTGCAAAGAGAATCTGACCGCACTTTACACTAGATTACGTCACTATGAGACGGCGAATGTTATGGACGGGTCTGCCGTGATGAAACTACAACGTTCCGGATATGGAGTGTTAAAAGCGCATCTTAGATCATTAGCAGGTTATATAAACGTTGACAACTAGGTGAACATTTTTACTTTATTAGTTGGAAACAAAAGGGAAACAAAATCGTTGTCACGTTGATAAGGGCTGCTCACGTTCACGCCCCTGTCCACTCCTATGTATTGACATTGATCCCAAGAAGTATGATGGGATGAAAATAATTGTCGGTCATGTTGATCGTTTGTTTTCGTGAATTCGTTTGAAAGGCTTCAACCGCATTGTGGGACGGCATTATCTCATTTCCTCGTAAAGCGTGGTCCAGTGTAACCTATGCTGAAGGATATAAGAAAGGAAGCATTGAAGCACCTTTCCTTAGAATGAAGAGAATTAGAACAGCTCTTATCATGGCTGCCACATAGATACTCCTGGGTTAGGAACCTTATCTAAGAAAAAAAAAAAAAAAGACTACCCGACCGCAGCCCCGCACGTACCGGTCTGATGTAGGCTAAGACAAACCAGAAACGCGCGATTTCCAACCTCCCTCTGCACGCCAATAACCTAATGCCATAAAGCGCATGCATAAATGACACATGTTTAATTACTTGTTTTATAGAATGTAACGAGACCTGGGTCTGTGTGGTTAAGTCGTATTGTCTACTTCCTTGTCAAATAAACGTTGTTGTTTTTTTTTGTTTGTTTTTTGCCAACTGGACACATGTTTTGCTGTTAAACTTCCATTAGTTAGGCTTCTTACCAGCCAACTCCTAGTTTACCTGTAGTCCGTCCCGTTAAGACACGGGGACCCTTTGGGTTAAGGTGGCGCGGTTGCATTGGTTGAACAAGTGCATTCTGACTCTTGACTGTCCGCACAGAATTGCAGCGCGCAGCATGTGCTGCTGTGTTGTGGTGGGCGGGGGTCTACCCACCTGTCTCGTATATTGCGGGACTTCATCGACATGTTGAAAAGATGACTCGTTAGGTGTGACCATGTAAAACAAAGCACGGAGCCCAGTGGAAATGTCCTTCTCGTCCATATCCATCGCCACTGCGCCTTTTCTTGAACTTCGGATCGAGCAAAGGTCAAGTTAACTTAAAAAACGATTCAAGGAAATCACCAGATCTTAGCCAGTTGTCGTTTCACTGCAGCTGTGCAGTCAGAACTGGTGCTAAATGAAGACGCACAGGAAACCGATCCTATAATAACGACTGCATAACAGACGAGTGACAATTCAGGAGCCAAGACACTTATCTTGTTGGTATTAGGGGGAAGTTCTAGAGCTGTCATCACGATGGACAATCACACCTGTCATGTTCTCTCGCGAGATTATAGTTAATAAGTCTGGCATGCACGGTACATTACAATAACAAATTTAAAATCAACTGTGTAAATATGTGCACAGTGTAATATAAATCATACGGATAAACTGTATGTATGCTATATACTGTATCTGTCTATGAGGGACTGCTGTTTAACTGACACATACAAATACCAGGACATAATACATTTAAATGGACTAATGTGAGCACCTTTCGGGAAGGAAGGGGGTGGGGGGGTGGGGGGGGGGGGGGGGGGGGGGGGGATCTCCTGCAACTTAGAATGCATAATCACAGCGTCGTGAAACTTGATACCGAGCCGCAGAATTATTTTCAACTTCAAATTTGTAACATAATATGATGCTTTGTGGGTTCTCTGGCGGAGTCTTGGCAGAAGCCCTGACCCTGCCCAGAGGGAGAGAGGTGAATTGAGCACGCACCCCATCACGCGCTTTCTTCACTCTAGTCAGTAATGTTTAATTCATTCGCACTTAGGTTCACGGCACATGCATACATTTAAGGCTGGATTCCCATGGAGACAGCTGGATTGACAGATGGACAGATGTGTGGCTAGGGGGGAAGTATTGTGAAAGAAAATTGAAATAAATATGTAAAGGCTATAGTTAACGATTCAAACGTTGGTTCTCATTTATTTGCTCTTATTTGCATTATCTCCATGCCAAAATGACTGTCAGGGTTTATTACTTGATGAGTTGAATAATGTTAGCAAAAAAAGACTTGTTATATTCCCAATGTAGGCCTATTAATATATTCTTTACAAATTTGATCTCCTGGCACTGGGTTTAATTAGTTAGTCAATTAAGGTTTAGTTACATTACATACAATAGAAACCAAATGAGGCAACGTTTAACAGCTCAATAAAATAGCCATAGCCTATCTATCCTCCTAGCGTAATACACACACAGACAGTTATCATTAAAAACTATTTTCACTCCATTTGGTTTTTGACAATATAAAAGCATTTTAATATTTAAAAGATCAATGTTGCTTTGGTGTTTGTCATGGAGTATTTGCTTAGCATTTGTCGAAGAACTGTGTTGAAGCTACAAACCAGCTACAAGCACTTAAAAACAGTTGAATGTTCGCTGCACAATTGAAATAAGTAAAAACACATTATTATCCCTTTGTACATATTGTACATTTATTTTGCATCGCTGTACTCTTTATGACGATGGCAAATCAGCAAACAGCAGTCCTTTTCAGGACAGTCCTGAGGCAAGGAGGGCGGGGCCTCTATTCAGAGGCGTGGCCTATTTCTTTCTGACCATCACAAGTGAGCATGCTCAGAACTCTGGTCGCTGTCGTGACTGTCCTCCTCATTGGCTAAGGAGTCCGTGGAGTGGTGGAGGGACGCGATGCCAGAGAACTCCGAGGGCAGCAACGTCCCCTTTTTCACATTGACCAGTTCTTTCTCCCGGGCCAGGGCCCCCTGCTGGCCTCCTTTCACCCGCTTCCATTTCATCCTCCTGTTCTGGAACCAAACCTTCACCTACAGGGGTCAAACAGTCAAAGGCATCAAACACAGCTTTTTTGTTTCGGCTTTTGAGATGAGACCAAACAAAACATTTTGACAGTTGAGTATTTTGGAAAAATAGTCCAGCAAAAATACTGGGCCAAAAAAGCGTCGGGCCTAGCATTTGCTCGCTCATTACTTCCAACTAACTTTTGGCATTTATTACCATGGCAATTACGTGATGATGTACGGTTCCATCTGCTGCCTGGCGTCTACCATTTTTTTCCCTGACTCTGCAACTTTGGGCCATATTTACATTGCCCAGACTGATGATTAAGCTGTTGCCTAAAACAGTTTACACGGTCAGGAGCCAAAGCTCTCCCAAGTGTCGGCACTGGGCTTGGGGAGAAAGAGGGGGGGGGGGGGGGGTACTCGCTCACTCCTTAACCGTAGGGCGGGTTTATTTTTGGGGCGTCGTCATTCCGAAAGGGGGCCCCCTGGGTCACATGGTCAGGAAGTCGGTTGACAGCACAAATGTTTGTCCTATACGTCCAAAATGTTTCCCACATAAAGTGTCACGTCAGTTTCTCTGCTCGCTGTGAGGGCTTTTCAGGGAGCTCAAGACTGAGGTGGAAGTCACCATAATTTGATTAGTCGGGTGTTTTCTTTGGCTAATTTCTTATTGCCTATCTTCACTGTGCCGTGTAACCCTTGCACTTTAGGCAATGGTACTGGATTTGATCATCCAAAAAAGCGCCTGCTCTCACAGCGAGTCAAATTCAGTTTGCGCTGGTCGGACCTTCACTCACATCTAGATATACAACTCCCACACCTCATGTCACGATGACAGCTAGCCCACGGCGCCACTTCCAACATTTTTCCAATATTACCGTACGTTTCAACGACGACCAGGGACAGCTGAACCCCCTCTCCCTACCCACCCACCACACCACCCTCGAAGGCTTGAAGAAGGTGTTCTAAGAAAGTGCACTCAGGTTTATTTATATACCTTCTCTGTCACACTTTTCAGGCCTGCAAACGCAGAGCATCTTCATGCCCTCAGACACTTCAAATTAAAAGGGAGGGAAAATAACAAAAGTAGTTGTTGCTGGGTGCAGCAACATATCAAGAAAAGACAGTGAAACAACTGTTATCCTTTCTTTCGCATACAGACACCAGCAAAAAACAAAGCTCTCACAATGCTTACTTGAGCTTTCCCATCAAAATGGTCCCCCAAAGCATGCTATTGCTGTTAACATTGGGCAACTTCCAGATTGTTGATTAGTTTAACATGAAGACTACCAACTTATTTGCTGGTGAAGGAGCTTAGTCATTACTATTGTGTAAAAAAGAGATCATAAAACACACCTTCAGGTCCTGCTCTTTGGCCATTGACATGCTGATATGACGTGTCGCTTTCTCAGTGATTTAGTACAAAGCCATTGGACCTTACGTCAATGCATGCCAATTTCAGGTGTAAAGAAAGGGAATTCAACTCTCAACCTCATTTGGAGATCCTTATTCCTGCCTCATGGCTTGTGTTCGAGCCATTTAGGCAGAAAGTATTACGTTTGAAAAATCTATTGAATATTAATTTGATTTACACATATCGGAATATAACTTTATTAATCAAAAAATGTGATTATTACATTACTGCACCATATCCATTTTGATTTTGTGTTTTGGCCCATTTCCCCCTTTTAGGTACCTGTTGATATCCGTCCAATGGTGAGGATGCTGGGCTATTTAGATGGCTGCGGCCTATACGGCGCTGTTTCTTTCGGTTGGTTGTTTTGGAATGAGGGAGGAGCTGGCAAGAGACGCCAAGCGTTTATATCATTACTTTGAGCGTTTACATATTTTCTCTAGAACATTATGCAAGCCGTTATCTTATGCTTTATTTTCATTAAGTTTGAGTGGGATGCATCTAAACAATTTTAGTTTGACTTTTTAATTAAGTTAATATCCTGTTTGCTTGCATCACACTTGTACACATACACGCTCAAATCATCATTCATCTGCTGCTATTAATCCGCCTGGACTTCCGATTCATTTTGAGACATCCCCGACTAACAACTGAGTCGTGAGTACCCCCACATCACCCCTTTCATTCTGGAACTTCTTTCAAACCATTACTTTTCTGAAGCCCACTACACATCGCAAAATGTGTGCTTGATAAAATATAGTCACTACAGCTTGCATGATTACACCGGGACATACTATAATGCATCAGCCACTGTTTGGTTCACTTAGCTTCAGAAGCTTATTTGATACCTTTGGATCTACATATCCTGTATGTAGCCCTTTACTATTGAACACAGTTGGAAGATAAACTACACCACGCAATCTCTTTCAAACCCAAGGATTGAACTGACATTTGGCCTCTAAGGGACACCATAGGTTGATCTGGGAGACAAACATTAAGATATAGCAATCATTAGTTCAAACAAGCTGTGGGAGGTCCTTTATAAAGCTGTAAAATAAACTTTACATTCTAGCACAACCTGAAAGGTGAAAAGACTCTTTAAACATGATTAACAATGATCAATGGCCGGGCAGTGACTATGACGTGAGGTTTGTCAGGAGAACAACAAACAGGGTGTCGCTTCCTTCTTCCCCTGTTTACCTCCTGTTATTTGCGTCACGTGCCAGCTTTAGTACAGTCCCTGGCTAGGGTTTCAGACACCAATACTGCTGTTAAGGAGGAGTTGAGCAAGAGAGGGAGGAAGTGTGTTGCCAGAACTTCCTCTAAATATTCCCCCCCCCCCCACCCCTCTCCCCCTGCCTCGACTGTGGGCCGCCTGGAAGAATCGACCCAAACATCTGGAATAGGATAGTCCACCCACCCAGCCCCCCTCCCCAGCAAGCCCCCCCCCCCCCCCCCCCCCCCGCCCCCTCCGCCTTCGCACACAGCTGGGGAACAATTGCTCACGCACAAACGTTACGAAAACACAGTAGCGCGCTGAGAACCGTCTTCTCGAAACGTCTCAAAGCTGTTTTGAGTTTCACAACACGAGCGTTTTGAGTGCCGAACCGCCCCGGGAGGTAGAACGGGATGGGGGGGGGGGGGAATAGTCTAGTGGTTAGGTTGTTTGTGACTCCCTGCCAAAAGGTTCAGGGTTCGAACCCCGCAATGGTTCCAGTCTACCTGTTGAGAAAGATTTGAATAAAAGCATCTGACAGATGTGTGGCTGGGGGAGTATTGTGAAAGTGGGCAAATATGTATATATATGGATTTAACTGTTGGTTCCAATTTATTTGCTCCAGGGAAAATGGTATACATGTCTCAATGACGGTTTTATTGTAAATAGAGGTAGACAGTGTCAGTGTCAGACAGAGGACAGACAGACAGATGTAAGTACCTGTCTCTCGGTGAGGTCAAGGTTCACAGCGATCTCGTATCTCCTCAGCCGGGTCAGGTAGTTGTGGTGGGCGAACTCGGCCTCCAGCTCGCGAATCTGCTCCTTGGTGAAGGCTGTCCGCTCCTTCCTGGGTTTACTGCTCACGTCCGACTTGTAGTTCCCATCTTGAGACTCTGGAATCAAACACCCACACACATCCCTGGCCCAGTCAGTCAGAGCAGATTTATATGCAATAGAGAACAAAAAAAAAAGCGGGTTTAGAAGTAAGGCCTATGTGAGGGCAGGTACATATCAGTCAAGGAGAGAAAGAAAAAAGAAAAACAATGGTATAAGGAAATTAAAATTAACTGCCAATCACATTTTACTGTTGGCCTTTGTTTATGAACACCTGAAGTGGGTGGGCGTCCCTCAGGAGCGGTCCCAGACAGAAGCACATGTATGTTGGAGTGCAGCTGTGCTCTCGCAATAGACTGGCGTTCGTAATTTGCAATATTGAGGTAATTTCTTTCAGGTGTAAAGGGGTGGTTGCTGTACACTCCACAGCATGACATATGGAAGAGAACGGCTCAGCAGGATGTTTAACTTATACTACAGTCTGTGTTTAGTTTCTTATGCACTTGTTAGAACTTTAGTTATTACAAGTTGTTATAACTTGTTGCTATAACTTTAGTTATAACAAGGTATTTGCATGTTATTTGCATTTCTTAATTATAACTAAGTGTCCAACTCTCTAAATGTTGTCTGTCTTTTGAATGAATAGGACTCAAGTTAGTTTCAGATCAAAATCAGAAAAAGACAACAAACAACAGCATCCATAAAAATAAATGAAAGCCATTGAAAACTATGGGACAAACAACATGAATGAACTGGCTAGGCCATATATTACATGCAAAAGAAGGCTCAATAGACAAGAATGCTAAATGAAGTCTGTCTCCCAAAATTATTGATTTTAAATGGTTAAATGGTACTTTGTTCCCTTACGACAAGGGATAACATGCAAAAATGAAACGTGCCCGCTTTCTTTTGTCATACCCTTATTGTCTTTATTCTGGGTTTTCCACAACCTCACAGAGAAAGAAAGTGCACATTTTTTATTTGGTCGCCTAAACTTTCCTATTGTGAGGAGGTTTGCTCTGTGGTTGCTTTATTTTCCCCTGTTGGACAAGCCGCGGCTGCACAGAGACGCACTTGAAAGCGGGCCTTGATTGCATGCTAATTCACATGCGGTGCTGTTCTGTAGCGTGTGTTAATCCAGCAGGCCTGTGTCAAACTAAACTGTAAATAGCGCTAGGAGCTCTGCGCCAGACTCACGAGCCCCACCAGACCCCAGACCGCGCCAACACAGACAGCACAAGAAAACCCAACCGCCTTCACTCAAATGACAAGGATTACGCGTAACAAAAAGTACTTTGAGGACTGAAGTCATTGTACTTATTTTTTGGGGGGTTATATTGTCCTCCTCCTCTTTCTAAATTAGTATGTCCATCTTAGTCACTAGCCATCCAAAGTTATCTACAAAGCTGTAAACTTTAACTGTTACTTAAATCCTATAATGTAATGCGTAGTTGAACTCAAACACGAATCATATAGGAACACACATATGGAGAAATCCCACATGTGATTTACAGGAACTGAAGCTGATCATTGCTTGACCAGTCACGAGCGTGAGCAGTTTTGCTTTGACCCTGTATTTCTTCCCTGCAATTTCCACCAGGCGCCTTTGTACGTGTCTGGGCCAAGATAGAGAGGGGGGAGAGGAGCTGATTGGGGCAGGGTCTCGGAGGGCTTTTACTTAGCTTCTCCCTGGTAAACACAGACATTGTGTAAGAAGAAGAAGAAGAAGAAAAGTATAACAGAAGCAGCTGCCCCAGACCAGTGGGTTGTTGGGAGTTTAAAAAGGAGGGGCAGGTTTTTTTTTCTTTTACGAGGGCCACCGCACCACAGCAATTAGGTCCTCGCCATGACTTTCATCTGTCCACAAAAACAGACGAGTGTAATGAGAGAACTTCAATTCATGTGTCGAGAGAGGACAGGTCACGCTCGGTTCAGAACAGGGCCCATCTAAAATAACATTGAAAAAAATGATAATTACGTAATCCGTAGGGGAAAATGATTATTTAAAAAGAATAGGTGAAATATATGTTGGTTGTCATTTTAATCTATTGTGGTTAGAAGTGACTTACTTGACATTTACAAGACTGAAAATAAAGGTACCACTAAGCCATATTATTGCAAAACCCCTTTCAAAAAATGTGGCTCCCAGTGAGAAGTTATCTCTGCTTAGTTTTTTCTCTTGTTTTATACTTTTCCAAAATAGTATATTTGACTAAATGAGACTCAAGGTTTTATGTCTCGTTTTGTCAAACTTTATTGTTTTGCACACAACAAAAGATGGAACTTAAAAAGACAAACAAACCACACCCTTGTAATGTGTGCAATTCAATGAGATGACTCAGTTAATTTGCCCAAGTGAGAACTAAATTAGCCCAACTGACAAAATGATATGATGCTAAACTGAAGGCTGAGAATACATGCAGCGATCCAACACAGACATCCAGACAACCACAACATTAACACAAGATTCAGAAGAAAACAGTCTACCATATCCTTCTATAAAGAAACAAATTTAAATCTAACTTCAGCTGATTTTATTTAGTTTAGACATTTCAGTCAAACGGGATGTTTAGCATGAAGATTAGCTCTTGTCTGTGTATATATTATTTATATATGTTATTTGTTTTATTTTTATCTACTGCCACATCTCAGGGGATCCTTCCTCAGGTTTCAAGTCCAGATGTTGAAACCAGATCGGGGAGTCTTTCAGACAGCACAGGCAGCCGCGTGATATTTAGACAGCTGATTGAGTCAGCAAGCCGCGCGGCCGTGGCTAATCAACGTGATTGGTGTTAGCTTGAAGAGAATGCGCCATGCGCATAATGAGAATGCCCTAACTATCAAGCAGTGGAAGGGGTAATGCGGGATAGCTTAGGGGCCCGCAGGGGCTGGGATCCGATAGATTTGACGAAGGGGAAGAGGAAATAGAAGATGTTGTGTTGGGTTTGGGACTTACTTAAACTGCAGCAGCGGCCTGTCTCACATGTGGTCTGACTGGACGACTTAGGACAAACAAAATGGTCGGCCTCAGAATCTGAGCAATCGCATTCCGGAAGAAACTGTCATGTGAGATGATTTTGCTCATATTTCTGCAATATACGCTCCGCAGTATCATTATAGGACAGCTATTTCATTTTTTGGAATCCAAAGTGGCCATTTTCCTGGGAGTATGGTAAATTAAATAGCTGTGTTGTAAATGTTGTGACAGTTGCAGGCCAGCTCTTCCCCATTGAACATTACTCCACCGTAACAGTGATGTCACATTACAAATTGCGAGCAAGCATAACAATCCATTACAGTCAGCTGAGACTCAAACAGGGATCATTATTATTATATGTATTTTTATACTGTATGTTTTTTACTCCTCAAAGAAGGTCCTGTCCAAAGGGTGAGAGGTTTTGTCCAGAGGAAACAACCTGCATCCTGCGTGAAAACGAGCCTAATGCTGCGGAAACAGAATCAGCCCTATGGCCTAAAACGCCCTGGATACGCTCAAAATGTTACGTCCACACCTCAGGCCAGGTATTGTGCACACAGAGAACTCCTGATGGGCACTGTTTTATTGACTTTGTAAAGGTAGAGGCAGAGTTCAAAATATTCCACCAGACAGGCAGTCGGAGCCATATCGTTCGTAGAAAAAGGATAACTGTCTAGGTATATCGCGTTGCTGTTCAAATCTCACCCTGACCGGGCCCTAGGAGTTTGTCATAGTGATTATGGTTCGTAGCTCCCGCTTATCAGTTGTGTCCAAAAAATACGATATTTTTTGTTTACTATATTTTATAATTTCTAACTTGATTTCCACTATATTTGATTATTTACTTGTTTTTTTTTCTTTCTGTGAAATCATACAGACTCTATTCTCTATCTTCAACAAATCCTACTGTTATTTATTTGAATTTATCATAGGTATAATAGTCATATGTGTTAATATAAAGTATTAATTATTTTTATTTCATCCAATATTTAATGTGGAACTTAAATAACATATTGCATTGTGCACACGAAGGAACTAACATTGTTGTTTACATTGTACAACCTTATAAGAAAACTCAATGGCTGAAATAATGGCCAATAAACCAATAGTCAATAGCTCTTTACACTTAATTGTTTTAAAACTGCTTAAAACAAATTTTAAATGAACTGACCATTTTCCTTCTGGAACCTAGGATATTTTTATAGAAACAATTACATTTTAATTAGTCTTTTAATGTCCCTGATATATTATTTATGTTAGTTATAAACATCAGCCCTGATAAATAAAGTCGTTTTTATGTTCAAGACAATAAAACAAATGACTTTGAACTCGACACTGATACTGTAAATACATTTCCCTCAGACACTGTCAGCACTAAAGAATAATTTATTAAAGCTGACTATGCACATCGGTTAGTATGGAACTGTTTTATTTTATTTCCATTTCTTTATTTCTGCCTTCATGAAATTATTTATGATACACATTTGCTCTGAGGTTGGGACAAATCCTTTAATAAATCGCAGCTAAAATCCATAATCTTTCTGGGTGTTAAGTGTAATGCGCGGCGCCGGTTCTGTCTTTTACAATCCATGACATTAATTCTTTACAGTGTGTCTCATTTTCTGCTCTTCAAAACCAGGCCTGAAAATGTACCAGATGTGATTTTAAAATAAAACATGCCCGCAGTTCACCCTGAGCCTTCTAGAGCTCTCTCAATGCCCTGCTTGACTTATGGTAACTGCTTTTTTTTTCCACATCTGCCAACACCTCCAAAGTCCTTTGGAGACAATACTGTGCCATGAACGGCTAGTCTCTGTTGAAATGTGTTGCTGAAAGATTAAGAGTGATGAGCGGAGGTCACCAGGGGCCGTAGGGGCCACAGTTGCTCTGGCGCTCCCCCCTCATTCATGTGACAATGTTTGTACAAGAATTAACGTTAAAACAATGAGTCGTCTAAAACAATGGCATTGATTTCAAACGCCTACATAAATGTGATGGTCTATTGTGGTTAAGCGGCATAGACTGACTTCTTCATTAAACACTGTTAAAGTGTCTCACTTTACCTTGATTTAATTCTCCTAAACAAAGACAATCTCTTTATTAAGTATCTTGCATTGATTCCCTCCCCTGTGCCTGGCTATCTAAAGCGTTCACAAGTTCACAACCTCCCCCCTCCCCTGCCCTCCCCTCCCCCCTCCCCTCTCCCCCCTCCCCTCCTCTTACCTGAGCTGTCACTCTTCCTCTTGCCATGCCTCTTCTCTGCCTCGGCGGGGGACAGAGTCTGCCGGCCAAAGTCCACGGGGGCGCAGGTGGTGCCTGTGTGGGGGCTGCTGCTGCCCCCCAGGATGGGGGTGCTGGCACACATGCTTGGCCCTCCAGGGGGGCCCAGGTCCTGGGTCCCGGGGCCTCCGTCCGGCCCCTGGTGGGTCTGCGGGTGACAGAGGTTCACATGGCGGGAACCGGCATTGCCGTTGCCCGGCGACGGCATCTGCGGGATGTGCCAGTGGGCCTGCTGCTGGGACGTGGCGTGCGCATGTTGCTGCTGGTGGTGATGATGCGGGGGCAGGTTGCCCCGGTGAGAGGGGTGATGGGGGTGGTGGAGGTGGTGGTGCGGGTGGTGGTGCGGGTGGTGGTGCTGTGCCGAGAAGAGGCTGTCGTCGGCGGCGGTGGGGTAGCCCGTGACGATGCAGGGCGAAGGGGATGAGGTGGAGGGCGAGGAGGACGGGTCCGGGTAGGAGACGTGGTCCGAGCGCCCGTGCAGCGTCAGCGGGGACTGGGTGAAGGCCGGGTGTAGGGCCTGCGCCGGCGCATGGGGGCTGCGCAGGCATCCGAACAGCGTGTGATCCATCGCATGCAGCGACGTGCCTCTCAGCCCCAGACAGGTAAGGAGAGAGAGAGAGAGAGAGAGAGAGAGAGAGAGAGAGAGAGAGAGAGAGAGAGAGAGAGAGAGAGAGAGAGAGCGAGAGAGAGAGAGAGAGAGAGAGAGAGAGAGAGAGAGAGAGAGAGCGAGAGAGAGAGAGAGAACGCAAAGGAGAGAGGAACCGGACGCGACCGGGATAAAGTTACTAAACCAACCGAGAAGAACGTGATAAGGAACCAAGGAATCACCAGCAAGTATATCCAAACTCTCTCCTTAGCTGCTGCTCCAAGACTCTCCCTCTGGTCCTTTATCAGTCAGAGAAAGAATAAGAAAGAAAGAAAACTGAAAGAAATTGGGTTGAAGGAAAAAAGAAAGAGTTGGGAGGGAAGGAAAAAATGTGTTCTTCTTTTATAGGGGTGTCCAGGCGCGGTTAATCCGGAGCAGGCAGCCAGTTGCCGGGCTGCGAGGGAGGTAAACAGTGAGCCCGGGGGTGAGCTGCAGAAGGGGACCTCTCGGATGACAGCAGGAGCTGAGGTGCCTGGAGCCCGGAGCTGGGAGCACAGGCTGGTTCCCTGGAAGTGGCGAGCGAGAGGATGGGGCTGAGGGGAGGTTATAAATAGGGTGTAACGTGAGAGGGAGGCTGGGTCAGAGACTGCATACGCGCTACTGACCACATACATATGATCACCCTCCAAAAAGCACAGCACAATAAATCTGCACTATTAAAATGGCTGAGCCTCGGGAAACACAGCAATTTATTTTGGAATTGGATTTGACCTCTGACAACCTCTCCCGTCTGTTTTCTATTTTTTTTGGTGGTTTTCTCCGTAGAAGTGAAACGGTTCTTGCGGGGATTGGCAGAACGGGGGTCTGGGATGTAACATGGGGGGGGGGGGGGGGGGGGGGGATATAGTGTTCCAAGAGGTCAGGGGGTTAAGTTTGGGATGTCGACCGACCTTTGAACCCTGTCATTGCTTTAAGTGGCGTGTACATTTTTATAGGGGTACATGGTGATGGTGGTGGTGTTGTTGGTGGTGGTGGCGGAGGGTTCATTTGCTTTCATGTGTTTTTGTTTTCCCCTCTTCCTCCCCCCCCCTGCTCTCTTCATCATTACCCTGTCAGTACGTATACACAGATCAGCCCACCGCCCTGGAGGAGCTCCACTCTCCCTGTCCTGCTGGTGTGCTACTGCTTCTCTGTGGCTTCAAACAATGACTTATTGTTTGTGGCTTCAGACAATAAGTACACTATATGTATACTATAATTTTAATTCCATTTGCTATGCATTCCTTTAGAAAAAGCAACAGAAAAGCACATTCATTATTGAATATATGAATAATCCTTTGGATATAAAACAACGATCACTTTTCAAATCTACCAAACCCCTAACGTTTTTTTTCAAAGAAAAAAGATAATTGTAATGTTTTAATGTTAACATGATGAAATTATCACGTAAAGGCTACACCTAGTAGCATCAACTGGAACTTAAAAAAGCTTGAAACAAACAGCATTCCACCAGGAGTAGGCAGAAAATATGTAGTAAATTACATTTTATGTTCATTCTGAGATGCTCAGTGCAAGTAAGGGGTCAAAATGAAGAGGCATATTTTCATGTACTGGCTACCTTACCATCAAATGGGACTGAAATCATATAAATAAAAGTATATGACCAATTCAATTATTATATGCCCTGACACTATAAAACTGTCTAAACAGATCAATTAGTTACTATATGTACATTCCATTTGTAATGTAACAAATCAAATTATACAAAATAAGGCCCAACACAAAATATCAATCTAGACTACATGTAGTAAAGTAATAAGTTTCGAGGCAATAAAAGCATGCAACCTGTTGTTGAATGGGTAAAAATGTCTCTAATCAAATATTTAAAGTCTGGGTGAAAGAACTCTGGTTTTATTTATAAACAAGAACAATATTTTAGAACAATATCTAGAACAAATAGTGTATTTATATGCATGAATAATTATTAATAAATAAGTATTTAAAATATGACAGAAGACAGACATTTTATGTAAATTATTTTATAGATGCTTTGCACTTTCTTCTAGCCCATTATATTATTATTTGTATATGCAGATCATAGTCTTCTTATATTAAGACATCAAAACAAATGTGAATGTGTTTTCATAACTCTTCATCACAGTCTGCCATTTCCCACTGCAAGGTAACACCCTCCAGTTCAACACACACACACATATATATATATATATATATATATATATATATATATATATATATATATATGAAATATATCACATAGTCAACTCAACTTCAGCAGAAATAAGCAAATAGATCCTAAAATAAAATTATTATCATTATTATTATATTATATCATTTATTGTTTTGCGTAATCTTACCGTAATTTGGTATGTTATTATAACCAGTATGTTATTCATACATTTTAAAAGGTCATACTGTAACCTAGTTATGAGTAAATAAAACCTTACATTATTTGTTTTGACTGCAGGTTCCAGTGGAGAGCTCCACACACGTCTGAACGTGTGACACGGACTGTGCCACATACTCAGCGGGCCCCGCATGGGAGAGGAAATTAATTCCCCTTACGGGGGAAAACGACTTTAACAGACACCACCACCATGCACCGCCATGTAGCAGGCAGACAGACCGGGACTATGTCGCTCTACACACACACACACACACACACACACACACACACACACACACACACACACACACACTCCTGGTTTGGGAAGCGGATGCACCGCGGCGAAAGAAGGTACCCTTAAGGTGAAGCGTGTAGGTGTTGGAAACAGCTTCTGTTGTTTACATTACAAATTAAGGATATATTAGCCGGTCGACCAGGGCGGCGGCTCAGCCCTGCTAGCTAGCAATATTAATACACATGTTTCTAATCGGTCAGCCAGAATGCCCTGTGGCGTGGGCGACCCAGTGACTCTCTCTCTCTTTTGTACTAGGATGACTCAACCCCCAGGCTATCGCATTAAGGCCTGTGTGTTGGTTATTTGTATGTAATGACACCGAAAGCTGATTGTGTTTAGAGATATTAGCGAGAGATTTGTCTTCCAAAATCCAACCCAGTATTCAAGGACAGAGTGGAGTAGGACACTGGGTTGAAGGTGGTGGTGGTGGTGGTGGGGGGGGGGGGGGGGGGGGGGGGGGGGGTAGGTTCACTCTGCACTGATACGTAACATCAACCTGCTGCTGCGTGACAAACCTGTGGCAATCATTCAGAGAGAGGCCCAGGGAAGGGGGGATATACAGGACAGAGGCCTGAGAGAGAGAGAGAGAGGAGAGAGAGAGAGAGAGAGAGAGAGAGAGAGAGAGAGAGAGAGAGAGAGAGAGAGAGAGAGAGAGAGAGAGAGAGAGACAGACAGACAGACAGACAGACAGACAGACGGAGAGAGAGAGAGAGAGGCCGGGGTAGAAAGAGAGAGGGAGATAGAGAGGCAGGGAGAGAGAGACAGAGAGAGAAAGATAGAAAGAGAGACACACACTGACAACAACAAAATATGATACTGTCAGTTTGGTTCTGATCTGTTTTAAGCGATAGGAATGCATATTTAGCCACCACAAAATCCCTTTCTTAAATAATTTTGAAATGAGCTTTGACGTTTTCTGTCTCTTGATAGATAACTTTGCATCAAATGTCCGTTTTGTAATTCATCAATCCACCAGTGATAAGATGACAATCGTTTGTTGAAGTCAAAATAAAGGCATGGAATATAAATGTGTAACTGAAGCCATGCTAGGCCCCTTCGGCTCATAATGGACCTGTTCCTATTTGCATTATTTACTTAACTCTGTAAAAAATACAGTTTGTATTACAGGAGCTGCAGTCTCTGCCGCTGACAATGGACATAATCGCAATAACAGCAGCCACATTCTTTTCACGAAAGCAAAGAATTCAAACAGATTTTTATACATCCTTTATCTAACCTTGACCAAGTCCACAAGTCCAAAGCACCAACCATAAAACGATTTCCTCATTCTGAAGAAAATAAAATACTAGATTTGGTAAATATACAGAGAAGAGAAAGAGAAATTGAATTAAGAGAAATTGAATATCCTTTAACGACCAGCCCTTGATGTAGCTCTCAATATAATACAGGGTTCTGGACAGATTGAGTGTGTGTATGCTCATTACTGAAGCTTTTCAGGATAGCTTTTCAGGATCTTTTTTTATATAGAAAGATTTATGAGTGCCTTGCTTTTGATGTTGCACTCATAGATCACACAGCCATGTCAATTTCATACGTTCAATAAGAGCAATACGACTTTTACTTTTTTATGTCTAAAGTACGCCATATTCCCAAAGGGAGCTAAAAATAATAATAAGTAAAACTGCATTACATTGTAAAAAAGTAAAATAGTCATATATTGTATTTTAGGTCTATATATTTTTTAGATAAAGATTTAATGTTAAATAATGTTTATGATAACAGCATGTATCAAATATACAGGTACTTTATTTGTAATTATTTTATTTATATTTGTTCATTTTGATGGTGTTAATAAAAACATATGCATAGAAGAATTCCCCATAACAATTTACAAAGTATTTAGTAGTATCTATTTATATAGCTATCTGATTGTCTGTCTCTGTCTGAAATATGAATTATACTTTTATCTGAATTCACTGTACATCGGCAGTAAAAAAGCATTTGCTAAGTGACACAAAATAGTACACAATAATGGTTTGAAAGATATTATTAATAATAACTGATGTAATAAAATGATGAATGAAACTGGCTGCGTGGAGGTGATAGAGGAGATGAAGGAGAAGTATCGTCACCACCGTCTTGTTTCATTTCAGACTTCATCTGTATAGATTTACAGTTGGTTGTCGTCTGCAACACACACGGTTGATGTACGACGGCGTTTGAGAACTAAGCGTTGCGTCTCCGCTCCCAGCTTGTCTCCATAAAGGAGAGAACCAAATCCTTCTTCTGGAATTAGCATGGAAGCATCAAAAGAGCTTCTGAATGTACGATGTTGAACACAAGGGATGGTGCGCTTTCTCGCTTAACAGAGCTGAAGATGGACAAATCCCTCGAGTGGTTAGGAGATTTCATGAGAATAAATGTGAATTGACATTTGTCCCACTGAAGGATAATATAGAATTTGGCATCTTCATTTGTTTCAATATTGTCCTATTACTATTAATGTATATATATATATATATATATTGAAACAAACAATAAATAAATAAACAATAAATGCAGTCCTGCCAAGCTCAATCTGGATGTTGTTTGACACTTTCATTATTTTCCTAAATTTACATTATAGTATCAGTAAACATTTTTTTACCACTCACTTAAATCACACAGTGCATAAAGGAAACATTATCATTACAACCAAATTTAAAAGACCAGGTCCAAAATAGGTGTGTTTCAAATAATCTGGGACTAAATCTATTTTGAATCCAGGCCAGTGCCAGGCACCGACACGTTCTTTTTGGGCCAAGTTCGGAAACAGCTCTGCTCTAAGGTGGCCATTTTCTGGAGCTTAAAAGGCCACAGACAGCTACAGTGAGATCATCATCTATTATGGTGTGGCTGGGCCTTGCCTTGCGGGCAGCTCGGATCCTTTCCCCTCAGCCTGGAAGCCCTTGGAAGGCCTCAGACGTGTGTGATGCTGTGCAGGGCTCTCACACCCCAGTCTGGCCACGCCTCAAACAGTCCAGGGTCCACACACCAAAAAAAGAAAAACTCTTATAAATCTGGGCCTGCTACAACCACCAAACCAAAAAAGAGGAAGGCCCCGAGATCCAGCTCCGGGGCCAACGTGCTCAGCAGCCGCGCACATTAACCCAATAACACCGAGCTGTGCACGTTATCCAATAACACGCTTCCTCCTAAACTAAATGTATAAAAAAGGCCCTTCCTTTCACACGCTTTAAAGGACCTCATATGGGAATGGGTGCCAGCCGCCTTCAACACCACCAGACCCCTGTTCTGCCTGAACTGTGACTGGGACCATTAGTAACTCTAAGCCCAACACCGCCCCCCCCCCCCACCCCCCCCCCCCCCCCCCCCCCCCCCCCCCCCCCCCCCCCCCCCCCCCCCCCCCCCCCCCCCCCCCCCCCCCCCCCCCCCCCCCCCCCCCCCCACCTCCACTTTATACTGCTATAGGCTTCCCTTTTCTCTTTAACGGTATAATTTGTGTCCGACGCCCACACCTCTGGCCCGATCCAAGCGAGCTTTTGGAAGGACCATTGCTCCTACTCCTAAACTCTGGCCATATTGCATCACTTCAGGTTCTCTGTGATGCTGCAGATCGCTCTGAAGACATGCTGCTTCAATAAGACCAATCATTCTGAAGGGTGAAGTCAACCCTGTCATGATTTTACGGCTTCCTCTTTCTTCTCTCTCCCTCTCTCTCTGGGATCCTGGGGTCGGGTCGGGGTTCTGGACGTCTCCCAGAACATTTGTTCCCTCCGGTTCCTGTGCGGGCAGCCGTACTAGTGCCGGGGGGGTTCCACCCGTACTGGAGCTGGGGAGACTCATTAACACTTCATCTACGTTCAGCAAGCTGAGAGGGTGGAGCTCCTCTGTCATGCGGGGCCAGCACGCGCCCAGACGGGGATTCATCGCTCACATGCTAGGTGAGATGATGTGTTTGTGTGTGGAGAATGGTTTCCAACAGGAGTTTTTTGGATTTGATGTGTTTTTCTGATCCAACACCACCATTTACTGTACTGTACTACACTTCAACACCACACACTACTGCACTATACTATACATCACTACTAACCCCCGATGCTATGGTAATCTTCACCAGTGGTTCTCAAACCTTTTCATTTCAAGGACTTTGGGACTTTGATTAGATTTTGTCCCAGATGCCCCCATCTGATTAGATATTTGTTGCTAGATATGATGTAGCCCAGAATAACTGGTATTTTAAATGTGTGTATATCTGTTTATCTACTGTAGCTAAGGAGATAACAGAGGAGATAGTGAACCCTATTAACATAATAGTCATTATTATACATTCTCTCATTGAGTTAACTCCTAGTGAAGAAAATATCAGTGAAATTAAACAATCCCCTATTTTGCTGGGACCCCCTGAAAGCAGGTACCTGGACCCCTCTATGAAAACCACTGCTCTGCACTACTGTACTGTGCTATGTTAAGAAAGTACAACTACACGAAAAAGCCTCTCAGTTCCAGTAACCTGAGTAGTTGTCATTTGTTACTTAACACCCCTGGGTACATACCTGCTATCGCTAGAGTGACCCACCCTGTTTCAGAGTTCAACGCCCCAGGTGGGTCCAGTACCAAAAAATAGTGACCTCTGCTGGCATGGAACGTTATAGACCCCCATACCAATCAGCATGCAGATCAGACCAGATTAGATCAAATCAAATTAGCTCAGATCAGACCAGATTAGATCAGATGAAACTAGATCAGATCAGAGGAGATCAAATGAGATCAGGTCAGAATAGACCACACTAGATCTGCCTGCTCAGACTAGATCATGTACGTAAGTAACTCTTGGGACAAAATCACAATTAGTCCACGACATGAAGGTGAGCGCATTCAGTCAACACCAGTAGACAAACATCCAGTCAGAGCAGCCCAGTGCCTCATCTTTCAAACGTCTGACCAACGCACGTATAAAATCCAGGTCTCACAGGTGTTGGTTTGTATTTAAAAAAGGCTTCGAGCCAATCAGAATCAAGAACCGGTACTATACGTTTTATAAATGTTTGCCTGACATTTATCCATCTACCGTAGCATGCATCTGCAGAGCAGCTTGACTCCCATAGGTCATCTCTGGATGTCGGACATTTCTGTCTGCTTGTCATATTTCAAACTTGACCAATCGGAACACTGTGACCTCTGCATACTTTTCACTCAGCGAGGTCATTGGCCGCCCCCAGGGGAGCCATACATCTCTCTCTCTCTCTCTCTCTCTCTCTCTCTCTTTCTCTCTCTCTCAGAGTCATCCTGGGATGTGGACTTCACAAACCTTTTCCCGCCCACCTCCAGAGTCCAGAGTCCAGTCCAACATGTCTTCTCAATCAGTGAGATCGGTCAGATAGTGTCCTGTCCCGTCCCTTTCTCTCTCTCTCTCTCCGGCTGTCCGCCACGGCATTGGCGTGCCCACTGTGACGCACGGCGTGGACAATGGGAGGATATCGGGGTGTGTTGCTGTACCCCACCCCCCCTCCGCTTTACCAGCGACCGCAGGGGGGGGGGGGGGGGGGGGGGGGAGGGAGGGTCAAAAGGTGGCTAAGCTAATGTCAATTTCCTGTGTTTTATGTGTTGTTAAACCACGGGGGTAGGCTATAGATGTTGTTGTTGTTTGTTGTTGTTTTTGGCGCTTTTGACGTTTCACAACGTGTAAATATCCAAAGCACACCGATGACAAGAGTGGAGAAGTGTGTTGATATTTTTTCCGTCCATCCCCACACATCATCACACCGAGATATGTTCTGTCACCCCCTCATTGACATCTGTTAAATACATACTCTTTGTCATTTTTTCACTAGACTCTACGCCGTCCTGTTTGCGGGGACCATGGCGACCGTGTGAGGGGCCTATGGAGGAGGAGGTTCTCTTGCTGCTGTTGGACTTGGACCCGGAGTGCGGAGGAGGGGAGTTGGGGGGGGGGGGGTTTGGACGGAACGGACATCGTTCAGTTCCAGGGCTTTCCAGAGAGTCCCGGGGGCTTCATTAAATCAGCAGAAGAAGAAGAAGAGGAGGAGGAGGAGGAGACGGAGGGGGTGGGACTTCCTGTACTGGTCCGTTTCTGATCCCGCCGAAACAGCAGCACGCAAGGCCAATACAGGAACATGGCCATGGGGTCACGTCAGTTCCTGTATTGACTACAGGGAAACACAGTAGCAAGGGCAGAAATCCCATGATGCATCTGGGAATTTGCATTGGGGCTTAAAGTGCTGATTATTGTTCATTTTTAAGTGTGAAAACAACAAAAAGGATTTAGAGGTAATGTGCATTACCATAGGACATTCTAAACCAATACCTATTGTAAAGTATTACCTATCATATGACCTTACCTATTCTAAACCAATACCTATTGTAAAGTTTACGTATCATATGACATTATCTACTTTAAACTAATATATATTGTAAAGTATTACCTATCATATGACCTTACCTATTCTAAACCAATATCTATTGTAAAGTATTACCTATCATATGACCTTACCTATTCTAAACCAATACCTATTGTAAAGTTTACATATCATATGACCTTACCTATTCTAAACCAATACCTATTGTAACGTTTACGTATCATATGACATTATCTATTTTAAACTAATATATATTGTAAAGTATTACCTATCATATGACCTTACCTATTCTAAACCAATATCTATTGTAAAGTATTACCTATCATATGACCTTACCTATTCTAAACCAATACCTATTGTAAAGTTTACATATCATATGACCTTACCTATTCTAAACCAATACCTATTGTAAAGTTTACGTATCATATGACATTATCTATTTTAAACTAATATATATTGTAAAGTATTACCTATCATATGACCTTACCTATTCTAAACCAATATCTATTGTAAAGTATTACCTATCATATGACCTTACCTATTCTAAACCAATACCTATTGTAAAGTTTACATATAATATGACATTATCTATTTTAAACTAATATATATTGTAAAGTATTACCTACAATATGACATAACCTATTCTAAACCAATATATATTGATAAATATTACCTATTGAAGGACATTCTTAACCAATACCTATTTTGAAGCATTACCTGCATTACCTTATCTATTGTAAACCATTACTGATTATATTTAACAAAAAAATGTATATAGCCTAGTGTCAATTATAAATCAACACTTATAACAACCACCCTACCTATGTTAAAATGTGCATATTTATAAAGAGAAAATGACATAAGAAAGAAAGATTTTTTTAGAGAGAGACATAGGAGTAGTAAGAGAAAGAGAGAATAAATTGTATGGGAGAGAGAGTGATGAAGAAAGAAACAAAGAGAAAGGGATAAAAAAAGGAAAATAAAGAGAAAGCGAGGGAGAAAGATTTAGAATGATTCATAAACTAGAGAAAAACTGTTAGAGACAAAGAAACAAAGAGTCATAAAAAGAGGGAGTGAGGCAGTAACTTCCATCAGCAGGAAACAATGGAGACATTTTAGAGTGGAGACGCAGCAGCCAAAGTGTTATGGATCTCTGTTGATCTGGCACTGCTGCTGCTCCCGCCCACAGTTACCTTTTGTTATCATGCAGAAACCTCACCAGTCCCACTCACTCCTGGATGAATAGATCTCGTGACTGTCAAGAAACAGCGTGTATTTACAACGTTAAAGGTGCTGTAGGACAGATTCAATAGTTGTAAAGAGAGAGAGAGAGAGAGAGAGCAGAAAAGAGCAGAAGAGAGCAGGATTTTGAAACTGACTAACAACTAAAAAAACATCTCTTCCCTTGATATGTTTCTCCGCTATTGAGAAGAGTTGCATTTTATGCCCCTCTGATTGACCAGCATGATGAATTCCCTGAACCAATCAAATTAAGAGATGCCCTGATTTGTCAGATATTAGCGGGGAGCTGTCTAAATCTCAAATTGGCTCATACAGAGGCAGGCGCAGCTTGAAACAGATATTCTCACAGCGCTTCTTCAGTCATTAATAGCTGACGGATGGCTTTTCTAACAAACTCCACTGAGATGAAAGCTCTTAAATATTAGCACCTTTAATACATATTAATTTATTTTTTACTAAAATGTTATTTATTAAATTGTGGAGTGTGTGTGGTTGATGGCTGGTTTAAACAGCCATCAACCACACACTCTACAGGGATATTTGTACTTTACATATGGCTATAGGCTTTAGAGTAAATCATGTTTAAGGGGTAAAACTAGATTTTCCTGTTGGTATAGAACTGTCAGAGAAAATTGCCTAATAAATAAGACAATTTATACGCAGGAGGTTGGAGGGGCAGATAAGGATTTGTTCTCATGGGTTTGTCTCTGTGCGTTCACACCAAAAACGAAGGCGCGCCGCGAATACATATAATGTAAATGCTAAGACGCGAATAGATGCACATTTTCCACCGGCCAAGATGGCTTGAATGGCGCGGCGCGAACAACCTGGTTCACGCGGATTTCGCGTGATTCTACTGGCGTGAACGATGCAAATACGCCATTCGCTCGAGTTGAAATATTTGAACTTCGCTTGACGCTCAATCACTCGGGCAAGAAAGGTTTTCGGTTCGCGCGAGCAACCTCGCCCGTATACGCGAGTAGAATATTCGCTTCACTTTTGGTGTGAACGCACCTTATTAAATCACTTCTTTTTTAAACAGACCAATGTTAGCATGGAATGAACACAAGTGATGTGATTACTAAATATGAACACACAGGAAGTGATGTGCTTTGATGTGACAATAGCATATTTTGGGTGAGCAGTGCAGGAATTGTGGGTATTGCAGTTAAATAATAAATCAGACAGCAAATGGAGCAGCCAGCACCTCTGCTGTGTGGCTTTAGGAGAGGGAGACAGTAGGAATGAGGAGCAGAGTCAACATTATAACATTGTTCTTTCAGCCAGTCATCACATAGTGCCGAGAACGGTATTTAGCTGGGTAATGGAGTGTGGTACGCGGCCGTGCCTTGTTTACTCTCCACCTGATAGAGATCCTATGGAGACTGATTACTCTGAGCACAACACCCAGCTACAGGAAACCACACACACACACACACACACACACACACACACACACACACACACACACACACACACACACACACACACACACACACACACACACACACACACACACACACACACACACACACACACTTTTATTTTTATTCATAGCTTTTCCAGTCTCCTCCTCACCAACACGTCCAGCACATTCCCATGCGTCCTGAAGTGGTGTGATGTGTGCGTGCGTGTGTGTCATGTTTATGTGTGGTGGTCTGGTGTGAGGTAATTACAGTGATCAGCAGTTGGACCAGCGGAGGCCTGACACCGGGCCAGAGAGTAAATAGGTAATAAATCTCTACAGCATCAGCGGAGAGGCTCACTGTAAACACGTATTTAAAACGGAGTGTTTTGTGGCGCTGCGAGGCGATGGGAAGATGGCTGGCATTCCTGCAGCTCTCCACAAGAAAGGGAAGCAGAGTTTACGGCGTCGGTCTGCCCTTGTTTTGTGTTGCGGAGCATCTGGTGGCTTTAATCACAACACAGCGTGATTAGTCTGACACCAAAGGAGGAGCGAGGGAGGTTTGGCCCGGAAATGAAATACAAATCGGAGAGGAGACGAGGAGAGGCCAAGAGATTGTTTTCTCTTTCCCACTCTTAAATACTCGAAGAGGGTAAGAGTTTCATTCTGAAAAATATAGAATAAATCGAAAATTGTAAAGTTACAAAAGGAAACATTATTGAATGAAAGGGGCATTTGTGTTTCCAAAATTGAAATTGAATAAAAAAATTATTAAGTTAGGAAACTTTTTTTATTTGTTTTTTTTACGTTGGTTACAGCTAAAAATGTTTTGCCTCACTTCAGTCCAATATTATTCAGTCATGGCTTATTTATTTATATATTTGTTTTGTTTTATAGAACAAAAAATAATCTGAACTGTTGGACATCTTTTAAGTGTCATATATTTTGCTTACTTTTAACTCTTGTGAGAGAACCCACAAGCATCAAAAACTCTTATATTGACTGATTTTCCTTCCATAAATAGTTTGACTCCTCCGTTATACAACTATTAATACCTGCCCTTTTCACCCGATCCATATTGTAGACCATTGTGCGAGAGGTTTTTGGTTCCTACGCAGACCTTTGTATTCCCCGGGGAGGATTCTAAAGGTCGCACCTAAAAACACTTAGCGATCGTTTTACTGGTGGACATCAGGCTGACTCAATGGAGATGGAAAGAAGCTGGGAGTGTGGGGAGGGACTGAAACTGATCCCTCTCCCCCTTGTAAAAGCATCAACCCTTTAATGGACGCATGTGGAGGCAAGGCCAGGTGAAACTGATCGGAGCACCAAGCATGTGAAATGTGCGCACACGGCCACCTGGGCGTGTGTGTGCGTGTGTGTGTGCTGTCTATGAGTGGGCTTGCACATATGTATACAATGAGTGTGATCTTTGTGTGTGCGTGACTGCATGTGCACACTCACTATGTGTGTGTGTGTGTGAATGTGCTTTCTTTTCACGATTAGCAGAATGTGTGTGTGTGTGTGTGTGTGTGTGTGTGTGTGTGTGTGTGTGTGTGTGTGTGTGTGTGTGTGTGTGCATATATATGTGAGTGTTTGCTTTACACATATGTATACAATGAGTATGATCTAGATGTGTGTGAGAAGGGTGTGTTTCTGGAGGTGTGTGTCTATCCCCGTGTGTGCATGTCACTAAACGTGTGTGTGTGTGTATGTGTGCATAATAGCATGTGCAACATTCAAGGTACACAGTGCACCAGCCGCAGCTCGCAGCAGAGGGGAGCACTCGGCCACAACCCCAATAACTCACACGCCTCGAATTAGTGGGCCTCCCACGCCGGGGCTAAGCCGGAGCTGAGCCGGGGCTCGCCACCTCGGCCCCTTATTACCTCCACCTTGAAAGGACCCGGCCCCCCATAGGTCGAGAGATCGTGAACCTCATCCGTCATTCGCTCGGACACAGGACCACGCCTACTTAGAGACTTGAAAACAATATTGCAACGAGAAGCTTCATGACATAAAACTAAACCTGCCAACTTGATGCAGATGAAGAATTCGGCTCATTTAGGCGGGGGTGGCCGGTGATGGTGGCGGGGGGATTGGGGGGGAGGGTGAGCCGGCCCTGAACCGGCGGGGTTCTTTACGGGCCGCTTTAGTCCGCAGAGGGCTGCTGGATACAGTTCTGAGTCGACCCGGCAGGACATAAATCACCCTTAGGCTCCTTCTTTCTTTCCTCTTTCTGCTCCCTAACTCTTTCTCTCCCTCCCTTACTCCTTCTCCTTCTTTCACTCTCCTTCTCTCTTCTTTCTCTCCCTCTCTCCCTCTTTCTGTCTGTCACTCCTATTTTTCTTCCTCTCTCTCCTTCTGCACATCCAACAACTCCTCTGACCCTTTCTTTCTAATCCCCAAACAATCTTAAGTGATCTTTCCTTCTCTCTCTCCTTCTGCACCCCCTTATCATCTCCTTTCACCCTTTCTTTCATTATTCTTTCTATCTTTTATTTGTTCTTTCTGGCCTTTCTTTTTCTTCCTTCTTTATTTGCGGCAGTCTGTGGTTCACTCTCTGTTCCGTTCTCTCTCCCGACCGGAAGAATTAGCTGCTCAAACGTTACCACCGTTTTTATTTCATTTCATTTTTCTTCGAGGGAAAAGAAAACTGAACCAAAACAATTCCGTCTCCCTCCGGGGCCCCCCGAGTCTTGCGTGCCCCTGGGGCCTCTTACCCTCGCTCTCTAATTAGATTAGCCGAGTCCCCAATATGGCAACGCAGAGCTTCAATCTGGCAACATCGGCTACCTTTGCGGCACCATAATATCTGGTCTGAGGAGCAGGAAATGACCTAAATGTCGGTTAGTGCGGTATTCTGTTACACCCAATGGTGAGCTGACAAATCAGAGCACAGCAGACACCAGAGACAGAGGATAATAAAATACGAAGAAAGAAAGAAACGGAGAGAGAATAAAACCTAAATAGGGGGATTTACAGCTGAGCTCTGCACCGGACCAGTGCACATGTGGAACATGGCTGTGGCTGGGCAGCCATTTTGGAGGTGGTGGTGGTAATGGTGTTGGGGATGGTGGGGTCGGGTCGAGGAGGGGTGGGGGTTCGGCAGCTGAGGGAGCCATCATGGGTTGCTTGACTTCTTCAAACTGCCAATTTGGAGCCTGTGAGACGCAATTTAATAGAGGTCCCTACGCATGGTGCTCCTCTGGGACCTATAGATAGAACATGGAAGGTAAGGAAAATAGCTCTCTGGAGCTCCAGGAAATCTGTTTGTTCACCTATATATAGTATATACAGTATATATTATATATAGTACATATAGTATGTGTGTATATATATATATATAATATGCCAATATGGATGCTTTTATCCAAAGCTTCTTACAACATCGTGAGTGCACACATTTTAGCATGGGTAGAAGCGGGTGGGAATCAAAGCACTCACCCTGGCACCTTATGCGCTCCCAGTGAAGCGAGACAGGAACAGCTTTGAACTCCAACTCCAACTACTCTGACCACAAGCAATTAAACTCAAGACACAACGGACCCAGTCGATCATGAACACTACAAAATATGAATTTCACACAACTCTGTGGCACACCTTGAACATTATGAAACACGAACAATGAGGAAATGATAGAAAGTAAAAAATGAGAAAGGGGGGGGTCCTCAAGAACGAGAGAGAGAGAGAGAGAGAGAGAGAGAGAGAGAGAGAGAGAGAGAGAGAGAGAGAGAGAGAGAGAGAGAGAGAGAGAGAGAGAGAGAGAGAGAGAGAGAGAGAGAGTGAGTTCCGGCCGAGTGACAGTGGTTAAACGGCGCAGAGCTTCCTGTGGCGAAACACATGTGTGTACAAGAGCAATACCGACGTGCACTAAATTCCACAGCCGGCCCTCTAGATGGGACGTGACAGTATAACGCAGGAGAGCGAGGTCGTCTGGAGAGTTGGCTGACAGGAAGTGAACTCCATGAATGATTTCGTCCTCATAAATCATTTGGCAGAAGGGGTGGGTGGGTGGGTGGGGTTGGAAGCGTCCTAACCCGCTGCGCAGCTCCCCACAAAGACGGTCTTCATACACACACTGGTGGTCACATGGTGTGTATGTTAGAGTAAGTGAGAGAGTGATTTTAAGTGTGTGTGTGTATCAGAGTCAGGGAAAGCATGAGAGAACGACAAGATAATCTGTGTGTGTGTGTGTGTGTGTTTACCATGCACATACACAAGCGTACACAGACACATAAACATATGATAAGGCTCCTACACTGGAAGGTAAATCAAGATGTTTTGAAAGGCCTGATGACCAGCTCTCTGTAGTTGTGTTGGAGGTTTGGCTGCAGTGAGAAAATGGTTCCAGTCCCTTGCTGGGCCTGATGGGAGCTCATAGGGTCATAGCTCTGCTAAATGAGGAGGATCCAGACTACAGAACGCTTACCTGGGGACTATACCCCAGAACCTATTAATGCATGCCTGTGAGTGTGTGAGTGTGTGTGTGTGTGAGTGTGTGTGTGTGTGTGTGTGTGTGTGTGTGTGTGTGGTGTGTGTGTGTGTGTGTGTGTGTGTGTGTGTGTGTGTGTATTAACATAGAGCCCAAAACTAAAATCCATCCATCACAAATGTGTTTGTATCCAGTACGTCTTGCATGAATCATGTTCAATACGTGTGGATTCACTCCATGTTTCCGCCTTAGACAGTGTATCCTGCAGCTGTGTGTGTGTGTGTGTGCATGTGTGTTTGTGTATGGACATCCTCTATCTCTCTTTCATACACACACACACACACACACACACACACACACACACACACACACACACACACTGAGCTTGGGTTTGACCAATCGGCGCCAGTGGAGATGAGTGATGATGGGATATGTGCCAGATGAATGCAACAGAGTGAGGAGAGGAGAGAGAGAAGGATGGGAGGAGGAGCAGGAGAGGGGGAGAGGGTGACTTGTTGAGTTTTAGAATCATGACATTAGGTGTGTGAGCAAAGTAGTACAAGTTGGGATGGATGGAGAGGGGAAGAGAGGAGGGTGAGAGGAAGAGATGAGAGGGGGAGGCAAGAAGGAGGAGAGGAAGGAGGACTGGAGGAGAGGAAAGGTGAGGCATGTGAGAGGGGAGAGAAGGAGGAGAGGAGAAGAGGTGAATTTCGTGTTGATAAATAACCGTCTGTATCTCACATGGCTCTGCAACATGGCTGTCAGCATGACAGAGCTCAGTGTGTAAAGGGTGAGGGTGGGTGGAGTGAGGGAGGGGGCGGAAGGGGCACACAGACATGATCCACAGCTGCTTCCAACTATAGCAACATCTCTATTCTCCTCTCTCTTTCTCTCTCTCTCTCTCTCTGGAGGTAGGTGGGAAAGAATGTTCTGTCTATTTTTCTTCCTGTCTGTCTGTCCATCCATCTTTATACATTCGTGTGTGTCTGCTTGCCAACACACACTGTCAACAGACAGATCCTGTATCTGTTCCGGGTCTCTCCTCCCTTTCCCTCTGATACTGTTCCATGGCCTACTCTCACCTCCTCCCGATCTCAGACTCCCCCTTTTTAAACCTCTCTCCTCTTCTATTTGTGTTGCAATTACGAACAATCTGCACATCATTTAGCAGTCCTTTCAGAGATTCCCCTCCCTGTCTGCGTAGTGTAAACTCCCATCACTGTTCAATTAAGCCTCCTCTACGTCTCAGCCCACTATTTTATACAGTGGCATCATCCCCATTTATTATTAAGACAGTACACTCACACACACACACATGCACATGCACATACTTCCATGCCCACAAACACACACACACACACACACACGAACACACTCCCATACCCACACACAAACGCATGCGCCACGCCCACACACACACCCTACCATGAGTCATTTTCCCCTGTCTACATTAGTGATGATGGAGCACCAATGGTTCCATGCCATCCAGCCCTCTTCCATACATAAATAATCACCCTGATGAGCACTTCATCCTACCTTGATAATTGTGGATAATTGTTGGACCTAATTGGGGGGGGGGGGGGGGGTAATTAACGTTATTGTTAAAAACTCAGTGAAACGTTGATTTGATTGGGCGAGTTTTCACACTGGAATGAATAATGTGTTTAGAAGTTGTTTGTGTTTGGACAGAAAAGGAGTAGGTTGAAAGTTGAAGGGTTGAACATGAATTTCAAAGAGTTTTGTCTGCGTATTGTACCAAATTACGAACAACATACCAACTAAGTACTTACTCTTGGTCATTGGACTTGCCTCTGTATAACAGGTCAACAAAGAAAAAGAGGAAAAGCCAAAATTGGTGCCACAGAACAGAAAGGGTTACAGGCCTACTAGCCGGACGCTACCAAGAGGCCAGGGCCGGTCTTCAAAGACCGAGCACTCCTCTGAAGATTGGTTTACAACCATCATTGTAGTTCACCGCTATAAATCCTGAATAGCACTGCAATGCAGAGGAGGCAGGCAGCGTGATAGTGTCAAGTAGTCAGTCAATCAGTCATCGATCTCGCTATCTGATTGACAGGGCGGTTGCCGGGCTGATTAGCTGGCTGACTCTTGCTGGCCGGTGGGTCAGTCGGTTGGCTGGCGAACGGGAGACTCTCTCCATTTCTCTTTCCTCCCGACCAGTCAGTTTTCGTCACAGCTGTCAACAAGAGATTCGATGTTCATGCCGAGCCCGCGTATACTCGGCAGGCCAGCGCCGCGTGGACCAATGACAGCCAAGACACTTGGAAATGTGGAATCCATTTGGTCCGCGGGAGCAGCGGAAATATGCGGGGAAAGGCAATATACAGGCGCAGCAAGGCACAACAGAGACGTGTACTGTGGAACATTCCTGCGGGTTCTATTGTAAGGGTCGTATAGTGGGTTTAATATCACTGGGAAGGCAGTGCTGTGTGTTAGGAATTATTCATATATTCGTCAGCTGTGTTTTGTCAAATAGCTGTTGTCCTGTTGGCTGTAGGCCGGTCACGATGCAGTGGTCATGTTGTAGAATAAACAGATATGTGGTGTGGTATTAAGGTGGCTGCAAAAGGACACTCAAAACAAACACAAACGACAGAAAGAATACCCTAGTGCATTCGTATTCAACCTGTGGGTCACGACCCATGTGTGGGTCTCAGTAGGGGACCAAGTAGCTTGCACGATGATAATAAATTATATTTTGTATATGAATGACTACATATCTGCCAATGCGCTGTGCATTCTCCACCCAGAAATTCACCTTTAGTATTGTCAAAACTCAGGATCCGAGATGAATGAACAATAAACATTGACAAATGGTCATTAGCTCAGGTTTCTTGACTTGTTAATAATACAAATGTATTGGTTATTTTACTGTAAAATATATTTGATGGGTCCTGCTGGGCCAAAAGTCTCTCCACAGGTGGACAGAAGGTTGAGTTGAACGAGAGACAGCAAATGTACAACTTTCATAACCAACTATGAATTAAATTGCTGCATTAACCACCCAGGAAAGCCCTGTAAACTGTATGTGTGCCAAAATAGCACAACCACACTTCTTGTTTTGAATATAATCTAGGAGCTAACCAAAAGCCATTTTGTTCCTGGATCTTAAACGCCTCCTGGCAAAAGTAAGAAGTTAATATCTCTAATACAGAAAGTAAACCAATGTAATGCTTGGTACGTGAGGTCATGTCTCAAGCAGGGTGGTCAACATTTAGTGGTATCCCAAGTTGGCAGTTGGTTTTCCCTCCGTGACCAATTCTTCATCAGAAGTAGGGATTTAATTTCACCACTAGGTGGCAGTGCTGCCCACTAAGTGCATAGACTTGTAACCATGCAAGGTCGACGCAATGATCAGTGGCTGCTATTATTGAGTGTTAACATATGTACTTTTCTGGTGATTATTCCCTCCCATTAGTGTTAGAAAGGCTCAAACATGCACAGCGTTACTTCTGTTCAAAACCATTTGTACTTATGTTTAGTTCCACCCAGTTATGAACACTGTTGGTTGCCAAGGCAGAATAAACATTCACAGATCAACGGAAAAAGCATTGCTAGCACCAAACAGAGCAGATACATTACACAAACATATAGAAGAAAGCACATCGAGATTCCATCCCAGCTGGTGATGGAGCAGTTTAAACAGAACAGTCCAGACCGCATCGCTCATGGGCATATCATTTGTCTTTCAGACGATGTGGATTGAACATGACAGCATGAGGCCATGTTCTAAGACCAATTACCATAGTCGTGTAGTCGGATGGTCCCATGAGATTATGAATACCTTCTATACTATATAATACTCATGATTCTCATAGATTGGGTCCACACCGTGACCCGATCACAATTTGAGCCTGACCACCTCTGAATTCCACACCTGACAGTTAATAACGTGTCCCAGTGGGATCGGATCACAAAAGACTCATAAAACCTAACAACGTAACCGCGGCCATAGCCACATGGTCTAATACTATAGTCTCATGAAACTGTGAGACATGACCATGATCTAGACTAACTTCACGTCTGGGTTCCTGGCTTCTGACTGCTGTGTCAGAAGGGTTTTGTGCTTCATGCTGTGTGAACACGCAGCTTAACTCTTCTTGTTTGCCTGTTTTTACTAACCTGTGTTATTTCTTCTGCCAAGTCTTTATGTGATCCAGAGCAGGGATCCTTTACACACACACACACACACACACACACACACACACACACACACACACACACACACACACACACACACGCAAGCACACACACACACACACACACACACACACACACACATACACACACACACACACACACACACACACACACACACACACACACACACACACACACAATCTTTATAATACCAAGGCCACAACCATGGCTGTATTGGCCAGGGTGCAGACATACTGTCTGTACCTGGCAGGGCATCACAGAGCCCCGGCCAAGTCCTCATACTGTGGGCTCTGGCCGCTGCCTCCCTCGCCACAGCACACCAGCGGCGGTGCTATCTAAACAAGCCCTGGCCTGCTCTGAGGTATTGGCTAATGGTTGCGGCTCTGGTTAGCGTAGCGCTTACTCTTCTCTGACAGCACAAGTAACCAAAGCTAGCCAAAATGTGCTTCAAGGATACTCACCTCGAGACACGTCGACTTGGGTTTGTTGATGAAACTAAAATGTAAACCTTATTTTCATGCACTTTATAAAAAATTCAAGTCAAAGTGACTTTTTTTTCTCTTATTGAATCATGTATTTTACTTTCATGTTGCTATCCTTATCGTAAAACAAAACACGCACAATTAATAAACAATCATTCTTAGGAATTGGAAGTATGCTAATCGTGCAGGCAGGCTTAAAGTGATGACATCTCAACGGCTAAATCACAGGGACTAAGCTAATAATTTGTATTATCAGCATAACTGTCTGCGTCATTGCTGTAAGCCTACCCGTCATTGGTAAAGGCTCACTTTGCACCCCCTTGCGAAACAAACACCATACTACAAAAAAAGATGAAACAGAATATCCGTTATCACTTTCTCCACCAGATGTCACTATGCCCAAACAATACAACCAGCTTAAACACTCCACGTCGTGCGGCCCTCCGATCATTTCAACTTTCTGAAATGTGTATTGTTGAATCAAATGATTAACCTGTGCAGGGATACACATGCAGTAGGCCTACACATCACAGAATATAACTGGTTCACCACAGAAAATAAGAGTTAGGCTATATGACAAAATATACATATGCCTATTTAAGTCATTCTATAATGTTTCTCCTATCTTTCTCTCACTTGCCAAACAAAGTGCTTCCCATAGAAGAAAGTAATGTTTTTACACAATAATGTCATATATACATAAAAAAAACGTTTTCCGTGGGTTTAGATTTTTCATTTAATCTTCTACTTGTGGCAAATGACGCTAAGATGATACATAAATGTTCTTTATACGGTTCACATTAGTGTACACAAATTATTATAAATTGCCTAAAATAAACCCACTAAACATCAACAACTCAACATTAGAGAACCTTTTCGGTGTCTAAATCCAGTGTCTATTCTGTGTTACTGTCAACTATTGTTGTATACATAAGTCACCCTCCATAACTCCACTGTAAATGATACATGTATTTAGAGAGACAATGCAACAAAGCCATTAAAATCCTCACCTACATCAACCAGATGGGAGAGGTGGAGGGGAGTGTGTGTGTGCATGTGTGTGCGTGTGAGAGAGAGAGAGATTGGGGAAACTCGGGTGCAGTTAAACATTTAATCGTTGGAGAAGTGTTTGTCACAACGTGCTTCAGACCAGAGACATGCAAAGCTGGAGATTTACAACACTCTCCTTCTCCCGTTAAGTCAATGCACACAGCATAGGCCCTGGGGTGTGGGGGTATTAGGCCCCTGGTTTACTAAAGGGAAAGTCGAGCCAGCCCTCGTAAGCCCTGTCCTTAAGGACCTGAGTGATGGGAGCGCTGCCAGACGGCCAGGCCTGGCAGCCAGCCCAACTGGCAGCCTGCCCATGAACGTAGAGGAGCCGAACAGCACTTCACTTGGCGTCCATATCGCACCTTCCTATAGGGCGACATCACATCACAATGACTGCCGCCCTTTTTGGGATAGGAGCAATGGAACGTAAGGAGTTATGTTAAGAGTAATGTTTATTGGTCAATGTTTAGTAATTAATCATGGTATGACTGAAATGTCAATGTGGGGAGACATTGTTGTGTTTGAAACTGCCGCAGTGTTTCTCATGCGAGATGTGGCAAATGCAGGTTTTCTTTAGCCTAGGTTTTGGTATATTAACGTTGATTGAGGATTTACAGTAAAACTCCTTTAAGTCCCCTCAATATGGCGGAGTATCTCCATGATGCCTTCTGATGAACAAGCCCTATAAGTAAAGAGGGGTGGTTCTGCCCTGTGGTGTGCCTGCAGTCTATGCACTAACATCACCCAAGGAAAAGGCCTGCTTCAAAGCCATTAATACACATCAAGTCAAGCCAACGTTAACCAACACGACCTGTGGTCTCGTCAGGAATGCTAACGTTGAAACTGGCCCTGAGCCCTAAAGCCTTAGGAAGGCATGATCTGATGACAGTTAGAAAATGCTAAAGATAAGGCTTAGAAGGATCAAAACAATGCTACACAAAGAAGGTAGTAAACCATTATCCCATCCAAGTGTACTGCGTATTAACACTATAGTGAGCACGTCAGAGTAGTAAGTACCTTTATACAAGCAAATCACTTAATAATAGCAACAGACAGCATTTGACCAAATGGCATTTCATTTCATGTATTATTTATTCACAATGTTAGTGTATCAGTTTGGGAAATGACACACCTTAATCCAGTGTTGAGAAGTAAATATGTTTACATTTGTGTGAACATTTACAGTTTCACGTAATTCCTCTCAATTCTGTTTGTACGTCTTAATACAGAAATCAGACTTACAAGCCATGTTCATGAGCTATTCAGAATTAGAAATGTTTTGAAATGGAAGAAGTTGAATGAAAACGTATGTAAAGTCATCTACATGCCCATGACACATGTCTTCTAGACAATGCACTCCGAACCAAACCAATTTTGTATTTTTGTTTAAACTTTATTTTCCCCAAAGGTGCCCTTGGAGCCCCTATACACATTATGATTGGTTATCTTTAGGTTTAACATGACCACTTCTCAACATGGTGGACATGATTTAAGCTGAAGCGCATTTCAGGTTATGTCAATTGTCCACAGTACGTCGTTCCAGGGTCGAACATAACCATGGTTACTGTGAAGCTCCCTTTCAGGCGTGCAGCATCTGCCCGGCCAGGACGGCGTTCCGGTCATGGATCAAGGTGTAGGTGAGCTCAGCCAATCGCTTCACTGACCCGTCAGAGAACCCGGTGTCCTCCTGGAGAGACAGCCAGGGGAGGGGACAAAGGTCGGAGCGTGGTCTAATCAGTTAACCAATCAGCTTATCAAAACAATGGTGAGTTGAGTTACAACAGGCAACTAAAAATAATATCCACAGGGCAATAAAATGATACAATAAAGACAGAGACATTTGAATTTGAGGGATGAAGAGAGCTGCGTCCCAAACGATGACAATGACACCTTCACAGATTAGCTGGATGAAGCAACCAAAGTGACGTAAGAAAGGACACTCTGTTGTGCCCAAAGTGACAAGACCGAATAAACGACATGCAAGGCCTTGGATCTCACAGAGTCCGGTTAGTCACACAAATGAGTAAACTACTAACAAAGGGAATGGTAATGATTTCAGTATTATTCCTTGGTTGGTTCAAGCAACATGCAGAATACATTTTCTCAGCAGGGGACAGGACAATGTGAAACATAAAGTGAAACGCCCTTTTTTGGGTCAAATTAATATCGCCGAATGCAAGCTGTGTGCGAGACAAGCGAGCGGCGGCATTCTTTGGTGTTTATGGGGCATGATATTGGGCAGACTGTCACAGCACCATAAGTAAGAGGAACAAAGTGGACCAAACTCATTTCTCATTCGCTTCTGCCTCGGGTTTAAAAATAAAAGACCAGCTACACTGTTGTGGTTGTTTTGCTTTGGTGATGCCTCTTTGCTTAATATCCCTTTTACTTTTATGCTTCCCCCCGCCCCATTTATGTTCATTGTACTTTTAAGGACTTTCACTGCCTAGACCACAGTGTTCCCAAGGCCACAGAAGTCCTGTATTGACTCAGCTTTGATCAGAGAATCACATGTTTTGAGTCCATCACAGACGTAAGACAGTTCATAAGGAACTAGCTAGCTTTTGCTTTCCCCTTCCTACCAGTTCACTCCTGTAGAAGATGCTATTTAGTCCTAAGATTGAGTTGCTTAGCAACTGCTGTTTTCTGTATACTTACAATGAATGCCCAAAGATTGTTGGGGTTGGTGCAAGCTAGAAGCTGTTAGACATCTCTCTAAAGGATGCGGGTAGGCTGCAGACATTTCGGCTAGGAGTCAAGTATCCACCAGATAACCTCAGTCCTCTACATGACCTTTGTTGAAACCAACGTTTTGACGTTGCTGTGGGAGCAAACTTGGCACCCGGTGCTGCGCAGTCATGTGAACAGTTTTTATTTCATTACAAAACCGAGGAAATCATCTCTTAGCGGGTTTCCAAACCGAACCGTCTTCAGCAGCCAGGCAGTGATCCGCACCCCGGACCCAAGTGCGTCAAGGTGCAAGAGCGGTGAGCGCTGACTTGAGGCCCACCGACCGTGGATAATGTGGAGCTGAAGAACCCGGGAACCCAGGAATCGCAGATCCGAGTCAGGGCTAATCAGAACCAGCACCGCGTTAAGACGGATGACACACATTTTCCACATGGGCCCGGTCGCGAGGGAAGCTGAGGCGAGCACGCCAGAGGAGAGCACGGCGAGATGACAGGCCCCTTGTTGATTAAAGCAACACGGGCACAGGAAAGTGGAACCAGAGAAAGACTGGTGGTAGCAAAATACTCAAATAGGATGGCGTCTGTACATGCCTCAGAAACTGCATTGCGTGTATGCATTTTCTGCATGGTTCTTATTGTCTCTCTCCCTTTTAGATTCACAAGTCCTAGACTCTTATGAAATCTAAGGGAATAACAAATGAACAACAAATATTTCCTGTTTTCTTTATGGAGCACCGGAGTTAATCCTCTCTGGTTTAATTACTGAAAGGGAGATAAGGGGGGGATGTGAGTCAATGCATCTGTAATTCACAGAACCCTGCAGATAACAAACCCAAAACACACACAGCCCTCTTGTGACCCAAGCATTCATACTATAGCTTCAAGAAATCAAAGCAACTTCGCATCTTTTTTATCGTTTGCCCCCCCACCCCCAATTAATTAGATGAAAGCATTCCGAGTGTGACTTATCTAGAAGCAATCAGTGAGTTAACACGGACGTCTTTTGAGCTGTTGCATGTGTTGCAGCCGTAGTCTGCAGCGACCGCAGGAGAGTGCATGTGATGTGATGAGTGGCCCGCTGCCACCCATGTGCATTGATGAGGAACATTAGGGGAGCTGGCGTCTGGCGGGACCAGAACACAGCTACCTCTCCCCAAACCACAGCTAATGACTCTATTACAGGCCTCTCTTCTGATAGACGCAAAACAAAAACACGCTTTACGTGTGCACACGCACAAAGGATTAGTAAAAAAAAAAAAAAAGAAGAAAACATTAAAAAGAAAAACAGTCGGGATCACCAAGGCGGATCAAAGGTTCCATCTGAGACTCGCTGTGAAGTATATTCCCCGCTCCAGATATGCATTCTTCCCAATGAATCATACCTCGTAAATTTTTTTTGAATTATTGAATAAAGTAGTCGCCTGCACACTGGAACACAAATGCCTGATTTGAAGTGGCTTTTGGCTCGTGGCGCAGATTTACCCAGTCACAACTGCCAGTCAACTCACGCTCCGCATATGGACAAGCGCAAACAAACCCAGGGATCACATAGCCTGAATGGCAACAAACACGGTGGGCTTTGGACATTTGCATACCCGACCGCTCTCAGGCTGAAATGTATCTCACGGGTGTGCGAGAGAGAGGATAAATAACTGAGTGATAGCTGCTGGGCTGTGGGCTGCTGTTCACTTTTCTTTTGGTCTCCAGCGAGCGGATGGGGATGGTCTGGTCTTAAACGAGCTCTATCCTCATCCTGACCCGGGCTGTACCACAAACACATCTTTGCCAGTGCCTTGGGAGTGGTGAGAGTTGACAGAATCCACTCGAAAGGATGCAAAGAGGCGGCTGCTAATCAAAAGCATGCTGGCTGCCGTCTTGTTATGGGCACGAGAACGTCCATGGGTGAGCACCAAGACACGCAGAGACAAAACCGACACGCATACACAAAGAAGTCTCACGGATCTTTGGTCCACAAGCGCGCTGGACAGACCCCGGGAAACTTGGTATATTCACACATACACGTTTGACACACATGCACATCGACACGAACACATTTATGTACACTATATTAATGCAAGTGTGACCTCTCCCTCTCGCACACACACACACACACACACACACACACACACACACACACACACAATCAATCACACATGCACAATTAAGCACACAAATGTACATAATTGTGCATTCATTCACTCACACACACACACACACACACACACACACACACACACACACACACACACACACACACACACACACACACACACACAAGAAAAAGGGATAGCCCCCCCCCCCCCCCCCCCCCCCCCCACCCCGGATCCGGGCAGGATCTTAATCATCATCATCATCACAGCTTGGAACACATCCTGTGGGGCATAGCAAGGAGAGGTTTTTCCACGTCTGTCATGGTGTCTCCTCCAGGGCAGTAAGAGGACCTGGGGAAGCATTTTGGAAGCACGAGGGGCCCCAAGAGCCCCTCTAAAACACACACACACACAAACACACACACACACACAGCTGTTGGACGGACGTCAGACAAAGAAACCCATCCCTGACGAACTTGAAGTGTAATAGAGCCCTTGGGATGGAAAACCGCTCTTAATTAGCATGGTTGAATTAGCCGTTTGCGCTAGTGGGCACTTCGTGTCTACGGTGAGGAGTCCTTCACATGTGCAGAGGACTTTCTTTGCTGCCAAAGCTTTAAGTGCTGTAAACAGGAGGGAGAATTAGGAAAGAACGTGATTTAACACGATTCAGTTACCGTTTTTATTTGACCCTGATTAGACATGAGAGAGAGACCTCGTTATGTTCCACTTCATGATGATAAACTAGCATGCATCATCGCTTCGGGGTCGGACTGCCAAACGTATCATCATATATTCACATTAGTAGAGAGGCGGGGGAGGGGGTAGGGCTGTCACCAGGAATGTATGAAATATAAAAAATGAGACAGAGGCACTTTTGAGTTCTGAAACACTTTTTTTTTTCCACTGACAGGACAACCCCTGCTACATCGATTAGTGACACATTCGTCCCCTTGGTGGCCTGCACAGACTTTAATATCGCCTCTCTTGGTGGGTCTCTTGTTAAAATATTGGAACGGTCAGCAAACGTATTAACTGGTATCGGGGGGACACAAGTACGTAATGGTCCTTCTGGAGCCATTGTTACTCCCAAGACTTTCCCCTCAATCGTCTCCAAGTAAACACATTTCCACTCCAAGGGAATATTGAATATTGAAAAAGTGATACGCCAGCATGAGCATGAACAATTTAATAATGGCTGAACTTGACAATGAACTATAACTAATGCAATATACCTTCATATGCTTGCCCAGACAGTTGCTATAAGGAATATGTTTTCAATCGCGTGCACAAACGCATGAAACCACCATGCGGCCTCCTGTTATTCCAAACTACCACCACAAGTTTACGCAATGGAACTTCAATCATTAGGTTCTATTTTTCCCTTTATTTTTTGAAAGAAAGGGACTTTGACAAGCTGAAAAGTGGCAGGTCTTTGAAAAAGAAAAGAAAAGGAGTGAGAGAAGACAGAGTGAGAGAAGACGGAGAGAGAGAGTGAGAATTAAGTCAGCAAGAAAGCACCCCCAGACCACACAATAAGCCACCGCCAGACTAACAAATCGTACATGGACCAGATGCTATCAATCTTTCCATCCAAGAGGAACGCGCACTGCACACACTGCTACACAAGTTGGCCGGCATTGAATGACAATGTATTCGGCAATACGGTATTTTTTAACAGTGATAATTTGCACGCCTGTGTCGGTCCCCTGTGATAACCAGGGGCCCCCATGCCCAGGGGGATGACTGCTGCTGCCGTGGACTTCCACTTCTGTTCTCAACTGCGCCAGGTGCCCCCGGACCCAACTGAAAAACAGCTCCTGGAATGGCTTGGCACGGTGCCACCGGCCAAGGTACCTGAAAGAGCTGTTTGAATTAGACCAGCTACCAGAACCAGAAATGGCCTAGCAGAAAAGCTTTTATCACAAGTCTTTAATCATCAAAAAGGTTTACTGTCTTGGTCAGTCATATGATTGCCACATCATGACATTTCATAAAATTCGGAGGCAGCGGCAGCAATAAAAATGTGATTCTGCAGCAGTGGTCTTTGCCGGCTCCGATCCAAGCAGGGGATGATTCACACTATGAATTTCCTTTATTATAAAAATTTTTTTAATATTGGTTCGGATAATAGTCAGGTCAAGTCAATTTCGTTTGGAAAACCTAACGTCAAGCCAAGTCTAATAAATATTATTATAGCCCTCAATCACAGTTACAACAATTATCCGAAACTTGAAATTATGTATTTGGGCCAGCCGTCATTGAACTGAACACCATCTCATTGACGTACTGCCCTTGATAAGTTATTTCTTAGCAGAAATCTCCCCAAGTGACCTGTGCACCAAGTTCCCCAGCTACAATGGAGGTGAAATACACCTTGTGCTTCCCTTCAAGAGAGGATAAGGTTTCATGGCTTCTGACAGCCTGACCCTGAGTGGTTATTGTAGTCCTGCACCCCCAATGTCTCACTGAAGACAGGCAGTACCCGGGGGCTACAGGTCCAATTACTGACCGCTCCGCAAGCCCTGATTAGAACCCCAACTATAAACACTGCTAATGGAACCATGTTCCTCCCAAGGTCTGAAAAGGCTACTGGTTGGATTGCTTAAGCTTGCTGAATCCATCTTGTTGGCTGGAGAATAAAAGTATGTTGAAAAAGGCGAGATACCGGCAGTTTCCGTTGCTGAAAGGCTTACTATCCAACCAGTCAAATGCAGCCATTGTGCATAAGGTGCTTTCATGAAATGAAAGAGAAATGACCGTGCAGTGTGCAGGGGGCTAAACTACCGTCACTGGTCTTACTTACACCTAAAACCAGCAATACATGTGAGAATTACTCAACCCAAGTTAGAAGTATAAGAAACTGCCAATAAGGTGCTTGGCATACTTTTCTTGAGATTGTTTACCAGAGGGAGAGAGTTATCACATTATGCATAGTTAGGTATTCACAGCTGTTGCCTGGATGTCTGTGGTTTAGATACCCATGTAATTTTAACTCTGTCTATCTCTGAGAAATGTCCACACAGTTGGAAATAAAGAATGAATGAATGAATGAATGAATGAATGAATGAATGAATGAATGAATGAATGAATGAAATAATGAATATATCTCTGGGCCCCTCTATTTTTCCAACCAGTGACTGTATGTTCGTGCAGACTATCCAAAGATGTAGGATAAAAAAATAAGAAAGGATAAATACTTCATAGTAACTTCTGCACAAGCACAACATAATCTCCGCTACAGAACGACCGTCATGGTTTGGATGTATTTTGTACAGTTTCCAAAATATCCTGTCCTGTAAGGGGGAGGGGGGAGGGGGGTTGGTTCCACTGAGCAAATAAAACATCTGTCAGCGGAAGCTAATGTTTTACTTCTTCTCTCTCGTCTCTTTGCCACAACGGGCACAACACTACCGGCAAGGATCGAGAGACCAGAGCACTGCAGTAAGGAGGATGAAAATAATAATAATAATGGCAAAAGAGACTGGTGGTTGGTTCCCAGTGGATCATCTAACTGTGAATACCGGCCCCTTTCACCTGGTGCTGCTGAGTGATGACTTTGTTTGAGTTTGACTCAGCGACAGACATATCTCACAACAGTGCGCTGAACAATGGACCTTTAGTCAAGGGGGTATGAACGCACGGGCAGGATTAATGCACGAGACATACCAAAGCCCCAAAAGCGGTGAGAGAGCCCTGCAACACACATACACTGCAGCACGCACGCACACACACACACACACACACACACACACACACACACACACACACACACACACACACACACACACACACACACACTGCAATACATACACACACACACACACACACACTGCAATACATACACACGCACACACACACACACACACACAGCACATACACACACTGCAATACATACACACACACACACACACACACACACACACACACACACAGCACATACACACACTGCAATACATACACACACACACACACACACACACTGCTGTACACACAGAAACACTCAGTCATACAGGCAGATTACAGTAACGCTTCATTTACTTATCTCACCAGATAATGTTTAACTTGTTTATACAGTCACAGCTATAGCGGGTCAGATAGAAAGTATACTGGGGGAATCCACACAGACTGTCATTACCTACGATGCACCTTGGATTTAAAACAAGACTGACGGACAAGACACATCCTGGTCCCTGGGTGACCTCACTTCCACTCAACAAAAGTATGTAATCACGGGCCTATAGAACCTCAGAAACGCATACAAGTCTAGGTGCAGCACGGTGAATTTATACCGCTATCCAAATAACTGCACTTGGAAGACTAAACAGCGGGGGGGGGGGGGGGGGGGGGGGGGACGTTTAGGCGGAGACGGAAGGAGACGGAAGGAGACGGCTGCAGGTAATTGTTTTCCCGTGTCAGTTGACTAAACGTGTCAATAACAATTCCTACGCCTGACATCAACCCAAGTCTTAAACTAGGGTGGGCTGTGTTCATAAAGGTCTGTGAAACCATGTTGTTCATAACTTTCTGTACAGGAAACCTGTCACACTTGAAATGGTTTTCCATCACCCCTTGGAGTGAGGCTCAATCCACATGGTCACGGTTTTAACACGGTTTAATCTGTCTGCTTAAGAACAGGACTTCCGACATAGTGGTTGGTTGTGGCCCTCCTCTTGCTAGCATCCGCAGACCGACTTACCACCCACAGTCAGCAAGTACGGGTGGCTGTATAGCACTAGTTTCTCACACTGGTAGCTGGGTGTGTGTGTGTGCGACATCCCTCTCCATGCCAATTTTCCCACCAACCTTAAATACACTTAACAAAAGATCCCAAGCAGAGGTCCTTGTGTAAACACAACCAAGAGGCAAAGCTGGCTAAGGTTAACTCGGGGCTCTAACACCACAAACTTTATCCACGTTGAGCTTCTTTCCCCACAACATAATTGAAGCACCGCAAACTGAAACCAGCTCTAAGGTGGGTGGTCACAAGCCACTCAGCACCAAGCAGTAGGGTAAAATAAACACACAAGAATGCCTTTATGGTTGTTTCTTAATGGCTGATTGACTGTTTACAAACCAATTGCAAAGTGCCTTCTTTTTAAAAAGTACACATATCCTGTTTGTAAGAGCTCTTTCTTCATAACGTCATCGAGGCCTCGAGTGAAGACGCATGCTGGTTCTTTTTAATCTAAGATATCAAAGCTGAGTAAACACCGCTTCGGTATGTCTAATTTCTCAAGCCAAGCTCCAGCGGTTGAGTTTCACACATACCGACAAACATCTGGCACGCTCGGGAGGGAGAGAGCTGGGGATAGGGCCTGATATGCTGCACATGTCGGGCGGTGCGGGCCTCTCCCCAAAACTCTGACCTTAACACTCTGCAAATACATCACCGAGGAGGGGGCCCCGGGGCCCCAGCTTCTGTCTGGATGGAGACATCAGATCTACAACTGAGGCCGGACCCCCATGTCACTAATCCACACATTTGGAGTGGGATCGTAAAAGATAAAAAGTTATCGAAGAACAAACAAGCGTTTGCTGATGGGGGTGGGGAGCTGGTGCTTGGGCTGGCCTGTGGTCAACAGAGGGAAGTAATGTGTGAACAGACACAGCCCATTTTGGAGTATGAGTCTGAGGCCAAGTGCAGGCAATTCAGAGAATAGTGAAGTCGGCCCGCAGACATAAAATGTGAGAACAAGCTTGTGAAGGTCTGTATCTCATCTCATCATTACTATTGCTTCTGAGGCTTTTCAGCTCTTTCCTCTGCGATTTAGATTTCCACATTTGGCACAACCCAAAAACATAACATTTTCTTAGTACCGTTCACATTTTGCTTAAATCGACAGCAATTTTGTTAAAAATCGAAATCAAACTAAACTAAAATAAGCAGACAAGGTATCACATTAACAGCCGGGAATGTCAGTGTATCTGCCGTGCGCGTTGGTGCACGTTACAGGATACCTCACACTGCTGGACCCAGAACGGGCAGCCCGGCTCATGCCGCGGGGCGACTGTGGGGGTAATAAAGGCTGGAAGCGTGCTGTAACCGCAGAGAGACGGCGCTTGCCACCACCACTGCTCTCCCATGACCCCGGCCCGGGTGCAGCCCCCTGGGTAACTGTGGCTGGCGCTCCAACGAGGGGGGGGGGCGGGAGGCGTGTAGGGTTTCACCTGTCGCAGGTAGATCTAAACAGGCAGAGGAGAAAATACCTATAGAGCCCCTTCCCCATCTCCTCCATCTCCCCCCTTTATCTCTACCCCTCTCCCTCTCCCTCTCTTTTTCGTCTGCCCCTTGCCTTTCTTTCCCGCACGGCTAATCTCTTCTCGGGTTTACCGCTCTTGTTCGGCACTCTTTGAGGAAAAGGAAGCGCGGGGTTGGGTAAACATCAGGGCTCTCACTGCAGTGGATTACAACACCCATACATCACCGTGACAACTCGCTTTTCACCCTCTGACAGGTCACCAGGACCCTGCGTGAGGAGGGGGGTGGGGGGGGGGATTGGAAGGGTTGGGTGGGTGAGGTCTGGTGACACTTCCTACCCACTGCAGTGGTTACCGACAGGTACCTTCTGTCACCGTTTTCACACCGCCCTATCGGCTTACCGCCTTCGTACTTGGTTACTGGTTTGGCTATCGAACTGCCAGGCAACAGCTTCATCATAAATCATCCATTTTCACACATCATGTGATCTGATGGTCTGGACGGTCTGTTGGCGTCCGTAACAGGGACAGAACGGCATGACTGGAGATGATGGAGAGGCTTTTGACAACGCCTGTTTCTACTCTGCTTTAGAACCAGGATGGATCAAACTTGGGACACATTTTAACGAAACTACACTCAGTCGAGGTCTAAAGAGGCCTTGTGTGAGGTTGTTCAAGGTGGAGCACCGCTGCCACAACATGCATAACCGTCTCTTGTACATTGAATGTAGATTTATTGATGTGGTATTTAAAAGGGCTTAAAGAATGTGTATGAGTCACATTGGTGTGTCTCATATTCAATGCTCTCCAGTTGATAACCAAACTTTGCAGAGGCAGAGTGATATTTTGATATTCATCCAGGGTTTGACAAACAAATATTCTGACTGAGAAAGGGTTTAAATTAAACCAACAATGCACTCGCTCTGAAAAGATGGAGGGCTTCCAACCTGTCAACGGAAGCCTTGGATTCCAACTTAGTCTGTTTAGATCAGGACTTGGAAGAAGTTGCTCTCTTGAAAAGGTAGAAAATCAACGATCAAAACATGGAATCACTTCATATTATATTTATAAATGGAAATGGAAAATTTGGGTCTTGACAATATCATATTTTGTTCCATGTGAATACAAATTTCATGCTGTATGATTAAGTTGTCAAAGCAAATAACCAGTAATGATTTTCGATCCTTCATACTTCATCTGTGTCCCAGAAAGTTGGTAAACATTTGGCTGAAGAACGTGAATGAAATCGACAACAGCTCTATTCGATGAATCAGACAAAGCAATGAAACAGGAAAAGTTCCTTCATCCATGTTCCAGATATTTCAGGTATCTATCCACTTTTGATTTGTAGTTACAAAAATAGATGAATGTGAATATTTATTTTCCAGTGGAAAATAAATACTCACAATCAGTACAAATAGTCGTTCAATAAAGAAAGCAAAAATATACAAAAACAGATGCTTCATGCCCGAATTTTATAAAGTTTACAAACACAAATCCCGCTTTCCAAAGGACTAATATTGATGTTGAAAATGTAATTTAAGATTTTGTTTTCTGCTAAAAACATCGCAATGACAATGTTGACAAAATTGTTGAGTCTGCATAATGGTTTCCCATGAGAAGACATTCAAGTAAAGGAAACCACTGAAAACATTGGGTTTCTTCAGAGAGGAAACTAAATGCAATGCAGAGCCCTTTCCATGGTGTGGCCAACAATGTGATCACAGTCTCTTAGTCTATCTGGTGGTTATCAAGTTTAAAATGACATTCACCCACGTCTAGACATAATCTTAAAAAGGATATGGCAATACAATGTTCAACTTAACCATATCTCAAATTAAACAACCAAAAACAGGATTTTCCATTCTTACTAGTATTGCCTGATTTGGCTCTGACAACGTATTCCATTTTCTATAATCATCTTTCCATCAACTTTAAAAAGGCAGCCATGATTTTTGTGCAAAATCATCATAATTCTTTTTAAAAAATTGACTTTGGTTTGCATTATGTTTGTTTGCTATAGTCATTGCTATAGTAGGTAATTTTACAACCAAATGATAACTTTAAAGTCGGGTTGCCAGATTGAGGACAATGTACGGACAGAAGGGCAAGACGAGCCGAGCGCATCATTATATTTTAAGAGGAGCACATTTACTATATTAGGACAATGACAAGCGATGACAAGTCCTACACTGTAAGCTGTAAGCTAATAAAGCTAATTTATATGTTTGCAAATCATAAACCATCTCATGTGGCATCCATTTGGAAATCCTTCTGGGATCTAAGCTGTGTCCATTTTTCAAATGCAACGCCAACATTCACCCGTGTTTTAGCACAGCTCTGGTCATGGATAATTTTGAAAGAGGACATGGCTTTTTAGGTTGGGTAGACTTTAGTACAATCTCAGTTGATCCAGTTCATTTGCTTGCTTCCATGGCTGCAGCACGCTGTGTTTGTGTGCCAATTAGTTTAATATCTGGCAACCTGCGGTACTCTGAGGATAATGAATCATAACACACAGCCCACAAAAAGAAACCCGGTAGAAGGTAGAAGTCCTACCCGGAACAGAAATTTCAACAGACATTAGCATTAGCAGTAGCATTGTTGTTGGAGCATGTTTTTTAATCTTTGATAACATATCATGGTAATTTTATGATTAGTAATGTACATTAGTTACGTGTTATACCTTTAACTTATTTAATATAATAATCTATTTACACTGTGAAACCATTCAAATATTGACCAGTTATTTGTGTGATGTGTGGTCAAGGAAATCTGTATTGCACCTACTTTCGGGAAAAGGACAGATGTAGAGGTCGGAATGTTTTTTAGTTTACACAGCTTGGTGAGGGAAATTGCCATTTCGTTTTCCTGGTATTCTTTTTAAACTCAGCAGAAATAAAAGCTAAACCAAATGTTCGACCATCATCATCCTCATCAACATCACATCCTTGTGCGACTCTAAGCCAGACAAGGGAAGAGCTGGCAGTGATCGTGACAAGGATGAATACGGCCATCTGGGAATAGTTATTGTTATTATAACAAAGAAAAACAACCTCATACAATGATTTATGCAAGGCCATATTCTCCGTCTCTACTATCTCATAAAGATAAGCAGTCCGTCATGCCGAACGCAGCCCCCATCATCTCTGATCTCTCCTCCTTCTTCTTCTTCCAAGAGTTGGGGTCACATCACGTATTAATAGCATTCGTCTCAATTCATCGCAGGGGGAAACTAAAACCTGGTGGGGTAACACAGGCGATAACAGAAGATAATTCACATGGGAACCATTGGTATTTCGCAGGACTTGCCGGCTATGGAGCGAGCCATCTAGGTATGTCTTGGTTGACGCTGTGAAATCCACTCAGATCTCCAACTCAAATCTTGAACTAAGCGACCACACCAAAAATGTGTTCTTTCTTTTTCTTCTTTTAATAACCAGGCTCCATCTGTAGTTCATCCTTCACTTATTTCTCCGGGGGCCATTCACAAACCTTTATAAAAACCACCGTACCCAGACAGTCTCTGGCATAGAGGTTTTGCCAGTGGTTTGTGAAGAGGGAATCCGTCTGCCAGGAGACCTCGTTTGTCCCTGACGCTGCGGTCATCATGAGCATAAATCATGAAAAACAACATATAGAGTCCAACAATACATATGGAAATCTTGCTTTGCTGTGCAAGTGGTTCCTTCAAAACAAGAAAAAGCGATGAGTAGGGGGTGGGATGGCTTGCTTATTAGCATATAGTCTGATATATAGACAAATGTGATCGTATGAAATAAATAACCTTCACCGTTATGTAGTCTAATAATAACCGAGTTCTGAATTCCAGTTCACCCCCTTTCACTCCACTAACTCTGGTGAAAGGCATGGTGGAGCCGGTCTTGGGACCCCCAGGAAGAGTGGCTTAACCAGCACTGGTGGCCGACGCCTTCAACGTCTTCCGACGCCACATGTGCCGGTCAGATGAGGGATCTTTTATGCCTCGAGACCCTCTAGAGCCCGTTAATGCCTCCCTTTCAAATGAAACCAATGGTATTCAAGCTGTAGGTCGTGACAGTATTGGTGGATTGCAGCATCGCATAAAAAAAAAAAAAAAAAACTTAAGCACTGATAAAAAAAGATTGAAATATCGCTTAATTTAAAATATGCAAAATCATGATATTAATTGAAAAATATTATTATTAGTATTATTTTAATACTTATGTGACATGTGTGTTGTTGACTTGACAGAATATGATTTGGGCGAAAGGGGGCAGGATCGTGTAGCTGCAAGCTGAAGGGTTTGGGTCAGAGCCCCAATATTATTTTGTTTAAGCACTTTGAACAGCTTTGTGTCAACACGTCAGTTTAGGCACTTACTGTAGGATTTTAACATGCATAAACCGCTTTAAATTGCCAATATGTGAACAGGTTGTAAATTAACTCCGAAAAGGTGACCTTCCCCGACTCTCTCCATTGCGTAGAACAGCCTGTGGGCTGATTCTATTACATTTGAACCGGGTCGGTCCCCGGGGAAAAGGAAGGACAATGACATGAATGTCTGTTCTTTCATAACTTTTTAATTTGTAAATGTAACGTTTATTTATGATTAGTTTATGATTGTTATTGTCTCAACCCACGGAGCTCGCACTTCAGTGTTGAATGCACAACATTCAGCAGGCTGCAGTTCACTTACCAGTCAAAGGGGCCTCTAATGAGAAGGAATTTGTGATTCTTACATGTAGTATCTATAAATAAATAAAAGGATGGGTAAAAACAACTTCTCACCTCAGAGAGAAGAAAATGGATGCCGTAGAGTAGAATATTATGGAGCTTTGCAGCTGACGCCAGTTCCATTAATAGCAGAGGCCCCGCCCCAGTCTCGCTGACGGACATGCCATCTGACGTATCCAATCGCACCTATCAAAACAAAACCAACCGTGACCAATCAGCATACATCTTCTTCTATGTGAGCAATATGTTCTAGAGCAATTACAGTTTGTTTTCCAGCAGCCACTTTATAGGTCCGTTTATTTAAAGTTTAACATTCAATAGTTTTGCACTTTGCACCGTTTCCTTATGGTATACATTTTGTTTTATTAAGTATCTCATTATTAGTTTTAATTGAGATTTTTTTTAAACAGCAAAGGCTACTCACAAATAATACAAATAAAGATTAAAGATAATACAACCAATAACCTGCCTGAATTCTTCTATTTTGATATCAAGAGATTCATTTATTTATTAATTCCCTCTGGACATTGGGCCAGTGGAATCTATTAAGGTGCTTAATTCATACTCAGCCCATTCCCTCTAACGGTCTTATTACTAAGGTTCATTGCCATCACCGCTTCGCAATTATTTTGTCATGGAGGTCTGAATAAATTTATAGCATTGAAAAACAACCGTGACATGTCAAAAGTGTGAGAAATGTGAGTAATAATGTGTAATTATACCCTAATAATTGCTCAGGGTGTGTAAGTATAACAGTTTGAAACACTTGGGTTCGATTACATTACTAAATCAGCCTCTTAGTGCCCTGCTGGCGATGCTTAGAGGTGAACAACACGAAGACAGATTAGATCAAGAGAACCCTCAACTCCCCTGAAGGTATGGATCCCTGGTCTGGCCTCTGTGAACCAGGGGCCCAAGCAGCCATATGATGTGGGGGGGGGGGGGCCTTCAAGAAAACCTAAGTGTTTGCAGGGGCCGTGTGCTCAGTCAGGGTTTTCTCTTGACAGCAGAATTGCCTCCAGCCAATACAGCTAATTTTATGCAGTGCAAATTAGTGGTGTAGAGGAGGGGGATTCCACAATGTATATCCAATGCCTTGCTTTGCTATTGCAAGACTAAGAGCCCCTGCATGTGCTACTGCAGTGATGTGACCATGCAACATTCCCCTGGAACAGCACATTCACATGGACACACCGGTGCTGGCAAGGGAAAATACCAGGGTAGAGAAAGCAGTCAAGTAGGCATTACTTCTTTTCCTAGCCTCTTTTACGGTTAATGCCAACATAACATCATTCCAAACACTTGAACATTTCCAAAACATTACATTCGAGCTGTTTATTTGATAAAAAAAAAATAGCTGTTCTTGTTCTCATAAAAATAATCCTAAAACTGTTAATTTCATGAATGAATAACATTGTTATGTTGCCTTGAGTAATGAAATAAACTGTTTCAGGAAGTTAGCGAGCTACCTACAATGCATTTCTGCCGTTTTGCTAAAAATGTGTTTTTTGTGCTACTGCACATATTAATATTTTTTTAGCTGCTCTGACAATTAGCTGGCACTTTTATGGTAGGAGTAAAGACAATATGCAATGGTAAAATAGTTTGCTTTTGATTTAATACAAAAAGAGCAAAAAAAACAACCAGGGGAATTAACCTCCACAATTCTGTTTGACCTTATAAATAAGATAACCATTCGATTTATCTGAATATTTCTAAAGTAAATGTTTGTCTGGTTTTACATTTTACATGTACTTTTTTCTGAACTTCACCGTGATGTCCACTCCCTTTGCCGCTGATACAGGCATTTGAAGTAGACAAAACAGTAGGCTTCTCTCCTGGGACGTATTGGGTTTCTAAACAGTAACAGAATCACTGAGGAAGCCTGAGGTGGAGTACAGGTGACGTTTTTTTTAAGTAGTACTTCAGGGAAACAGGATCCACGGTGCTGCAGATGTCCGCTTTCATAGACGTGCAAAGCAAAGTTCATTCATAGTGTGGGAAATGTTACAGAGGTGTTAACTGGTATTTAAAAAATAACTACAAAATGCATTTCCTGCAGAACATGCAACGAGTTCTGTAGTGTAAAATTAACTTGTTTAATTTTAAAGCTCTATGTTAAATAGAGCTTTGATGTGTAGTTGAACTCAAGTGAAAATATTTGAACACAGTTCCATGGTTTAAAGATTGAATGGAGTAAGCGTAACAGTATAAACATACAAACCATTTTAATAATGTCAGTTAAACAGTTAAACAGTAAACAGTTTAAAATAAGTTTCAGTTAAACAAATAGCTACATTTATACTGTTTGATCCTATGCATAGTAGTATGATGAAGTGTTAGTATGATAAGTAGACATATTATAAGAATGATAAGTAGTAGAAGTAGATTGACATGTAGTAGCGGTAGTATTATAGGCCTATGTGTTTAAGAAGACCTATTAGTATGATAAGTATAATTAGTACTAGTATTACAAATAGTAGTATTGGTATGATAACTTATAAGTAGTAGAATTAGTATGATAAGTAATAGAAGTAGTATTAGTATGATAAGTACCAGTTGTAGAAGTATAATGATAGGCCTATTAGTATAAGCAGGTATATTAGCATAATAAGTATTAGAAATTGTATGTATGATACATAGTATATTGGTATGATAACTTATAAGTAGCCGTATTAGTATGATAAGTACTATTTGTATGATACCGAGTTAGTACTAGACATAGTAGGATTGGTACGATAAGTATTAGTATGTTAATAAAAAGGTACGACATAATTTGTGGTGTGTTGATCTAGTTTTGTCGGGTTTAGGTAATATAATGATAAGGCTTATCCTGTTGGACTCTGTGGAGTCTCAGCTTTCATATGACATATCGTTTGTGTAGTTAAAATGACGTGAAAAATATTGTTTTTAAGTAGTATTAGCATTTTGAAACATTTACTTAGCATTGTGTGCTTCTCAGGGAACAGATAACAGCCATGTATGAAGAACCTAGCCTCGTTCTCAAAAACTATAACTGACTACTATACATTTGACGTGGTCATGCTCAGTAGAGGTAGACAAACACGTGGATGTCCCATCTCCAGGGGGATCCATTGTAATATAAATGCCCAATGCTCAACAAGGGTAATTCCAATAATTGAATTATTTGAACACTAGTGAAACAAGGACCACCTTCACAGCACTCACCTAATGACAAACTATGGAATATTACGACCAACTTCACATTTCTAAAACTGTTGCCACATCTTCTGAAACCCAAGAAACTGAATGCCTCTTGGCATTTCAGCTGATTGAAAATAAGACACTTTTTTAAGTGGAAGAAAAATAGCAATGAATTTGAACATTTGAGTGGAAGGTCGAGGAAGTAAAATAAACATCCTGCGCTTCCATTTAAAAACATGAAAACCTACCTAGTGTTTATATGCTTTAAAATTTGGTTTATTTTATTATGGTATCATCTTTTGGCCTTCCTTCTCCACCATCTCTACATTGAAATGCCAGCGTTGCGGTTGACATTGACATTCAAATGCTCCTTTGATACCCAACATCAGAGAACATTCTAATTTGTATGCTGGCATGCATCACTGGGCCTAAAACAAGAAGGCTGTCTCACAAGAAGCAATAGAATAAATAATGGGCAGGTTGTTGGAGAAGACATGTGGGAAGTCTCACTTTCCACCATCTTGTATGAACCTATCAAGTCCTTGTTTAACCCAAGTATAGAAGACATCAATACAATTTGAAATAACTTTACGGATAGAGTCGAATTGTGGTCATTAAATGTAAGTAAAACAGACTACATCTAGAGAACTATAGCCGCTTTAACTTTAACAAGGCATTTGGTCCAAAAAATTTACTTTGCCAACGCTTAGTTGAATCGACCCATCCAATCAAAAGCAAAAACAACACCTACACAGGCAACAACAAACATATTCTCCCGAACAACAACATCTACTCACCCAAACAACAACAACAGGGTGGAGCAGTGCTCTGTTGGCAGCCTGCAGTGCTTTGACAGTTTCCTCTACTTCAGAAAGACCTGAACCATTCACCTACAGAGATGGACAAAAATAAGGCGGTTTACATTCATCACAATAGAGAATGCTCCTGTTTGCTGTATCAGTAGTAGGAGCAGTAGGAGTTGGACAACCATGGATAGGAGTTGTCCAATTCTTCATGCTAAACAGAAAATAACTACATTTCGCCAACCCAAATTCAGTAATTCGATGACGTCTCCTTACACAAAGTTGGATGAAGTTCCATTCTCTTGACAGACAGCTGGCATCTCCAATCAGTTCTGGGAGCACATCCACCTCCTGTGAAATGGGCAGAAGGGACCTGATGTTAAAAAGAAGGCCCCTTCTACTTCCCGTAAGAGCAGAACATTTAAATAAGTTTCTGTAGTACCCAAAATCAGACCCTCGTTCTAAGCATCGTTAGGTTATCCATTAGTTGTTTGACCTGAATGTTAAAATAATATTTTAGTTACTATTATATTTTAGTATAATAGTTTATTCAGCTATTTGGTAACTTCATCAGCCTACCCATATCGTCGATCCATTTCTTAAATAAAAAATATTAACACTTTTAGAAGATTACCTAAACAGTGGCTTATCTCAAGAAAAATCAGAAGCTGGTAAAAAATAAAACTAAGAGATTAGAGCAGAAATAGATGCAAAGCTTGGGTTTCTAGTAACTTCTTAGATGCATGAGCCAGTTATGTGCCTGGAAGTCAGGATGGATTTTTATGATACTGCATATTGAGTTTTAAGAAAAAAAGTACAGCCAAGAATTGTAAAAGCCACTTTGTTTCCGGGAACGAAGGAAACATTTCCCATAAAATTATTCTTCATTTTTGGGTCATCGAATTTGGCATGTGGCAACTTAGCCATGTGTAAAAAGAGAAGCAGCTTCTTGTTTTTAGAAGTTTGGCCCGTATGTGTATGTATGAGAAATGACAAAAAGAAAATATACACTGCATACAGATACACTGATTCTGCATACTCCATACAGCAAACAGCATGTCATTGACAGAGATGAAGCTATTAAGCTAAGCTTATGAACAGTGAACAGAAGGAGGGATAAAATGCCAGAAATCATGCTACAAAAGTAATATTATTTGTAACAAATAATATCCATTGATAATGTACAGAATATTTTCAATCTTTACTCAACTATGTAATATAAACTGTAATATAAAAATAATACAATAAATAATAATAAAGCAAACACTGTTTGAGACTTGCATTGTACTAGAAAACGGGACATTGAGCTTCGGGTGAAAAAAATGACAACTTTACAAATCGTTTTTTGCTTTCGAGAATGTAATGATCCCCCTCAGCCTACGCTAACAATTCCTTCACAGGGGAAATAAACAAGCATTTAGAGTTTGACATTCAGATACAGTTGTTCAAACCGTTGAAATAACAAAGTGAATTAGCAAATATCAAATGTCTATGGGAAACACATGCCGTTGGTTTAATTAGTCTTGAAAGATAAATGCCAATAGCGGAAAAAAAGGTTTGGATTGCAATGCAGATCTGAGGCTTAAAATGTAGACATGATCTAAAACAGGTTGGGCATGAAATCCTTGAGTGGGAATGTTTGTTTGAATTTCAGAAGGAGCCAACATACTTTTGGACCATCAAAGGTCAAGAGCCAAACTATTAAATAATTAATCCATTTCAGTTTACTTTTTCATTATAGTTGTAAATAATATGAATCAATTGGTTTGAATCAAAATAAAAGACTGTCTTTTTTAAATGCCTTAAAAACATGTTTTTTTTTTACAATTTATCATAGAAAATATTGTTATGAGCATGATGTACTACTTATCAAGTTAGACTTCCGAGAGTCACGTGTTTAACATAACTTTATTTAAGCTGTCATACTGGGTTAGCATCAAGGTGAGAAACCTCACCAGCAAGTCATCTGGAGAGTAAAAAAAAGTATTGTTTCCAAATTGATTATATATGTTTTGATAAAAGTCATAATCGTGCGATCATCACAGAAACAAGAGAAAGCTAGTTCAACCCTGGTTCTTTAGTTCAGCTTTTCCCCTGTCTGAATGCCAGATATATCTGGAAGGTTTTGGTTAAAGAACTACATCTCCTGAACTCAATAAGTCTCAGGGATTCTCTTTCATCTTGACTGGATATGAGGTATATACATCATCCTCAGAGAATTAACGATAAGGCCGAGTGCTAAAGGGGAGTCGATCGTCTTCTTCAGACCATTCAGGCTCTTGTCCAATCGTTTGCTCCCACATCCAGGCTCTCATTCAATCATAATGCAGGCATTCTTTTCTAAATAAATAATCCGTACAAAATGAGCAGACTGCAGTTGGACCAGTGGTAGACGCCAGAAGACTAGACATTTACATCAAGTTTGTGGAAGATTACGGGGCCATACGACTAAATTAAAAAATACTACCTCGCATAAACTTCAAAGCAGAGGCATGAAGATAAAAGGGGATGATAAAAGCACACATGGCTAGACTTCCTCTTATTTCTTGTTTTATGCTCTCATGTTACATTAGATAAAAAGAAAAGGGTCATTTTTAATGCAATTAAAGTTGTTCATTTATATCCTGTTCTTTGGTTTGAATGAATTTGTAGATAAGCTCTGTAATGCTGTTTGAGGGGGACCGCTGAGCGCAGACCGTCTCTTTTGGAGTCAATCACCTCTGAACTTCTACCAGAAGAATTCTCCCTTCTCTTCCCTCATGAAGAGTCTTGAACTCTTCCACATGAAGAGTGAAAGACACCAGACTGCACTGGATTGTCCAACCTAGCAATCTATGGGATACAGTCTTCAGCATTTAACAGTATGAGCTACGTTGAGTTTTTTTTAAACAACAGAGCAATATAAATATATAAAGTAAATATCGCAATCGCACCACATATTGTTAAACAAACACACACAAGTTGCCACATTTTTCACCTGCTGCACAAAGCTCACCAAACCCCAACCATGCAGGCTTTTCAGTGTGTGCTGCCCAGCCCTCGCTTATTCCTGTATTGGATACACCACAATGGCACCGGGACAAAAAGTAATAAGTCCCCCCCCCCCAACCCTCCTTCCGCTTCATCCTCTCAAAATACTTTCATCTCCCCCTCTTACTCCCCTCCTGCTAAAATCCTCTGGAAAGGATGTATCTGGTGCCGAGACACGCAAGCAGCGCCTGCCACGAGGGGTGGAGGCATCGAGGCCGATCTCAATCCACCTCTGCCCCCCTCCTCCCTTACTTTCCCTCCCCAACATCCAGAACATCCAGACCTGCCCGGCTGACACCGGCTGACGCAGGGCTTGGAGGGGTTCCAGCATGGAGGCCGATTTGTTTTCTGGGGAGCATGGGGGGTGCGGGGGTGAGAGGGGGGGTCACGGAAGGAAACAGGAAGACCCCTTCATCAGGGGACGCCAAGCACGCTCTGCTGCATCTGTCCACCGCCGCGGCCTCCGTGACAACTCGATAGGGTGTATATGTGTCAGGATTACCCCCGCACCCTTTCTATAGATGAAGTCACATGGGTGCGATACATTCGCCTGGAGTCATGGCGAAATGGAGAAAAAAGAATGAATGAGAGTGGGGGATGAAATGTATCCTGGTGATGATTACCCCAGGACCTCGCGGACCTTATCTTGAGCTGTGGGAAGAAAGGAATACCACAACAGATGTAGGACTTTCAGTTCTGGCTCTGAAGGAACAGGTTTTTTTTCTAAAAACAATTCCGACCTTACGTTTTATATTCTCGTTTACGTTTGTTTCATTTTGCATGACTAGTCCACTGTAAAAGACTAGTCTTTTCAGCCCAGCCTTTTCCAAATTCCATATTTCGTCATCATCTACTTATGCTACTTCAATTCACAAGTAATTTCTTCATGATCTACTCATTCTTCTTCAATTCAAACTATTTAATTTGGAGGCTTTGTAGTACAGACAATATTTGACAATACAATACTGAACCTCCAGATAAGTTGGATAAGGCCCTACCGAACTTTTTGCCATTACTCTTTAGTCATTTAGTAGATGATTTTATCCAAAGTGACTTAGAGATTTTAGATTCAGGTCATTATAGGGTTGTGATGTGGACGGCAGACATTGCGGATCGAACCCAGAACTTTTCGACTCTAGTTGTTAGGGTAAAACACCCTTTTGCCAGATCTTAGGGTAAAACACCCTAACCACTAGACTATCCTGGCCCAAAACGTGGTTTGGAAGAAATGTTGTGCTGAAGATATGGCAAACTGTAAATTATTATGGCTTTCATGGTCTGCATACTGCACAGCTTTATCAATGTGGATTGGGCCAACATCTTCACCCTAACGGTAATCGACAGTTTGGTGGTAACACAGGCAACCGCCACCATCTTACAAGTCAGAACGCTCACCATGTCAAAAGAACCCATGACCTTCTGTAGACAACGCCCCAAGTCTCTGGACCTCTCGGAGCCATCAAAAGTTACGCAGGCCGACCCGCATAAAGTCTCTACAGGGAGAGAGAGAGAGACAAGGTTGAAGGCTAACCTCCAAGAAGTGCTAATCAGACATGACAGCAGCAAAGCTAAATGCTAACGCATGGAATGTTCACTGGTCATATTGAATAAACTAACCGAAAGAGAGTGAAAGAGGAGGGAAGATCAGAATTGTGAAATGGATCTACAGGAGAGTATATTTAGACGGGCCCAATATAATAGACACATGAGCAAATTAACATAGCATACAGGCACACTCGTTCCCACTGATGGATGTGGGAAGTGCTTTTCCATGTGAAATCTTGGACCACAATGAATTCATTCTCATAGCGCGAGCTCTGGTCATAATCGCTCTACACATGATGTCACCGAGGGCCAGGTGACTGTTGGTGCAGGTGTTGGGAGGAGGTAGAAAACACTGCACTGTGTTTATTTCCACTTCTCTGATTGTGATGGTCCAGGGCAAGGCCCCACTTGTTTGCCTTTGCGTTTAGCAGCCGTCCCAGACTCAACCTAAACAACGCCATAAAGAAACCACAACAATGGTGGACTACTTTGGCTTCAATGCAGTCTATTCAAACGTAGCTCAGTGCAGCTTCACAAAGAGACAAGGCAATGTCTACAGTAGCCCCGCCACTCCTTACATCACCCAACTACACACTACGTCTACATTAGACCATTCTAGTGACGTTAAGTGACCTGAACACTTCTATGCAATAACAGAAACAACGGTAAACACATTGCCATATTTTTTCTCTGTTTATTTTTAACTGTCAAGTGAATCTAAGCGGGAACATTCATGAGTCATCAGTAATTGTGTTCTGCTTTGGCTCAAGGGTTGAGCACATTCAGGCAGGGAAGTTAAATTGTTGAATTCATAGCAAATTAAAGCACAATTTGGACTCACCTCGCTGTGTACACACCAAATTGTGCTTAAACAAGTATAACATGGGCTCAGCACTGTGATTGTATGTTGTTTTGGGTTCCATCCATCACAAGTGGTTCCACGGAGTGCTTTCTAGAAGTGGATGTGCTGTAGAAGTAGGTAAGAGCAAGGGTACATGAACTCTCTCATGAACATAAATGAGAGAGCCTACCTTTGATGACTGACTCGACCGCAGCCAGGTCTCTCTTGTAGGTCACCTGGAAGGTAGGGATCCAATCTACTTACTACAGTAAAAGTGGTGGTACAGAACAGGGCTACATGTTTTAATACATTGTGAATTAATTACCAGCCCCTCTTCTCTCTTCCTGACTCATCATTCATTACCGTAAATATGCAACATCAGTCATTTCTTTGATTCTTATCGCTAAAGCGGTGATGAGCACCCAGCTGGCCTGGCACCGACTGCCCAGATCTACTGCCCCCTAGCCAGCTCACCTTCCACAGTGTTGGCGGGCCCTCGATGAGCTTGGCCTTGGTGCCAGCATGCTGCAGAGCCAGGTGGAGACACTCGGTTCCAAAGTCAAAGTCGAACTCGCTGCACTGAGGAGACAGGAGACACACGTTAGGCTGTTACTGACAGATGTGGGACCTGGTGATGCCTTGTTATCGCATTCCATATGCATAGTGGCCAGGACGTATGACTCCCAACCGAAAGGTATTGGGATTGAACACTAATGTCTGCAGACCCCATGTAGGCCTCTCTGAGTAATTATCTGCTCTGTAATCACTTTAAGTCGCTTTGGCTAAAAGGGCCTGCTAAATGATTAAATAGTAAAACAACACATTACAGGCCATGTCAAAAACGGGAAGCCACAGTGAAAAAGCCCTAGCTCTCAAATAGAAGAATAAGTAATGCTAAACGCATTGCGTGTCCCTCCCTTGATGGTTTTTAATGGACCAAGCCTTCCCTCCTCGATGGGAAATCTCCCACCCAGCCCTAGCTGGTGGGCAGAAGTCACTTAACGGTCGCTGTACATCACGTTTACCTCTGGATCTATGCCATGAGCTCATCAGGTGTGTGATACCTGCACTACACTACAAAGGCTACCTGAGATTACACACGGGGCAATATTTTATCAAGCTATAAAAGACGGGGGTCTTTTTTCTTCTCTCTCGGTCCCTGGTGCTAAGAAATAAGGGTTGTGGTCCTGTAGTAATTCAACCTTTTGAGTTTTCTCCTGGTACAAAGCCCCACACAGAGGACAGGATAAAGTATCTGCTCCCTATTGTCTTTTCAGCCCAGAGTCCTGTGCTGTCTCAATGGATGTCAAGCCGCTAATGCGCAAGTGCACTTGGAGATGATTGCATCATCATGTCCTACAGTGCTAACCTGAGAGAGACACCTTCTCTGCTCCTGACTGCCTGGAGAGCAGGACAAAGAAGGAAAAAAAAGCAGGGAGAGGTTTCTCACAACGTTTCTAACTGTAGCCACCACCCACTAGCACCACCACCACTCAAGTTCCACCAATTTGTCTTAATTTTCACAACCTGACTGGCCCTGATGGTGCGCATTGAAATGGAGCTCACTCTCGCCACATGCGTTGAAGCCAAAATCAACAGGATTCCAAAGCAATTTGAAATGATTGTGTGCCATAGGTGGAAAAAACTGCAGACAAATGGGGCGCCAACTGGGGGCATACTTTAGCTCTTAGCTAAAGGCTGCTGCTGCAGCCCCCCACCCCCACCCCCACCCAAACACCACTTCCAGCTTCAGGGAGCCATTCTGCAGGACTCCAGGTTGGAATACCAAGGAGTTAGATCGTCAGTGACATAAGTGGGGTTTCACGATCCACTGACTTCATGATTAAATGTTAACGACAAAGACCTTTCCATTCGTCAGGCATGAATGTCAAGTCTGTCAGGCTGCATAGAACTCTGATACAGACACATTACCGTGCTACATCACGGTTGTGTTACTGTGTTATTCTACTACCGATGCCTTCAATGCTTTTGTTCTGTCGGCCCAACTCTTGCGCTTGTGTGTCTGAGTAGATGTTTGCGTCTTGTTTTGAGGCGTTAAGCATAGACAGACATCAGCATTCAGACCATACACAGGGACATTTGGTAAGAAATGATGACCTGTATAAGGCCCACCAAAACGAATGTGAACTTCATGTCATAAAGTTCTTTGTCATAAAGAGGCGGTGGGATGCAGCATCACTTACCAAACATAAATCTATCAAAAGGTCATAAAACAAAAGCACTTTTGGGATTAAATACATTTTTCAACTATTTGGATTTGGGAAGAAGCAGCACAAGTGGATTGGGTTTTGACTTGAATTGGGCATCAGTGTTACGGTATTTTAGCATTTAGCAACAAAGACAACAAACAACGTTGTTTGTAAATGCTTACTGAATCATCAAGATCATTCCAATTAGCATGTTATTAAATTAGAATGAGGCTGCCCCGTTCCTTCATTCTTCACTCTGCCCTATCCAACCATAATGATGTCGCTGTTTTAGTGAGTTGCGGTGATTGTGACTGGACCCCTGGACACCCCTGACGGCAACCAGCTTGCTCAATGGCTAGCACCCCATCACCTGTGGACAATGTTTTTTTTCCAAAATGTTATAAATTATTTTGTTTCATCTTGGATTGGATTCACGTGAGAACCGTTAACTAGTTCTGCAAATGAATGAATTACACAAAAAGCTCCTGGTGATTCAACATCTTCCATTGCTCTGACAGGTCGCAGGCTAGCATTCACAGCATTCACAGTTGTGACAACAAAGATGCATAAGTCCAATAACAATACAAAACCAACCACACTTCAACCCATTCCAAATCCCCCCCAAACAATTGCACCATGCTATGAACCCTTGCTTCATAGTTGTCTTTGCTACTCTTCTATAAGCAAACACTCTTCCAAACAAAACATCCTGAGGGCAGCACAGTTTGTATTGTTTATATATTTTCATTGATACATCATTGTTTGTTTGTATGCTGTTAGTCTCTCTGGTCATCATGTGATTGGTATGAGAACGTTTTGTGGACACCAATAGCACCCTGAAATCACTGGCAGCCAATCAAGCCTGAGAACGCTTGAAGAAATGACTTTCTTTCTACGAATTGTCGCGAGTCAAGCCAACTAACAAATAACCCCTCTGATGGCTAGATCATTTCTTGAACAGGTTGAAAACACGTCCAGATGTTTCTGCATTTATGACCCATCAACAGAACCTTAGATGAACATGAGAGTTCCCAAACAAGTTCACAATGGGACAGGTCATGATAAACATCCATTTTGTAGATGTGTAACCAGTCATAGAGCTCTACTTTTTATATTGAAGATTCAGGATTTATTTATTTACCAACAACTGAATTAACTTTGTTAACTTATTTAAATATTATATTATCCTTGTTTATCTGTTCAACAATGTACACCAAAGGTTTTGGTGTACAAAATAACCAAGATGCAGGTACCAATTAAGGTTCTGAACCTTTTGTGTCGATGCAGGGGTCTCCTACCTTCTGATAAGCCTGATAGATGACATGGTAAAGGAACCCCTGTGGCATCTCACTGGCCCGGTACTTCCCCCTCTCCAGAGAGTGGTCCAGGTAGCCCTCGGAGGAGGTGGCAATCACCGTGGAAACCAGGGGACGGATGGCCCCCGATGCCTTAAGGAAATTAAGCGTGAAGAGAAAATCGATAGGCCTTTTACCTTGAAACCTTGGAAATATATGTAAATGTTCTGACATTCACATGTCAGTGCTGTGACATTCGTGCAGATACTGCACACCGGACAGCATTGTTATCTATCCTATCTGGAAGTTGTACATAGTTTCAATTTGAAAATACCATAGGTGAATACAAAACAATAAGTAAAATGTTATATTGGGATTAATTGTGGAGACTGCATATCCGGACCAAATCCAGCAAAATGATTTTGGTATTATTGACCTGGCCAGGGTGTTTGATAATTCAGGGATTTTTTGAGACTTCATCTTTGACCAGAAGTAGCCTAGCCCCACTAAATCCTCCTTAACCCCAACAGCTTGTGGAAACCACCCCTCCGTCCTTGCAAATCATTTTGAAAAACAATATTTATGTGATATAATCTTTCACCTGACCACGGAAGGAGAAGTGAGTGTGTATGTCAGTATGTGCACGTGAGAACATGTGTTCTTTGTGTTACACGTGTTGTTGAAATGAAAATGAATCTGCCTCACCGTGGTAGAGATACACATTCTATCATGTGTGAGGTTAAGCCACATAATGAAGACCAGACCACATTGCTGGAGGAATTCATCCAACACACATGCACATGCAGAGCAGTGAAGATGTAGCATAGATATACACAGGAAGAAAGTTGTGATGTATAACAGCATACATTGACACACACACGCTTTGATCTTAGCCTGTCTGACGTATACAGCCCACTACTGCTTCCATTGGAGGTCCTGAAGTCCCCACAAGTCATGATGAAACTAATCAGTGTTTTCTTTAAAGACTGCACTGGGATTGTACTGTTCATGCAATCACACAAATGTTACTTACCAATTTGAGTACACCAAATTGGTATACTAAAAGGTAAACTAAAGCATAAAAAAGCCACAGCATGAAAAATTGTGTTGAGAAGTGTTGCATTTCACACACCTGTGATTGACAGGCAAGATGAATTCACCAGAAGAAATGCCCTGATTGGTCAGAAAATACCCAGGAGCGGTCTAAAATCTAAATTGGCTCAGAAAGATGCAGGCAGGTGCAGCCAGATGGAAACAGATTTTCTCGCAGCGCATTTCACTCACTAATAGCTGACGGATTAACGTGGCATTTTTAACAAATAACATTCAAATAATAGCTCTTGAATCGAACCTACAGCTCCTTTAATAAACATACAACAAACAACATTTAGTAAACTAACCCCGTTCTCCTTTGCAGCCATGGCAATCTCTAACAGGAAGTCCTCCTCCACAAAAGGCCGCACGGCATCATGGATAATGACCACGTCTGGCGTTGCACCACTCTCGCCCGTGTCGAGTGCCTGCACGCCGTTGAATATGGACCTGTGGCGTGTGGCACCGCCAGACACGACACGGACCTTTGTGTGCTGAAAGCGCTGAACGATATCTCTCATCAGCGCGCTGCTTTCTTCTGCAACCACCACCACAATGTGTTGGATCCATGACAGCCTGTCAAAAAAAACACATCAGCAGCCCCTACTTCTGTGGTGTGACCTCCACAAACAGCCGAGGGGCGCAACACAGGGAATACATACAAGCACTTCTGGAATGAGTTTATGTAAATAACTACTTCTCGAGGCATAGTCTAATGTTACGCTCTCATTTCTTAAGTGACTCCAGGATATGTGTTGATTTTTGGTCTTGCTAAAAGACCTAGGACATAAGTAGCTCAAAAGATTCCTCATTAAAACAAAGTGGCTTTTAAGTTGTATTTACTGTTCAACTTACTTATTTAATGACTTAAAAGCACTAGATAGTCAATCCAAGCATTGAGTGGTCTAAATCAGGGGCCACAGTAGAAAGGAGAGAGAGAGAGAGAGAGAGAGAGAGAGAGAGAGAGAGAGAGAGAGAGAGAGAGAGAGAGAGAGAGAGAGAGAGAGAGAGAGAGAGAGAGAGAGAGAGAGAGAGAGAGAAATAGATATATAGATATTACAGCCTTCTTGTTTCATGTGGCCGTGTTTATTTTGTGTTATCCGTGACCAATGGCCCACGTCTATGAGACGGAGTCGGACCATACAACATTACTACTGCCATTAGTTGACACAGTGGATGGATGGAGCGGACGGTAGGGATTAGGGAGCATGTTTGTTTGGTGAAGCACTAGTTACATGCTACTACTATTTCACTGTCCAAAACGCTCCACTTACTGTTGAGGTTTTATGTCTGTCAAGACAAAATGTTCGAAAGACGTCACGTTTGGTGTTTGCCTACCTTTCAAAAGCTTGAATGGTGTAGCTTATGAGTGGTCTGTTAAGAAACGTGCAGAACTGTTTCGGTGTCACGAGCCCGGTTCTCTCCCCGGTTCCCCCGGCTGGAAGAACCACGGAGACGGTGAAATGGACGTCTGGCGTGGCTTTGTGTCCGCCACCATGGCGAGAAAAACACTCTGGCTGACCAGAGCGGTCCGTGTCACTACTTTGATTCATTACAAATCAAGACATATCTCTAAATGCTGTGTTTTTCGCGTAACACGTAGACGACAAGCGTGTGGGTGTAGTGTCTTTATGTGGGCGGAGACTTGGTGCCCAGTCGTTGACTGCGATTGGCTGAAAAACGAAAAGCCGATGTGTCTTGTTCTCGCGGTATGTCGAAATATAATAATACCTTAAAACAAAATGAATGACTAAAGGGCACATAGAACATCAGCGCTTGTTCATATAGTAGTTTAACTTTTAATGTCACGCTGGAATATATAAATAAGCCCTCAATGTGTCATCTGATCCCTGTTTGAAAATAAATATATTATATTTTCTAGTTACTTACTGGAACAACACGTTTAATACACGGTAAACTATAGATGTGTCCTGTGGATAGTATATTCCAGTGCCTCTCTGATTTATCCTGATTTATCCACTGACTTAACTCAAACTGATGGCTTGCAAGATGAATCACTTTAGCAACAAATAAAGTAAATGTTGGTATGGCCTACATTTCAACACCTTTCAGTGAAAACAATACACGTGATTAAAAGTGAATAAAAAGTATTTATTTCATAAGAAGACATTACAATAATAGGCAATGCACTGCTCAGTCTTAGCTTATGTCACATTTATTACACCATGAATGAACCAAACGTTGCGTTAAAAAATATATTACATCATACATCTCATATTGTGAACTTTTACACAAGTGATAATCTTTGGGAAGTATTGATTTGAAAGAAAATGGCATATGTACAGTTATTCACACATTCTCTGCCTCTTTGAGAGACGCATGATTTAATGTCTTTCATATGGAGTGGGTGTGGCTATACACATGGCTACACATCACCATCCAGATTTATAAAAAGATATACAATAACAAAGACTACATCTCAGGCACTGTTGATCCAGAAAACTCTACAGATGGTACAGTCCAGTTTTTATTAGAGGCCGGGTCCGTGTGTGCCCTTTTAGAGTGCTCCATCGTCATAGCAACCAGAAACTCCCATCCCAGGAATGCAGTCCCTCACCTTGAGATACAATCCACAACCACCGATGTAAGGACTCAAGAGGATGCAAAACTGACTCGTTGTCACATGTAAATAAGTCTCTTCGCCACCATAGCATGCTGGGAAACGGAGCCATTTGCATTCTGTCTAGGCTACATAGGGCCAGGGAGAGAATTGGTCAGGGTTCAGGAGTCAGGGATCAGGGTTTGGGGCTGGGCCAGTTCTCGTCGAAGCGGTTCTTCCCCAGCTTCCTCTTGCTCTTGGACTTGTGCTTGTGGACCACCTGGGTCTCCGCCGGCGACGCCAGCGCCATCTCCTCCATCTTGTTGCCGGACTCGTTGTGCTGTCGAGAGTACCGCTTGCACTTGCAGGCCGTCACCACAGTAATCTTGTAGGTGCGGGCGCTGCCGTCCTGGCACTGCAGCTGGATACGCTGCGTCCGCGTCTTGTCGTTGACGCAGCGCCAGTCTTGGCTGCTCCGCCGGCTCCAGAACTTCTTCCCACGGCTGCCACCGATCCAGTTGGGCAGCATGGGCGCCGGCAGGCACTCGCCGGCACACACCAGCTCCTTGATGGGCTTGATGCTGGTGCACTGGCCGTCCGAGATGTACTTGGTGGAGCGCAGTTCCCTGCAGCCCATCTGCCCCCGCTCTGCTGGAGGAAACACACACACACACACACAGAATGAGAAATGAGAAACCACTGCCCTGCCACAGAGACTTGGGGTCCAGTTACAGGTTACAGAGTCAATGATTGCTTTCCCAGACCGCTGGTGAGGTCTGTTGCCCTCTGATCTGGCAATATAGACACAGGAAGTGTGTGCTCCAGCAGGATGCTGAGTGTGTCTTGATCCCTCTGTGGTACACTGTGACTCTAACAAGCTTAAAGAGGAAATCATGCGTATTCTTTTGATGCACGCCAAAATAGGATTATGTCTGTATAACCGGTAAGATTATAAACAAGTTTTATGCTGCAAGCTAAACTGTTCCACCCTCTCCTTGTGTCCTCTCCCATCCTCTGTGTCCTCCCCTCACCTCATCTGTACTCCTCCCTGCTCCTCTCCCCTTTCCTGCTCCTTTTCTCCTTTCCTCTCCCTGCATCTGCTCTCCTCTTACCTCCTGCTCCTCCTTTCCTCTCTTGTCCTTTCTTTTATTCTCTCCTGCCCCATCCTGTGACCTCTTTTCCTCCCCTCCCTTCTCTTCTCCTGCCTGCTCCTCCTCTCCTTTTCTTTGTTCTCCCTCCTCTTCTCTCCTCTCTCCCATTCTGCTCCACTCCTCTCCTCTCTCCCATTCTGCTCCACTCCTCTCCTCTCCTCTCCTCTCCTCTCCTCTCCTCTCCTCTCCTCTCCTCTCCTCTCCTCTCCTCTCCTCTCCCATTCTGCTCCACTCCTCTCCTCTCTCTCCCATTCTGCTCCTCTCCTCTCCTCTCCTCTCCTCTCCTCTCCTCTCCTCTCCTCTCCTCTCCTCTCCTCTCCTCTCCTCTCCTCTCCTCTCCTCTCCTCTCCTCTCCTCCTTTCTGCTCTCACTTCCCTGCAACCTGATCCCTGGTTCATTCACACAGTTCCATACAACTCAGCCACAAAGCGCCCTGGCCTCTGTGAGCAGGAGAGCTGAATGAACCCGGGAGGGTTCCCCCCCCCCCCCCCCCCCCCCCCCCCCACACACACACACACAGACCCCATTTCCCCCCAGGTGGGAGACTGTAAGGTGGTCTGCATTGAAGGGTGGTGGGAGGGAAGGGAAGGGATGAATGAGAGGAAGAACTGCCGTCATTCTCATCTGGGACGATGATTTAGACTTATACTTGACCAGCACCGTACTGAGCAAGTGTTTGTGGGTGTATGTCTCATTGTATTTATGCTTTTGAGTTAATGTGCAAGTGTGTGTGTGTGTGTGTGTGTGTGTGTGTGTGTGTGTGTGTGTGTGTGTGTGTGTGTGTGCATGTGTTCTTTTGAGTATGTGTGTGTCAGTGTGTGTAAATTAGAGCTCATTAGAAACAGTGCAACATCCAGAGCTTCCTGTTCATGGAAGAACACCCCCATTCACTGAAGTGACACTCGATCAGACCTCAAACAGCGGTCCGTTCAGATCTGAAACATCCTCATCTCTACCGCCTCGTATGGACGCATGCCAACTAGCTGTGCCATCGAGCATATCCCCGTTATCAGGCTCAATGACCATTTAGTAACCATTATTACAGTGAGGGTCCAATTAAGAATATAATTTCCTAGTTTTAAAATAACAACACGAAAACGTTTAGAATTACCGTGGCATTTGTTGGACGTCTCGTACAGTGCATTTTTTTTTGCATTTAATTGGACAGCAAGTTCTGTTTAGTTTAATTAAGTTATATTTTAGACACTTTTGAGGGTATCTGCGTGCCTACTCACCGCTTCTCTCGTGCGCCGTGTTGTCACCTGCTGCGCCCCGTCCTCCGTTTCTCGCACGGTTCAACGAGACGTTACCAAGAGCATCTTGGACTGGCGAACTCTCGTGCGTGTATAGGATTTCCGTGGCGTCGTTCTTGAAAGCTTGGCAGTTCTTCAAAAGGATGCATAGTAGGAATAAGAAGTTGCACGACTCGTACGCCCTCAAGTGCATGGTTGCTTCGGGCTGTGTGTGTAGAGAGAGAGAGTTGGTCCCGTGTCAGGTGAAGTGATGCTGCGCTCCCCGGATTCGATCAACTGCTCCAATAGCTGCTCTTTGCTCTTTTTATAGCCTGTCCTCCTCCTGCTCTGGCACGCGGCTCAGGTGCGTCTCTTGAGGAATCTCTGTTTGGGTCGCACCTCATTGCAGTGAAAAAATAGCCCGCCCATGATTTCTGGAAACTTTGGAGACCCCTCCCTGATAGGATTAAGGTACTGCCAGAGTAGGTTGTCGTTGTGTGACAGTGACTCAATCACATTTGAATGACGCGTACGAGTTTCACCATCGACAATTTAATTATACTAGGATCCAGTTGAGCTCTGCCTCTGGCAATTGAAAATTCCATCTGAACCTAAGTAAATGACTTTATAGCCTAAACCTTTAATAATTACATTGTTGAAATCTCTTGAAAAGTATGTTACGATTAAATACATTATGCAAGATAAGAAAAAGCAACAACACAACGAGGATGTGATTGTCCATTTATTCAGAACAATTGCAAAGCCATTCCAATAAGTTATTCCGCAAATAAAAAAAACACGGGCTAATCTCTAGCCAAAAAAAAGATCAGGTGATCATTGTTTTCACTGTCCAAAATCGAAAATGTCACTGAGATCAATCATCTTGTTGCATTCTGCTCATTTTGGTGAGAACTGCATACAATCCCCATGTACATTAGGCTAAGTTATATCAATTCAAAACTCGACCATAATGAAGCCTTTCCGTAAAGGGAGGTGGGGGGGGGGGGGGGGGGGGGGGGGGGGGTTGGGTCAGGAGTTATTACATGTCTGAAGTCCGGGTGGGTCATCATAATGTTAATCTTTACTGTTATTCCTACTGTTCCTGAGATGTCCAACACTCCCTCTCCACTTCTTTCCAATGTCCTGCGTAGACTTTATCTGTCTCTTCACTTCTCCTCCCTCTCTTCTCGACCCTCCCCCTCTCCAACAAGAGGGTCATGTTGTGGTATCTGTACGCATCGGGGTGAGACTGGGTTGCCCCCACTTATTGCCCCCACTTTGGCTTTTCTTCTATCCCTCCCCCTCCCTCCACTCTGGTCTCGTTTCACCTCCTTTCTCCCTACCTCTCCTCCTCCCTCCCTTCCATAGGTGTGTGTACTCATGTCCCCTAAACACTTTGTTGTTACAAGCAGAATCAAGCGAGACTTGCGACCAACCAGCGCATTTTTGGTTAGAATCCCTCTGAGTGACAACTGGATCTCTCCCACAACAACATTAACAATCTCCTCCTTCCATGCAAAACATTCGAAAATCCTCCCGTTTAGTCAGACATGGCCTGACGCCATGGACATATGTATACAAGATCCATAAATCAATGTCTTCAATCAGTAACGTACATGCTTGCTTTTTAGCATGTTTGGAGCACCACTTTGGAAATATATGTCTGAAACCAAAACACATGCTATAGGCGTACAGTGGAGAAACCAACCACTAGTTATCTTCTGGATTTTCATCAAGGAGATAACTGAGATGTGCAAACACCCTTGGCCTTCAGAAAAGCACTGGTTGGTGGTGTTCCCAGTCAACGGCAATGTTCTCCATCGTATTCTGACTTGTCCCACTCAGCCCACTTGTTTCATTCAAGGGAGGGAGGACATTGGATACAGTCCTGTATGTGTCTCTGTGTGTGTCTGTGTCTGTGTCTGTGTGTGTGTGTGTGTGTAACTCACACCCGGCCTCTGTCACTCACCCTCGCGCCCAAACCTCTGGATCCCTGTCAGCCCTCAAAGGTCTAATCACCCGAGTGCCTAGACTAACTGGAGTCTTTGTGTGTCCTCTTTACAAAACAAGGGGAGATATAATTACTCTTGTGGGGAGCATTCATCTCAGCCCTTGTCTCCTCGCTGATTCAAAGAGGTGATTCGTACACGCTTATAAGGGTAAGGAGATCCCGAGATCGCTATACCTACTCTGCTATATGATGGCTTTAAGCCAGCAGTAAACAGCAATGATGTAGTGCTATCCAATCTTTTCCTGTATGAGAATATTTAACATTCTGAGAGGATGAGGCCTTTTGGAACATCCTTTAAACCACAGGATCACTCTTCCATCATCTCTGTTTTAATATTATGATGAACAAAAGACTGATTATAACAACTACAAATATATTGGTATTTGGTATTCAAGCTAATATTCATCTATATCTGAAATAGTTTGAGCCCACTGTGTTCATCACATGTTCTTTCTATATCATGTGTGACAAACAGCTGTTCTAGACTAACAACATCAAAGCATGTTTCAGCAAGAAAAAGTAAAATGGCACCATAATGGCAATCATTACTCTTAATAATCAAAGCCATGATTTCTAAAGAAAATGACTATTATTCGAATGATTGATTTAAACAAAAAGGCAGATCAAAGAAAGCTTCGGTGACAGGCATCTCTGGCCTGACTGCATTTCAAAAGGTAAACCCCATATTGTGTATTGTTTACACTGCGTTGCCGGTATTGTTCGTTTGTCTTTCTGTTTCCTTTATGCCTGGAGCTTCGCAAAGCCCACTTCCTCACGTAAATGATTTTTCATTTGCATTGCCCTCCTCCCGCAGGACTGGCGCATCGACGCCTTTTGGAATACTTTGTGAAACATAGTTAAATGAAAGCAACAAAAAAAAAATAGTGAATACGATAGGTGTGTTGTGTTCATGCCATGTAAAGGCGCGGAAACTTGAACCGCCTGGCTTGTTTTGTGTCCAGACTGAGTGGCGATGAAGAACGAGTAAGGAGTGTTTCACCATGGCCCCCCTTCCCATGGGATATGAAAGGTGCGCTTGGTTAATAGGGTGGCCTATTGATGGGCGCCGTCACATTGCCCTGGCGACCAGGAAGCGCGCCCACATGGAGTTGGTGGCGGTATGGGATGGGGGGAGGTTACGAGCTTGACAAAAGAAATGCGCAACCCCTGGAGCAAAGCCAAGAAGAAAGGTCATACCTGAATAGAAGTGGCAAGGTAACCCACAGGAAATAATATTCTGTGGAATGTAGACAGTTGATGTGGGCCCTGTGTTCCTCTTATAATTCTTAGACTATTATGGTCTACCTGAAAATCTCCAACGTGTCTTGTGTGGCTTATTCAACTCTAGTGAAACGGCGTCCTCTTGTGGTACAGTGCCATCACTGCCGTGCATTCGTATTTTACAGTAGTTACGGAACATAACTCCTAAAATATGAAATAACGTCAAATAACTACTGAAATCAAAATAATTTGAATGCTAGTTCGACTTATATCTAAAATGTATCAAATATGGTTGTGTTTGTTATCATACAAAACAGAAAAAGGCGTTTAATAGCGTCAGTGCGTCTGTTGATAAATTGAAGTGAAACGACGGCTTCTTGTGGTAAATTGCCATCACTGCAAGTCAATTTTGTGTTTAACAGAAGTTGAGGGAAATAACAAAACAAAAAAATAACAAAACCGGAAAATCAGAAGAAAGAAAAAAATTTGTTATTGGCAACAGGTGGTGTGGTCATCTTGACAGGTTGCTGACAATTTAGGTGGGGAAGGAAACATTCTTAAAAAAATGTAAATAGAAAACAGAAATATAATATCACAAAATGTCATAAGATATATCCTACACAATTATTATTTTTTGGATAACTCAATTGGATAGGTTTGTGGTTATTTATCACTGTTTAAAGTAGGCTATACAGTCATTTCAGTTGTTCAGCTCGGTAAAAACCTTTAAAATATGCCAGTGATTGGGAAGAAAAAGACTCCAAAGGGGGCCGTTTAGTTTACTCTTGTATGATCTCTATAAAGGGATATCAGCATATTAATGCAGGAGCAAGATGAATTGCAAACTGCAATTGTCTGGAACCTCTCCGTTCATTTTCGATTTGCAAGGAGAGTCGCCAACGGGCGCAGACCAAAATGCCTCTGGACGCATTAGATAGGCCCAGAGCTATTTAGAGAGAGAGAGAGTTACGACATCTCCGTCCACTCCAATGAACCATTTTTTAACCGCAATGGCGGATCGTGGAGCCTCTCAATAGTTCCCGGAAGTTAGCAGCTCCCAATAGAAAGGCGTTGGAGTTGTGGCACAATTCTATTCTAGACCGTTCTATTTCATGTAGGCTACGCCGTCTAGATTTCGCCTTATGGGCTTGTCCCGTGCGCGCACTCGTGTGCACTGAACATTTTCAGCAATGCACCAATCAACGCGGGCACCGCCCACATTTCCCACGACACCGTGTAACGCGGCGCACAGCTGTGTTCGTCCTCCCTTTTCTTTCAGCATTTGCCTGAACTAATCAACAAAAAACTACGAGAATGAAGACTTCTAGCAGCAGCGAGGTACGGCAACTTTTCAGGGCCTCTCTGCTCCTCTTGCCCGGCGATCCTCTCTCCACCTCAACACGTTGAGGTGGGGCCACCCCACACAGTTCAAGCACCATCCCCCACCCTTTATGGGGGTGGTGGAGACAAGGCTGCAGGATCCAGCGGCGAGCACGGCTCTGGCAGCGGAGGTGGTCCGTCTCTTGGGTAAGGGGGCTGTCTCTGTCATACCCCCCTCGAGTCACGCCTAGGGTTTTACTCCCACTACTTCCTGGTTCCCAAGAAGTCAGGGGAGATGAGACCCATTCTGGATCTTCGCGTCTTCAACAAATTTGTTGCTGTGAGGAAATTCCGGATGCTCGCCACCAGAGTGTTGCTCCACTGTGTGAGAGAGGGCGACCGGTCCACATCCCTGGATCTCAAGGATGCTTACTTCCACATCCCCATTCTCCAGGCTCACAGGAAATTTCTCAGCTTCGCCTTTATGGGCGTGGCATAAGAGTACCAGTGCCTGCCGTTCGGTTACTCCCTGGCCCCACGCACTTTTTCAAAGTGTGTAGAGGCAGCGCTGGGGCCGCTCAGGCGTCAGGGAAAGAGAGGTCTCTTTTACCTCGATGACCTACTGATTCTGAGCGACTCAGAGGAAGCTGCGAGAAGAGACATCATGACGGTGATAAATCATCTCTCCTCGTTGGGTTTCGCCATCAACTGGGTAAAGAGCTCCCCGCTCCCTAGCCGCCGGCTAGTCTACTTGGGGCTTTGCCTCGACTCCGTCACGTTCACGGCAACGCTCTCGCCTCCTCGGCGAGATGCCGTCCTGTTGGCGCTCTCCCGTTTTCACGTTCGCAGGAGCGTGACCGCACTGTCCGTCATGCACCTGTTGGGACTGATGGCAGCTGCTCACCCTGTGGTGCCCCTGGGTCTGCTCTTTATGCGCAGACTACAGCGGTGGTTTGCTCGCCAGAGACTGGATCCCAAGCGACACAAGCGCAGGATGCTGTCCATGCCCCGCTCGGTGTCGCCAGACCTGGAATATTGGGGGAATCCCCCGGCTCTTCTCAGAGGGGTTCCCCTAGGCAGAGTCACATCTCACGTGGTGGTCTTCACGGACGCCTCGTTGACGGGTTGGGGAGGAATGTGCCTTTCCCACTCGGTCGGAGGCGAGTGGCTGACGCTCCCCAATCCACACATAAATGTGCTGGAGCTCACCATGGTGAGGAAAGTGCATGTACATTTCTCTCATCTGGTGTACGGCCGCCACGTTCTGATCCGAACAGACAGCGTGTCAGTGGCGGCTTACATAAACAAACAAGGGGGAGTGCGCTTCGCTGCTCTGCACCGAGCAGCAGTCGAGCTCTGGCTGGGGGCTCATCAGAACCTTCTCAGCCTAAGAGCCCTGCATATTGCGGGCGCCCTGAATTTTGGGGCGGACCTCATGTCTCGCGGCGGTCCCCGCCGAGACGAGTGGCGGTTACATCCCAACATTGTCAGACTGATCTGGCAGAGGTTCAGGATGGCTCAGGTGGACCTTTTTGCGTCCAGGGAGAACACCCACTGCAGTCTGTGGTTCTCTCTTAGCCCCCAGGATCTTCCCCCGTTGGGGGTGGACGAGATGGCGCACGCACCGTGGCCGCGGGAACTCTTATATGCGTTCCTGCTGCTTCAACTGATCCATCCTCTCCTGGAGCAGGTCAGGCAGGAGGGATTGCCCCTCATTCTAGTGGCCCCGGAGAACCGTTCAGCTCTGTGGTCCCCAGAGCTAGTGGCGCTCTCTTGCACGGAGTGCTTGCCCTGTGACTTGGGTCCAGCAGGAGTACATTTATCGGGCTCCGCTCGCAGCTTCACCTTAGCCCATAAGGCGAAGCCTAGACGGCGTAGCCTACATGAAATAAAACGATAGTGATGTTATTATAACTCTAGTTCTATGATTGTAAGCGTAGCTGTCTAGTTTCCCACCTGCTGTACCCTCCAATTGCTGAACGAAAAGCTGGGAGGACGAACACAGCTGTGCACCGCTTTATATACACAGTGTCGTAGGAAATGTGGGCGGTGCCCACGTTGATTGGTGCATTGCTGAACATTTTCAGTGCACGCGAGTGCGCGCACGGGACAAGCCCTTAAGGCAAAGCCTAGACGGCTACGCCTACAATCATATAACTAGAGTTATAATAACATAACTATCGTTTCTGTTCCTCTACTCCGATGTCTGCATCTCTGGCCAGAGCCGGAAAGACTGACTTCCGTCTGAGCTGGAGCGCTCCGCCACAAAAACTAGATCTAGCAGGCTTGAAGGCTGATAACGACAAATGTTAATGTTAGGGTCACAGAGTAGCAAGGCTGGGCTAGATCACTGGCTCCCGTTTCTCTTGTATTGGAGCTATGTTTTAGTTTGAGAAATCTATTAAATAGTATGATGGTTAATTAATACAGTACTTTGAAAATATTTTCTTTCGCTGGCAACAATGCAAAATGTAGGCCTGTATCCCTGTGTACTGTACAGGAACACACACACACACACACACACACATATATATAATTATTATTATTATTATTATGAAACATATATTTTGTGTCGCTATTTTGTATCTGTCTTGGAAAAAAATCAGCATAGTTTAGATTACAATTTTTAGCTGCAGTTAAACTTTGAAGGGAGAAAATAACGTCTTTAGGTGTGTGGCATGTGTGTCACAACAATGTATGTATCTATTATTAGAACACAATAATGAGCTGAGCTGTAGTTCCTGTTATGCTCTAGGGGAGGAGTAAAAACCATGTCAATGAGTCTTCGTTGATGCTTGAGCAAACTGATTCACATGGCTCTGTTGAATTGTAAAATATGTTCTCATAACTACATACTACTAAAATGTTATGTAACGTTATTTATTTGAGCTAAATCATATATGGAAACATGTATTATGTTATAAAATGTAATTTGATACAATATAAGATATAACATGTAATCATAGACATTGGAAACAGACATGTTAGATTTGTAAAGACATTAATAACTTCTGTTATGTGGTATCTTCATGTGTCAAGTCTTCAGAAAGTGAAGCTCAAAACATCTGTAAACATGTCTCCATGTATTCCTCTGTGATTTCAAATCTTAACGGCAAAAAATACTTTTCCAGTCTCCAGTCTTGACGACCTAAAAAAACTATTATTGAGTTCTTAACTTGAAGGAACTATCCAACTATCCAACCAATTTCATGTAAACAACTTTAATGTACCCGTCAAAATATGGAGAGATCTCCTCAGTTATGACCGTCAGTTACTCCAGTGTGTTCTTTTAAAAATTCTGTCACAGGGTATAAACATTAGCTGTGTGATACCACTTTTATCAGTGCATGTGTAACTTTCAAGGTTTTCCATATTCAATTTCCCTTTTGTACAAACAAAATGGCTGACATCTGCTAGCCTCTTCACACAAACAATTTAGTTCCTGTTTGACACCATGGAGAACCCAACCACCAGTCTGGATTCGTTTCTGATCCTTACAGAATATAATAGCCAGAAAAATCGAAATCAACAACGAATCAGAAACATCTTCTGTTTGCTCATGGTTCCCCTAACATACTTAATAAATGGTAATACATCTTAATAATCGAGGTATGGTTATTCAATGAGGTAAGAAGGGAATTGTGATATATATATAATGTAGTACACAAACTATACAATCAAGGGTTGCCACTGACTGACTACAAGGGTTTTTCAGTGTTCAAAAGACGTCTCTCCTCTTCTTGTCTCCGATATCCCACTTGGATTTCTAATCCTCACAGGATTTTCCAACCTCCCATCATAACATGACATCAACTCATATGACGTGCCCTTAAGGAACCTACACATGATGAGCTTTCAGCCTCAGCGTTACCAATGTTATCCTATGGAGTTGAGCGTTGAAGTCCAACCCTTGCGCTGAATCTACCCTGGGCGGAGCACAGGTTCACGTTCTAAAACTAACTGGCAGCTTTCTTTGTTTCTAAACTGAAATACATGTTTAAAGAATTAAATAACTTTATTCCGATAGCCACCCTAGCGCCCTTCGCTTTGCTGAAAGCTCATCATGTGTTGACTACTTTGAGCTCAGGGTCCTGCTTTAATATGTCTGAGGTTATAGGTTTAAACACTCTGCCACAAAGTGGAGCTTTGAATTTATATTGAGCCTGTATATTGCCGTCTCACATATTACATATTAAAATGAGTGTTATATTCAATCACAGCAGGCAACGGTAGGGAAAAGTGTGTGGAGGAGGGGGCAGGCATCGGCATGGGCCCATAGTACATTATTCCACAGGGCTCTCCAAGAGTGTATACCAGCCATGGCTGCTGTTAGTAGTTGGCTGCTTTCAGACATAGAAGCCTGAGTCTAGAGGTTGAGTGAAGAAAGACTTGGGCTGTGGGACAGAGCCGATATGCTGTGCTCGGTTCTCCGCTCCAGATAGGTTCCTCTTGGGGTTCCCCTCTCCAGAGGGGTTCCTCTTGGGGTTCTCCTCTCCAGACAGGTTCCTCTTGGGGTTCCCCTCTCCAGGAGGGTTCCCCTTGAGGCTCTCCTCTCCAGACAGGTTCCTCTTGGGGTTCTTCTCTCCAGACAGGTTCCTCTTGGGGTTCCCCTCTCCAGAGGAGGATTTCCTCTTGGGCTTCTCCAGGTCCTTCAGGTCCTCCAACATCTCCTGGATCAGCGGGGGCATTGAGATGTGGATCTCCGTCTTCAATGTGACTACGCGCTCGGCACCTGTTGTCACATGATACGCTTATCTTAAATAGTACGAATTACATGAACAATACATTCATCTTCCTGCTCCATGTACGTCTGTGTCCTGTATATTGACTAGGGGTGGAACGGTTCACAAAATTCATGGTTCGGTTCATATCACGGTTTTGGGGTCACGGTTTTCGGTATGGTACGTTTTTAGTAAAGCAGGGGATGACACAAGTGGCTATAAAAAATTTATATATATATATATATATATATATATATATATATATATATGTATATATACATATACACACACACATATATATACATATACATACACACATACACACACACACACACACATATAGGGTACTCTCCGAACAATGTAATAGTGGCACTGCGCCATCATGCAACGTTTTAAAATAGGGCTGTAGCAACGTAGACATTTAATTTCTGAAAAGGTCTAATTGGTTAAAACACATGTTTTATTGGAATAACGCTTCAAAAAGCAAAACGACAATATCACGTAATTGACGTAAGTGACTTCCTGTGTGGAGGAAGTCAGTGGCTTTCGGATCCACTCTTGGACTCGGTTACAGCAGAGCTTCAATGTAAAGCGAACTAGACGAGCCACGGAGCGCCACGTCGGGCAGTGGCGATATTAGATCTTGTTCTGGATTTAATATAATGAGTGGTAATGGCGCTGCGATACGCGCCAAGGTTTTGAGGAGTGCTGCAAGCTATAGCGCGGCTGTATAGCAGCGCCGGTGTTCGAGCCCTCATTGGAAACACCCACGTAAGTTCCAATGAAGACACACTGTTTTGAATGTATGGGGGTACTTCGAATGATCATTAAACTAAAAAGGTGGATTGTACATTGTGTAAAGTTTCAATTAAATTGCACCGCAGCGCTAGCGCTATTCAAGAGCATGCGAATAAATGCAGTATTGTAGACGACAGAACACCAGATAAGAAATAAAAATTGCAACTGGAGTATATAACTGGAGTTATTATTAGTAGGTAGAGCTTTTTGATATAGGAGGAGCAGTGCGAATAGTTTTATAATTTATTTAAAGTGAGTGAATCTTTTAAATGAATGTTCACAGATGGATGGTACATGACATTTGGTGCCATCAAATGAAAAAGTTTGTAGAAAAAGGTATTGACCCCTGCCGGGATAGCGACTGCACATCATCCGAGACTGAGAAGTTTCACTGGGTACCGTAATTCCGGCACAAAACGTTTTTTGAACTGAATGAACCAAACCATGACTAGCGAACCAAACCGTTCGGATTTCTTACTTAAACCGTTCCATCCCTAATATTGACCTATATTGACTTGACTGACAAATATCCTTAATGCATATCCTTTATTTACAATCCTATAGACTCCCATTGGTTAATCTGGGCCTACAGACCTTCTAGAACCTTCTTGGAAATCATGACAACTCACTGCATTATGTTGAGTTCTGCATTCCATTGCCCCCTGGTTTCCCCACCCAAATCACCAATTTGGCTATTTGCTAGCTTGCAGGGTTAGGGTTACCTTTGGCACTGATGCAGCGCAGATCTGCGATCTTCATGAGGGCCTTGGGGAACACCAGGGGCATGCTGGGCCGGCGCTGGCGGGAATAGACCTTCAGGGCCTCCAGCAGGGGCTCCTGCAGCACCTCCACCTTGGAGGGCTCCTCCAGGTCCTGGCGGTCTGTGTAGGAGGTAGGACAGAATGCATGGTAGGACAGACCACATGGCAGGACAGACCGCATTGTTTTAATAAAGGTCTGTTAACAAAGTCACACAACATCAACACTTCGAGGTCACTCTGAAAACTGAAGTACCTCCGGAGACCAGACAGATGGCGCTGAGGAGCCCACTCTCTGTCTCGTCCATCTCCAGGGGCAGCAGCTGGCCGGCAAACGTGAACACCTGGTCGGTTAGCGGACCGAATCCAGCGTTGTGGACCTGGGTCCGGGTGAGGGTGAGTCCGTCTGAGAAGGTCATCGTGTCCTGGTCTGGAGTGTAGCGCGTGCAGATCCTCAAGATCTAAATTAGGATACATGATGTGTGTTGGGTGTGGAAGAAATTATAAATGTCTGATTGTTTGTGATAAATGCACCGCTTTGTATATTGTCTATTATTCAGACACTTTTAACCCAAAGATACTTACAGTGTAATGTTTCTGCAAAAAGGCTTTGGAAATTGGGGTTTGAACCCAGAATCTTTCTACTGGGAGTCAAACACCCTAAGCACTAGACGCAGTGAATTGTTCCATTCTCTTCTTACATTTCCATGTATACAGATTAATGTAAATATTAAACGTACATTGAAAATATCCAAGGGATACAATTTTGTCATCCAAGATTTGTTGACTAAACGGGACTGTTTAGTTTGAATGTAAAATTGGATGTTATGCCCATCCCCTAGGACACAATCACATAACTGAGTCATGAGTTAAAGTTAAAGCGATTGGATTTCTATATAAAATACGAGATTTCGTTTTGAATTATGTGATCAATAGGTGCATATGCTTAATGGGGAAATTATCCAAAAAGATCCAAAAAGTCAATTTTAAAGGTCTGTCGTCTTAAACAACATCAGCACCCTGGATACTGAGAGAAAAGGGAAAGCAGAGACTAATCACTAAATGAATTGGATCAATCTCCACAATTGATTGATAAAATTGTTTCACAGAAAATCACCCACATTTCCCGGGCTGAATAAAGTACATCTTATCTTCTAAGTGACATCAAGGCCAATTCCTGTTTCCTACTCACCAGGATGTCCAGGCAGGCAGTTTTCAGCAGAGTGATTTGGTCAGCCATGGTCAGGCCTGTGAAGCCTGGCACTCGCTTAGCAAATTCCACCACCTTAATGATGCACTTGGTGGCTAGTTCGCTGAACTTATCCCAGAGCCCTAGGTCCAGCCGGACCCTGTGGTCGGAGCTCGAATGCTACGGTAGGAGAGGGGGGATTGATGGGAGAGACTGGTGGTTATACAACGTAATCAGATTACCCACAAATACCCACGAAGGACTATAAAGAATACTACACAGAAAGTATTGAAAAACAGAAGACATTTTTTAAGCTCTGTTGTATAAACGATTACAAAACAAATATTTACAACAACAAAACACCAATTAATTATATTAGGATTCTTCTTTTTACGTGGTCCTCAAAAGGAATATTTTATTCAAATTTTAATCGATTTGTTTTTACCACCCCACAGAGAAGCGTACAGTTGATCCATGATGTTACCATGGTGACCGTGGGGGCTTACCGTAGCGACCTGAGGGATCACTGTGTTGACCTACCATGGTGTACTTGCCCAGCTGGCAGAGGGAAGGGAAGGTGTCCTGGTGGGCCCGGCAGATCTTCTCCACCACAAGGCCCAGCTCGGCGGTCAGCTCGTAGGTCTCCAGGACGGCAATCTTCACCGCAGCTGTGCGCTCCTTCTTCTTGTTGCGATCGTTCCTCACCGCTGGCCGGAGGACAGGGAGGACGAAGGGAGAGCCGAGTGGGGGGATTAGAAACAGATAATAGTTCAAATGGAGTGGCATGGAAAACAAACAAGTGTCCATGGGAAGAGACACGTGTGTTTAAAGACCTTTTCGTACATGCTTTATATTTGTAAAAAATAACACATCTTTACATGTGTAAAAGATCTCTCCTCCGCACCTCCCCTAATCGCCTTTTCTCCACCTCCCCTCCACCCCACCTCCTCTCATCCCCATCTTTCCTCCCCCCCTCTCTCCCCCCCGGTCTAGCTGCCCTACATTCGAGTGCTGTGTATATCCCGACTAGCAAAGAACTCACTAGATTCTAGACCAATCGGAGTAACCACAGCAGCAGTAGCGGTCTAGTTACAGATAATCCATGCTACATGCATATGACAGATGTGTGACCGATGTGTTATCTGATCTGTCTGATTGCTATTAAGGAGCTGTGGTGTAGCCCCGCGACCCCCTCTCTGCTCTAGGCTACACACATGCACTTACCCACACGTCTACACACACAAAGCTAAGAGATGTTTTTTGTGTTCATTGCGTCCATCTGGGTCATAGGATCTTTATGGCGATGCGAAGCAGGATATGAGGGTTTCAGAGGAAAGCTGCCAAGTGGAGGCATATACTACGCTTCACTGCACTCACATCTCACTTTTCACGCGCGTGCGTGTGTGTGTGTGTGTGTGTGTGTGTGTGTGTGTGACACCCTGCAATGGACAGACTCTCCCTTGATTACGTTTGTCTGATTGATTTAGTCTGGTTTGTTCAATGTAAATGTATTTAGTCTGATTGACTGAATTTGTTTGATTGATTTAGTGTGATAGATATAGGGTGTTGGGGTATAGTCACTTACATTCCCTCGACATGCCCACAGCGAAGCACTTGAGCAGCCGACAGTACTGACAGCGGTTCCTGGTGATCTTGTTGACCATACACTTCCTGTCCTTGTGACACTTGTATGCCATGTTCTTCTGGACGCTACGTCGGAAGAAGCCCTGCGTTGCCACGGGGATAACAATCAGTTTGTATTCACGATGCAGCTCTTCGTTATTTCTCAGTGGCGGCATTATTTACATTTATGCCTTTCCCATATTAAGCAACTTCTGACCCGGGGTTCATGTGAAAAAGGGGGTAAATGCCAAGGGCCCCTAAAACACTGCCGGAGCACACCACCAACATAACATAACATGCTAAATCAAGCATTGAAATAAAACTTAATTGTCCATTTTGAATCTTTCGGCTGATAGTTGAACACCCTGACATACTGACTAGACTATCCTGCACCTGACTATCCTGATATCCATATAAATGTACAATGTCCATATAGACTCCTCACCTTGCAGCCCTCACAGGCGCTGACGCCGTAGTGGTAGCCGGAAGACGTGTCCTGGCACACGAAGCAGGGCTTGTAGGTGCGAGGGGGCGGGGCCAGAGGAGAGGCGGGGCTAGTGACCATGTCCTCCGAGCTGGAGCTGGAACTCTGGCTCTCACCTGCTGCACAGTGGAATCACTTTAATAATGACGATGATGATACTAATGACGCTTATAAATAATAAAGATAAATGATTTTCATAAATGATTCATGATAAATTATGATTATAAATTATAATTATAAATAATAAATGGCAAATTATGATGATTAATGTAATGCTATTATTATCATTATTATTAAGAAGAAGAAGAAGAAGAAGAAATACAACGAAAATAATAATAATTATCCTATGAATTATAATAATATTCATAACTCATAATAATACATTTTATTGACCTTTTCAATAAATTACAGTACATATGAAAACATGAACATACTGAGATACAAAATAGAATAAAAGGTTACAAGGATTAGAATGACAGTGAAAATAAATAAACATAACTTATTTTGATTCTGGGAAAAGGAAAATAACTATACCATGGTATGAGCTCTCCTGCTCTTCATAAGACTGACTGAGAGAATCTGCATGAAGAAAGAGAGGGAGATTATTTTTTAAACAACGTGTCTCAGGTTCAATGTAATTGCAGGAGATTTCACATACTGGAATAATTTGGAAGAAAAAAACATACTTGAGTATCACAATTGTACTTTATTATATGCTGTCTTATCAAATAATAATGTATGATATATCTATATAAAAGTGAATTTCTTTGTGGTACAATATTTAATGTGTCAATCACCTAGAATGCAGCAGCTCAGAATTGATGATTTTATATGGCTTTTTACTAATTCCTTAAAGGTAGGGTAGGCTTGCGCAATGAGTGCATGGGCAATGAGTGCACGGGCAGAGTGCATGCAGGTAGCCGAGTATAGAGGTGGACCGATAGTGGATTTTTAAAGGCCGATATAATAACGATAGTTTAGTGCAGGAAAAGGTTGATATCATAAAATCAGCGGTTCCAATGTTTACCATGGGACCGCAAAGTTTATTCACATTTTCAAACCCTATCGCCAGAATAATAAATTGAAGGTTTTTTCAAAGAGTGGAGAATTTCTTTCTTTCTGAGTCTCTGACTTTAAACGTAATTTAAAGTCTGTCGCGCAATTATGGCTGCCTCTCTCCCGGTCAAGCGCACTGAGTGCCACGCTTGTCTTATGAAATAAAGGAAGAAAGAGAGCCATTTCATGGGGTCTTTGTCAGTTGTTTAGATTAGCAGGAGTTAATCACATGCACACAGATATTTTAAGCAACAGTGGCCCTCCGATTATTAGATATGGTCATTGCCCCATAGTTGTGCTGAATTTACGGCTAGCCAAATTCTAACGACCATGCTTGCTAGCAAAACAGAGACAGCATCTTTTCGGCATCGGTGATGCTTGTCCACGCATGAACAGTGGAGACTGCGCAGTCATCGGCCACTATCGGAGCCAAGTTCCGCCCATAACAATAGTTTGTAAAACGTCCTATCTGCGCCGATAAATCGGCCAAACTATTAATCGGTCAACCTTTAACTGAGTAGGTAGGTAGATTGACAGGTAGGCCATCCAATAATGATCCAATAATTCAGATTTCCTGAAGGAAAGGATTGGATGGGCTAATTACAGGCATTTTTTGTCTGATTGCTGCCAAATGTTCAACAAATATGAGAAAAACTATTTTAAAATAGATGGCCTACCCTAGCTATAACTAGTGGTGGACATAACCTCTTGACATAAAACATTCACTGTGTGATTTCTGTTGCACTCGTCGTCTAAGCAGGACATTGAACACAAATAAAAGATGCCTTGAACCCTGTATGGAGCTAGGGGGTGTATTACATGGAAATAAATGGGGGACCCTGCATTCCATTTTAGGGCTTTAGTGTGTCCAACACAAGGACCAAGACAGGGCTTTTCATAGAGAGACAAAAAAATTACCCGTCTCTCTCTCCCTTTGAACCTGTGGCCCCTGGTTGAACCTGGCATCACAGGGCTAAACCAGGACGGCCCGGTCGGCCCCAGAGTTCTCTCTCACAGAGGAAAACAATGCAGATGCACGCCACGAGACCACATGACAGATGATGGCAGAGTGTGAATGAGAGCCAGACAGAGAGAGATATAGAGTGAGAGAGAGAGAGATATATAGTGAGAGAGAGAGAGAGAGAGAGAGAGAGAGAGAGAGAGAGAGAGAGAGGGAGAGAGAGAGAAAGGACCAGAGTGCGAGAGAGATACTGAAAAAGAGTGAAGAGAGCGGGGATTTGTCTGTGTGTTTGTGGGGATTGGGTAGAGTGTGATTAAACAAACGATTTCAATGACATTAAGAGCGACATACCTTATTGTATATATATTTTTTATATGAGAAGAGAACATATGTACTGAGATTGAATAAGGATTTAGGATTGACTGAAAACTTGTTTGCAGGGAATAAATCCTGTTTAGAAGTATACAAAAACGCTTTTGAAGTGTGGTGTGTGAAAAGGGAGAAAGAATAATAAAGAGAGTAGTGTCATAGGCTGAGGGTGATTTAAATAGAGACTAGAGAGTGACAGAGACTGAGAGGGGTAGAAAGGAGAGTGGGGAAAATAATGGGAAAGAGACAGACATTATGAGGTAGGAGAGAGTGAAGGGAAGAAAGAGAGAGGGGGTGGGGGGTGGGCTGCAAAAGTCTAGATGTTGTCTGACCTCTTGGGCTGCTGACCGCTTGGTGAACCCAGTGTGTGACTATACACTGACAGTCTCTTTCGAACTAAACGAACCCCCATTCATCATCAGTTTATGAATACACCAAGTTAAACACAACCAAAGTACATTGGCCTAAAATAAAAGGAAAGGCACCTCCTGCAAGAATAACAACAATAATCATTATTATAAAAATAGTAATAACAACACACTAACCACAATCCCATCACCACTACTTCAACAATAATAGTAATAATAATACAAATACTACTACTACTACTACTACTACTACTACTACTAATAATAATAATAATAATAATAATAATACAAGATGGGATGATAATAATAATAATAATTATTATTATTATTATTATTATAATAATTATAATAATAATGGAATAATAAACAGGCCTAAAGGGACAAATGTTTCGGCTACTATCAAGAGGGAGAAATCTCCCAAACAGCATGGTCTAAATGTCAATGATTTCAATGATTTGTAGCAAGCCTAGTTATTTAACTTACATTCCGTTGAACAAGTCCGATGCACTTGGCAGTCGGGCCCCGTGAAATCAACGAAGCAAGTTGCAACAGACTGCTCCTCGTTTGGCAGAAAACACGGACTCGTATAAAAATCCAGATTTTCTCCCGGGCCAACTGCCAGAAAATCCATAAAGTCAAACATTACCTAAATTAGTTATTTTTTCAATTTTCTATACGATAAACAAAAAGTATATTGACAAAGAAACTTATGTCAAAATCGCTACAAAATCGTTTAATCGCAACATTGAAGATAGAAGCTGTAGAGGTATCGAAGAAATTGTCTCTTTTTTTTCACGTGGATTTCGATTTCGATGAATACAAACACGCTGCAGTTCTTCGTAAGAAGTGATCTCCAATCATAGCGTGCGACGAAGAATGTGTCGTTATCCTCGTGCAACACCAGGAAAGTGTGGTCCGGACTGATCGAGGATGATCGAATTGCGTTTTGTCAAACGCTGCAGCAATGTTGTCCTTATCTCTTCCTTAAATAAAAGTGTACGAGTTTGGGGGGTTTAACGGCAGGCTTCTCGTTATCTACAAGTTATGTCACACCGACGGACAGAATCAAATGCAAGTGAACTTTCTATGAACCTCCTCCGCTGCGCTGCTAACCTTCACATGACCCAGTCTGACGTCACCAAATGCTAGGGTCTCATCGCCAAGAAGTCATGGCAAATGTAACGTTCAGACTGATGAATAATCAAAAAGTTTCATGGGGCATTATACACAAAACATTTCCAATTTCCAATCCAAACATTTAAAATGTATTGATTTTTATTAAATCGTGGTTAGGATAATGTTTTGAAATAGGCATTTCTCATAGCACATTGATAGTGGCAATGGTAGATGATAATGTTTCTAGAGCGAGTCTATATAGTAGGCCTTGGCCTAGTGTTTCATATTTGTAGGTAATTGTACCGGCTGTACATATATATGTATACCACTAAAACAACAAATCTATGTTTTTTTGATGGATGCCTCAAAATGAGTTTAGGAAAAAGAATAGCCGGGAAATCAAAGCAATATTAAGGATGATCAATTGGCATTACACCTGAAAAAAAGCTCTTAAATTAAACATCTATATTCTGCAGTCTCCTCATCCATAAGGAAGGGAGCCATAACAAACATAGGATAAAGTAGTTAATCTGCACAGCGGTTTGATGTTGACATTGGATGGACATAGGCCTACTAAATAATAATTAAAAAAAAGTTGTTATGGGTTAAATGTATTTGTAACTGGTCTACACATGAACATGTAGTTTGTTAAATTACTCATATTTTGTCTTTGTTCTCATAAATTACTTCTCTGCATGCCGACAAAAACAAGAGTAACATTTAGAAATTACATTTAAATCTACATTTATTTATTGAATAGGGTATTGAAATGGAAACCTTCACATATCCACCTTACTACCGCTAGCACCAACGTAGCAAGGAGGAATATTTTTAACAATGCTGAAACAAGCCTATGCTTGCGTTACACTCTCATTAACATTACATTTACATAACATCACATCGTATGTGCAACAAAGTGTAACAACACACACCAGACCAGTGTCTAGCGGCTAGAGCAAGCTGGGCTGGGGGCTCTTCCAGTGTTGAAACAGGCTGATTACCTGCAGTATCTCCCACACACCACAGTAGGGAGTGGGGGTCATCCAGAGGACAAGCGTGTCAGACATTCCTGGGGCCTGCTGCTTCTGCCAGAACTGAATTCACGTCCTCTACACTGCGCACATACAACACACACACACACACACCCATGCCCGCATGCACACTCACACACACACACACCCACACCCATGCCCGCATGCACACTCACACACACAGACATACCCTCCAATAACCATAATAATACTGTATATCATCATTGACAACAACAACATCCACTAGTATAAAACACAAGTAGACCTGTCAAACATGTGCATGTGCACAGTTCAAGTATTCATTTGAAATGTGCAGTAAAGTTTATAATGTTCTGCCCTGTACTAATCAACATTGCATTGTTTATTCATCAGCAGAAGGAAGTAGAACTATAGGTGGTTAACCAGAAATGCCTAAAAATCTCAGCCTAATTTACTTTCTAGAGAATATCTTCATTCCAATCTGTCGATTATCCAAAAGTCTGAGATTAGTTTCCATTTCTACCAACATCAATTTTGCTTGAAATAATCTTGTGTTTAAAGAGCAACTGAAGTGCGGTTTTAACTTATTTGCAGTACCTTTAATACAGAGTATCCTCAACAAAACAGAGACGCTTTTGCCAGCGAGAAAAAAACATGCAATTGACCATAGGAAGTGTATCTATTTTGCTATTAGTCTCAGTTGATTAAAATTCCTAATGGGAACTTGGTTCAATTGCTTTACAAGATGAAACTTAAAAGCAACCCAATGTTTTATGTGTGGATTTTACAACAGGTTGTAAACCTGGACTCAGAGTAAAGGGTCGAGTTGGGGTTTTATTGGTGCAGTTGCATTTGTTGAGGACTTTTGTGAGCTGACACATTAACAGGATCCGGGACTGTTGGAAGCAGGTTGCTCTTGTCCAATGGCCATTTGACCAATTATAAGCATTGTTATTTTCAAAGCGATGAATAGCTCCAAATACAGTTAGGCTAATCAAAGAGTAGGCCTAGCCTATGTATGGGTTGTCCTCTAGAAGTTGATATGATTTTAACTAAAAATCTAGACGTGGGACTGGCAGTACCCCAAACAATAATCACTGCCGTTATAAATCATACATCTGTTTATACAGTATTGTTGAGTCTGAAAGTGTTCTTTTCTCTGTGTGTTATGGTATAAGATGTCAGCTTGTGATAGATGTCTATAATATCCTTGTTATGATTAGGGTTTACCATATACATTAAGATAATTTGTTGGGGAAATCATGTAATAGGGTTCAATATAATTACATTCTGACCTAATGGTTTCTAATTAGACATGGCAGTAAAATCCCCATTGTATGACGTTGTTCTCCACTATCAATACACTTTGTGTAAGATAGGACAGTGTACAGTCTAACTCTTCCGTCTTGAGATTGTTGAGATTGTTCCGACACCCGATATCGTATTAAACCGTGTGAACTGTAAATCTACTTGTCGCTATTTGATTAAAGAAAAATATCGATATGCTGTCCATGAACGTGACGTAGTAGAACAGTTGTGGGTTCTAACGTTAGCTGGAAGCTAGTATTTCTATTTACTGACAATGAGATTCTAAATTTCTGTAACATGAAATGCTAACTTTTAACATTGTGTTTAATGGGTTATGGTGTCTTCTGCTTTGGGAGAAATGTGCCCCAAATAGTGTTCAATGACATACAGCTAAATTCACAGTTCAGCCTAACATTGTGCAAACAACTAAAGTAATTTTTCCCATTATTACCTATGTTTTCCATGAGGAAAATGTACGCTGCATTTAATTATGATACATTATTACTAGCTGTGCTTTTAACACCTTCCAGCAAGACACCTGTGGCTGGTAAGTTCAGGTCTTGAAAACACAGACTGGGAAACTTTATAGTGGGAAACCCTATTGCACAGTAGTTATCTTAGTCTTTACTAGCATTTATACAGTTAGTACAGTACTAGAATAGTGTTTCCAGTCCTCGCGCAGGGAGAAGCATACACAATACTACGTGAAGGGATTTTTTTTCTCTGATGGATTTCAGGTTTTTAGAGACGAGGATGCTGCTGCTGTTCAAACGGACCTTGAGACGCCATGTTAGAATACCTCAACGACAAAATACTGCCACGCTGCAACACCCCCACCACCGGTGGGGAGGCAGCCACTGCTGAACTAAACTGTTTCACTTCTCGGTGATACGGTTAGAATTGCCCTCCTGTTGTATCCCTTTGGATTGTTGATTTAATCTGTATTATTGTTGCTGCAATTAGCTGAACTTAATACCTGAGACCCATAGACTGTAAAATAGATGGATGTAGCATCTGCGCGACACCTATTGGTTTACACACAAATAACGTTTGCACTGTTTTACATGTTTATTTGCCAGTGATATTGATGGCGAACATTTGATCATCTGGTTTTAACAGTCTACTGCAGAGCAGTGCTGGAGGTAAAAATGTATTAAATATGTGTATTTAATAAATAAATACCTGTTTGTATCCGATGTTTGTCCCATGTGGATTGTGTATATTTGTAGTATATAATATAGTATTATCTAGTAGTTCACAGAGTATACTTAGAAGAATACTTTCATAAACTAAAAAGTGGGCTACAAGTATATCACAAGTAAACTAACAGTGTACTATAAGTTCACTGGTATAGTTGCAGTACAAAATAAAACTTGGATGTCAAGATGTGTACTACTCTTAAAACTTAAAGTATACTTTTATAAACTAAAAAGTGGGGCAATTTAGTCCAAAGAAGTATTGAAAGAGTACACGTACTGCTCATTCTTAACAGTATATTGCTAGTATACTGCTAGTAAATTTATATCAGGATACTTACTACGTAAAGTATACTAGGGAAATACACGTGAACTTTATTTTTCTTCTAAGGGTTCTTGGTCTGAGACTTCAACTTCATAAGAACTGAGCAGAATATTCCCCTTTCACTCATGGAATAACGTTTTGGGGAAAACTACAGTACAGACACAATACGGAAAATAAAGGGGATACCTTTTGCAGGATGAAGCTAGGCACGGATATGGTGCATATTGTTCTTCTCTCTTGACTTAAGTGAGAAAGGGTTGTGCTTGTGAGAGGCTTGACACAATTAGCACTGTATAAATACACAGACATATTCGCTTCCGAATAAAATGCATATAAAATATAACAGACAACAATATAATGAAACAAATAAATAAACAGTGATTTATTTTTCAAATAATTACAAGTCATTATTTGAGTCTAATTCAAGTCTAAGTCATTTCGAAGTCTGTGCGAGGGCTACACCGAAAGTGCAACAACCAGTGCACTCTTGGCGCATCTTCGATGTTACACGAGCGCAAGGGCTGACCCCGTGAGGACACCCCGACACTGCTCCGCCTATTGTGCGATCAGTGCCTACCCGATCCTAAAGCTAAGTAGAAAGTAAAATGTCTCTCCAAATTTACGAACCGTATTATACAGGAGAAAAGAGAGAGGGTTTTATATGTTATGGGTAACTATTTCTGAGAAACCGCCTCCAATAGAGAGGCACTGCTTGATAAGAAGTTAGTTGGAATTCTGAGATACTGCTTTAAGGAGATGAGTCTAAATGTCTGCTTGGTCATTAGTGAGGTTTTTGTTCTGAGATACCACCTCTAATAGGGAGGGACTGCTTGGTCAGAGGAAAACTCAAGATACCGCCTTAAAAAAAACATAATAAGGGTCTGCTTGAATAGACTGATAGGTTATGCGATACTGCCTTGAGAAAGTCCACTTCTAGAGGGTCTGCCTGGGTGGAACCGGACTCTGCGGATACCTCTTAGCAAGAAAAGCTTACTAAGGTCCGAACGGGTGGAGTATAACATTTAGGAAATTAATTATGAACGGGTAGAGAACAAAATGTAATTAATCAAAATGGTTCAGATAAATGCCAGAACCAACAGATAGAAGAATAAAGGTATAGAACTAAGACAAAAATATTCTAAGAAGAATAAAACCATTAAAGGCAGGATATATACGATTGTTTAGAAGCACTTTTTGTTACATTTGTTGAAATGCTCAGTACATCCCAACAGCAATCAATAACTCAAGTGCTCTGACAAAAAAATTAAGAAATCCTACATCTGTGGCTGGCGCAGGCCTGTAAAAACCATGTCCAATTATTTCATTCGGACCGAATGAAATGATCGGACTCCCTACCTGTTTACCTGCCTACATGTGCGCACTCAGCCTCTGCACTCACAGCGCGTGACCGGAGTCTTCCACAAGGCTAGGCAGACATATTGGTAAAGATAGCGAACAATGGTAGAGCAAGTGCAGCCAAAATTTATCAACAAAGCAAGAAAAGAAAGACTAGTCGAAAAGGCTATGGCCAAAAATACTTTTGATCAAGCAAGAGGTCAAACCAGAGTGAACATTGCTTTTAAAGGATGGTGACAATTGGGAGAGGTAAAGGACCTGAAGAGTGACACCATGGTTGCCCTATTTCTGATGGACAGGTAATTATCTGGTTTGTTTGTTTTTTAGGGGAATTTGTTATGTTACTGAAGTCTGTAACCAACGTAGAGCTACTTATGTAGCTACCAAATGTATTAGCCCAATGCTAACGTTAGCAACGCTGTAGGTGTAAACTGGTAGACTTTGTAGCTGTTTGTTTACACCGTGTGCTGGTGTCTGCGTTGCAGTTGTGATAACATAAAGCAATTATATATTGTGTCCACTCTGCTCTCAGGTCAACTGCAGAACTAGAGTCCTTCCACAATCACATACTTATGTATGCGATCACGCGCTACAGCTGTAAGCGCAGCTTGGACCATGCTGGCTGGCCTGGACTACAATCAGACCAGCCAAGAGAAAAGATGGTGGCTTAATTAAAGTAATCAGTATGTTTTATTATAAGCACTCCTAAGCATTTTACTCAATAAATGTATATGTGCTGAGTCAAGGCAGATACAATATTGACAAATACAGTTACATTGTTTTGCACAAAATGCATGATGCTGATTTAGTGTGTTGATGGCATTTTCTGTGGAAATGCAAACTACTGGGCAATGTAAGGTAATATGCACGTTTCACAGAGCTAAAACTCCTTTCTCTTATGTCAGGTCTGGCAAGGCGTACAACAAGAAGTCCAGGAAGTGGAGCTTACAGGACTACAGCTACATCACAGACCTCCAGAGTGCTATCCTGCATAGACGGTTGTTTGCTACACAGGGGATGCCACGGATCTGAGTCAGGAGGCCTGAAGATCCCTGCCAACATGGGGTTCTGTCAGGTGTCCCTACCCCAACCACTCAGGAGCTGTTGCAGATGCAAGTCAGCAGAGAGCTGGGTGAGTTGGCTTATGATATTGTAGCTTTAGCATGAAATTGAAATGCACTTGTGCACATGAGCTAGTTCAAACATCCATATGACTATGTTGTAAAGAATGCCAAAGTGGAGACATGTATTTCTGGTTACACATACTATATTTGGGTAAGTATTGTAGTGAGTGTCATATAGACAACTTCAGAACCTATTCTGATATAAAATGGTTATCAAAACAAAGTCAGGACCCAACTGTATAGAACGTGTGGCTCCGTAGCCAAATACAGACATAGTAAAAAATCGAATACAAGTGTAAAACAATAGGTAAATGACTAAATTATGAAATAACTATACTTGCTAAATGTGAAAAAAACGAAATGTTTACATGCATCTTCAAGTGTTGCATGTAAACATGTAGCGTTTACGCCTACAACAGGCCACACTAATACAAAATATGGGCAAATAATGCTTTGCTCCCACAATACCAATAACGTTGAATCTGTTCATGAACTTTTATAACTTCATAAACAGCAGCCAGCGTTTGAGTGTTATTGTTTTTTAACAGTAGTGTCAGTGTCTTTCAAATGCTGTAATTACTGTCAGATATGTAACTGTGATATTCTTTCTAAAGGCCAATCACTGCAAAGCCAGTAGAAGACAGCCACAGCACCTGCTTGGCCTGACCTGTCAGCCAACACTGTTCATAATCAACAATGATAAGCAGGATGAGAATGAAGTCTAAATGTAAAGTGAAGTCATTTTCTTCCCTTCTGTTATTATTTTTATATATTTATGGTAATTGTATGCATAGAGGGAGTAATACGTGCTGTTCCAAAGTTAGAATAAACCGGGGTCATACCACGTGGTTGTCATTATTTATGTATCATGTAAAGAGATTCTAAGTATACTGGCATGATTGTTTATGCTGTAGGTGTAAAGAAAAAGGCATTTGTAATTTTCAAGATGTATTTAGTTTAAAAGAAGTAAACACATTTTGAAAAACATCACACCATGAAATAAAAACAATACGTTGCTGTGGTAAAGTCGACATCCGCCTGGGGATAAAAAAAACACTCAGAAAATAAACCAAACCTGCTATTTACCCTAAATATGTGTATTGCACAATGTCTGACATTAACAGCAGATCAACAATACGCCCTGCTAGGGATGAACTCTATGCAATGTCCATGTGGATCTGGGCAACGGTCTCGTATTTTCCAGACACAGCAGCTACTCTGTGCCCCTGTCCCAGTGCGCCATACTGCCGCACAACAAACTGTCCATACGCTGCGTAGCGAAACTGTATGTTACTCTCCCCTGGGCCCCGAAGATTATCCATTGCCCGGACATCACTCCAGATCCTTCTGGCAAGGCGCAAGACACCCCCCATGCAATCTGTAGGCGTCCAAACGCGGCAGCATTGAAATGCAAGTCCCGATGTTGCCTACAGATGTTCGTCAATATGTGTCACTGATAAACAGAAATAAATCGCTAGGTAGCCAGTACTTACAGCCAGTGGCGGCTGGTGAAAAATATTCTCGGTGGGGCTGTGCCATACTTTTTTTTTCCTGTAACCATCGCGATATATTTTAACACAAACTGCAGGACAGCAGTGCTCAGTGAAACATTCAGTAATTATTTAATGCCAATATTAAAAAGTTGAGGCATTCTTACACAAAAACATATTACACAAACCCAAGCCTTTCATTTGCATTTAAAGTGAACTTTTCACCATTGGTAGTAAACAGGCAACGCAACAGGCATGCTGTCAGAACAGAGTGGAAAGTGGACAATAACATTAAATTATTATAAAGTTTATAGGAAATCTTACACTGTATAAAAGGATGTATAATATAGAAATGGATATCAAGTGGATGAACTCAAACCTTTGACTGGAAGAATAGCATACAGTATTTTATGATCATACTAAATGTGACTAATTGTTAATGTGCTCCAGAACTGCAACAATTAATTGATACAAAACAACATATATACAGTAATATTAGCAAAGACACTATTAAGACTTTCTAGAGTACCATATATAACTGGATTCTTTATGCTAAGCCAGGTCAACTATATACAAAGAAACATGCGGCCAGAGCTGCTCTGTGTGTGTGTGTCTGTCATCTTATTTGTACAGGAATTTTGCCCGTCTGTCCTTCTGAGTGGCAAACCTCTCAATGACCCTTTGATTAAAGTCAGGAATGTCCCTGACAAGTTTCTTCTCCATGGAGAGCATGGCCAGAGCGTTCAGGCGATCCTGTGTCATGCTGTTTCTCAGGAAGGTCTTGATCCTTTTCAGTGTAGAGAAGCACCTTTCTGACTCAGCAGTTGTCATGGGTGTGGTGATGAGGATCTTGAGGAGGCTGGCAGTCTCTGTGAAAGTGCTCTGAAGGTTGTTCTCCATGAAGAACTGGTACAGGGGCACTGCACCACTACAAGCCTTGAACTCACTGTTCTCATAGATGAGGGACAGTTCGGTTTTGAGCTTGGCCTTGTTCAACATGGGGTACGCCTCCACGGTTGTTTCAAGCGCTGTATCGGGGAACTTCACACTGTGGGAACAACTCTCCGTGCAATAGTGTTGCGCTGATGAGGTGCTGGGTGAAGGAGAACCTCTCTTTGGCATGACTCAGGATGGTATCACATACCTGTAAAAGATACATCATCAGCTTTAATTTGCAATTAAGCTATTTTGATGCAAGTGATCCTGACTGACACATGCCTATGTCCAACTCAAGTATATGATTACCAAGGTGCTGATTGTTCAGGGTTTTGGCTACATACTACCAGGCCTGAAAAAAGTTATAGGGGGAAACACTGACAATTACATCACAACTTACCTCTATAGCCAACCTCTGTTGTTCTCCTGGTCCCAGCATCCTACGTCGCTTGATGGGCTGTTGCTGCTCGTCAGATGCGCTGTCCCCACACAAAGAGGGAATTGAGGCCCTGGGTCCAAAAAATAAAGTTTAATTTGATAACTTGCAATCAGACTTCTTAACTCACTGTAATTCCCCCTCAACACACAACCAGTGACTTTTATATATATATATATATATATATATAGACAGACAGACAGACAGATAGATGTGTGTATATACACACAAACTATGTCTAGTAACTGCTTTTAACCTGTGATGTACATAATTAACTGATGTTATTACGTTTTAAAGCCTTTTTCTATTACATTTGTGAGAGGGATGCAACATCATTTTGTTCTGCTGTGCACTTAGCAATAAAGTTAATCTTCAATAACAACTAGGCCTCTTCTAGAAATTGACCGGGTGGACACCTGAATAATTATTACAAACTGTGTAGTACTTTCCTGCAATATTATCAACGTCTGATTGTGTCTTCTCTTTCCTTTTAAAATACTAAAACAAATATAATTGTGACGGCTCTATGATAATCACTCACTTTGATGACCAGACACATTTAGGCTTTTAAACTGTTGTAAGTGAACTATTCATCTTTCTAACAACATCTTTATCAGCCAATAGTAAATATAGTTATTTACCTGATTGTTAGCATGCTGTCTGTGAACCTCTGGACAAGTGCTTTAATGAAGACAGGGTCGATGTTCATCTTCTGCAGCTGGCTGAAAAGCATGTCCACATTTGGCATGATCTTGTGGAACAGTGCCAGGAAAAAACAGAAAGCCTCGTCTTCGAGCATCCTCACAAAGCCCCCCGCCTCTCTGACAGTCGGGGCATCAAAGTTCCCAGAGTCTCTGATGGTCTGGAAACACGTTAGGAGGTCATCCCTGTACTCGTACACAGTGTTTACAGCGCGACTGTGGAAGTTCCACCGTGTTGTAGAGGCTCTGGGGAGTCTATGCGCAACCACTTCGTCAAGCACGGTGGTTCGCTTGGGAGACCTAGAGAAGAAAGCAGAAAATCCTGCAAGGTCGGAAAAGAAAGTGCCGATCCTGGGGATGCGTGAAGTAGCCTGCTGCATGATGAGGTTCAGCTGATGTGCATAGCAGTGGACGTAGTGCGCATTTTCATACACATCCACTATTTTACGCTGCACTCCGCCGGTGGCTCCCCTCATCACACTTGCTCCGTCGTAAGCCTGGGCAATAAGTTTGGCCTTTTGTCCATGTGAGAGTATGGTGCTGAGCCTCTCCAGCAGCGCTGTAGCGATGGTGTCGGCGGTTGCGTTCTCGATCAAAATGAACTCGAAAAAACGCTCTTGGACGTTACTTTTAGCATCGATGTAGCGTATCACAAGCACCAACAGGCAGTGGGTGGAAACGTCAGTCGTCTCGTCAGCTTGAATGGCGATAAAATCAGCACTCTTTACTTCCTCCAGGATGTAATCCTTAAGCACTGACAGCATACAGTCCAACAGCTCGTTCTGTATCGTCTTTGACGTGCCCTTAAAAACGGTAGCTGTCTTCAGGTGCTCCTCCAGCACACTGTCGAGGGAGGCAACAAAATCCACTAAGCCCCGGAAAATGCCGGGGTTTTCCGAGGAGTCAGTCTCCTCGTGCCCACGCAAGGCCAACTCAAAAGCCCCACAGAACTTCACACAATCAATAATTTTGGATAGAATGTGCCTGTTTTTATCCACCTCCTCATTGTGTTTCCTCACCGCAATCCTGTGGCCGTCATCCAGCTGCGTAGCAATGTTCACCCTTCCTAATACAGCTAGCTTTACAGAGTTGTCCATGTGTGCCCTGGTGTTCTCATGTTTCTTTACCTTCTCTGACAGGTGCTTCATATCCCTCACTCCGGTACCTGTCCATGCTGAATCTGACCCCGTCGTTTTAAAAAGCAAGCACGGAAAGCAAAATAAAGCATTAGCATCAGTGCACCCAGCTAGCCAAGCCTTCCTGGTGTACCAGCTACGGGAGAAGCCGCGCATATACTGCTTCCCTTTCTCGCTAGCCTGCTGTCTGATTGAGAGGTCAGGTTGATCTGGGCCCAGCTCTTTCACCCGAACTTTCTCTGACAAAGTTCTCCTCTCAAACGGATCTTGGAGGAGAGATTTCACCGAGTTAGGGTTGGGTCTTGGAGGAGTAACGTTTGCGCTCGCCATTGTCGTCTAGTAAAAATGGCGCCACTGGAGCCCGGTCCTTATTTTATCAGGGGCGAGCTTGGGGCGATAAAATAATCGCCCTCCTTGGATTCGATTTAAGATCGCTGATTGGCTACATTTTATGTCATACATTCATATCTTAAATTAGCAATTGGCTTAACTGCTACGTAGACCCGCCTCCTCGGGGCACTTTCTGTATCGCCCAGAGCTGACGAGGCGTTTGACAGGCAGAGGAAAGGTTGCGAATATGATTTTCTATCATATCTTACACATATTACTGTGTGCATTCCATATTTCAAACACACAAATATTGACATACTGATGTTTTTATTATTATTATTATTCTTTTTATTTATTTTTAATTTAATTTCTTTAAATAATTTTATTTAAGGGGGCGGCGCCCTAGCGCCCTCTATCGGCCAGCCGCCACTGCTTACAGCCGATATGTGGGCAAACAATACGGGTGAAATAACCTGTTGTTGTTAGCTTTGCCAGTTGCTAGATAGATAACCTAGCACTACTGCATCAAACTCAATTTTCAATAAATATGGCCAAAACCACCATGCTTGCATGACAGAGTACTAACTACAGCCATGTTCATTGTTTACGTTCAAAATGATGTTACGTGTTATCTTACATACGAGTGAGACATGAAGGTGTTGGATGCGCTCCACTCCAACGGGCGCTAGTCTAACATCTGAGAGGAACTGCGCGTTCATGTGTATCGGGGGAGGGGCTTTGGAGTGAGGGTGTCGTGGCAATGGTATGTGTCCCCTGCCGCGGGAGCGCGCATGCATTCAGGAAAGGTGGAGCTACGTTCCCATGGTTCGATTTCACCTAAATAGACGCATGTGGATTGTTTAATTAATCGTTTTAGTATTGTAGTTTTATCAACGAGGTTTTGGAAAGTAGCACATGGCTCATCTATCAAAATAAATGTTTTTATTCCACTGTACGTGTGGTCAAATTAACTAATATTCATTGCACCGAATTGAGAATGCCTACTGATTAATAAAGGATCATTTTAATCTAATCTAATAACCTTGGTGAATATGGAGAGCTTCCCTATTTCCTAGAAAATGTTACAGGGGACACACATTCTATTAGACGGCATTTTTAACCCGCTACAAAACATGTCCCCTCTCTATGATGCACAGATTATGCCCTACCATGAAGGTGGTGGGAGACTGGAGAATGGTGGCCAAGCTATCCTGCCTGATAGGACATGTCCCACCACATGCATGACCCTCTGACAGCACTGTGCTGCTCCTTCATTGACAGGCTGCTTCACCCGCAGTGTGTGAGGGAGAGCTACAGCAGGTCCATTCTCCCTGCTGCTGTCAGACTTTACACCAATACTGCTGACTAACTCAATAATTTCCTATATCAATATATACTATCCTGTGCAATATCAATATTCCCTATGTGCAACAATGTGACCTCAACCATTTAATCTATTTTTTAAATTATTTATTGAATCTTACTTTGTATTACATAACTGCTTTGCTTTACATTATATCTTGCTTTTTTACTGATTCTTCATGCTATTGCCCTATCCCCTTCTGCTGCTGTAACACTGCACGGGTCCCCGCTATGGGATTAATAAAGGATTATTTTTATCTAATGACCTAAACACAGAATGACAAAGACATCTCAGCACTAATGTAAGCTTAATTTGACAGCACCAACAACACTTATTTGTTTTTTCCTCTGGGCTTCCTTTGACCCAATTACTACCCAATATTTCCAATTTATGAACATGTGCAAAGCATGTTTTTACGACCTTAATATACACGTCAAAGAAGTCCTTCTAGACCCATTCATTGACACTGTCCAACATTATTATGCCACAGCTGTGCAGTACAATACAATGATATTTCCCAGTATTGTGACCGTATATTATGTTGTAATAAAGTATAGAGGTCTATGTGACCAGGCTTCTTATGCAGGTGTGCCTAAATGTAGCTAACTGCAAAAACATTTACATTATCTATTTTTGCTGTTGATGAAACATGCATTACCTTGTATGAATTGCATAGCAAAGACAAGTCTATTAATGAATGTGGGAGACAAACAACAACCACTAAACTGCAGAGCAAACCCCCATGGCCGATATTCAGGCTTATACCTGACCCAATGCACTGAAACCAATACCAGTACTAATGTAATCTTTCAAAGAATATCTAAATATACATCATAGTCTGTAATTATTGTTTAACACACAGGATGTAATTATATACCTCAAAACAGATTAATTTATAAATCATGTTTAAATGGCATAACCTTGTTATTGGCATTAGGTTTGGCAAGATAATCTATATACTGTATTTTACATCTCTGTAACACATTATTATATATATTATGAGCAGGTTCCATCAAATATGTACTATTATCATGATGATTACTAGGTACAGGATTATCAGAGTTTAAGTAAGCCCATTCTTTTTTCCAGGGATGTCAGTAGACATGAACAAGTGGGTCAGTCAGCACTACAAACAAACCATATATAATTATTCACTGATAAGGCTTGTCATTCTATTGACAAAACCATTTCCGTTGAACTTATTTTATATATCCTTCAAAATAATACATTAAAAACTTTACCCTGGGATTTGATGAAGCATGCATTACCTTGTATGAAGGTAATGCAGCTAGTGTTTATTAATATGTTGCCATTTTTACACTACGATTTTAGAGTATGCCTTTCCACTGAAATGGCATATGGATTAATATAAATACAATAAAAAAATGATCCTGATCATAAATATCAGTATTTAGAAATTGCCTTTATTCTCAGAGCTCTGAGCAAAGTGGTCGGTGAGCATCCAGACACGTGGGATGATTATGTAGATGCTGTGATGTTTGGTCTCCAAAGAAAAAAGCAAATTACCACCAAATACTCCCCCTTCTACTTGATGTTCGGCAGAGAGGCTCACTAGCCATCCCAAGTCCTGTAACACTACATGGTCAGTTTATCCTCTATCTATCGATAATCGTGTGTGTGTCTCTCTCTCCATTGTTTACTTAAAGAAGTTAAGTAATAAGAGTGATAAGAGGCATGCAAAATTCACCTTCATGTAAGGTTTTAATTCTAACAGCAAATAATTTATTTCTGTTCAAAGCTTGACAACACTGTGGAGGACATAGTGGGATAGAAAACTTTGGCACAGGACATTGAACAACAAAAGGAGCTACTGGAACTTGTCAAAGACAATCTTGGCAAGGGACATGAAAAAACAAGGGGTTAAATAAAGTAAACTGGCAAATCACCAGACATCAAAGTTGGGGAAAAAGATTGGAGACATAATATCAGAAGCCAACAGTGAAAGGGGGGAATTGGAAGCCAGCTTTTCAGGACCATTTATCATTGTGGCAATCCAGGGCAAAAGCGCCAATCTCAAGGATGAGAATGGGGTATTCTTCTCCAAAATTAACACAGACCAACTGAAATTGAACAAAGAGGACACACCCAGAGCCACACTGGGGTGTTAAAAATAAATATTCCTCATCAAAACCAGCAGTCCAGCCAGCTACAGCCCCCCCAGCTACATCCCCCCAGCTACAGGCCACCCCCAGCTACAGCCCCTCCCCCCAACTACAGCCCCACCACCATCATCATCCCCGCCATCTCCACCAGCCCCAACACAACCAGCAGCCCCACCACAAACAGCAGCCAAACTACCTACAGTCCCACCACCATCATCATCCCCACCATCTCCACCAGCAGTCCCACCAGCTACAGCCCCACCACCATCATCATTCCCATCATCTCCACTTGTGTGGTGATGGCAGGCTTAACCTGTGCACATTCATTGCTCAATATGCAACAGGTGTGCAGCCTCACTCAGCCCCAGAGTTAAATCAGTCTGACTCGGGCCAGGTGAGCTGCTTAAACCAGCCATCATCCACACACATTCCACATAACCCCAACACCAAATCAAAGAACACCCCCCCTCCCCCCCCCCCCCCCCCCCCCCCCCCCCCCCACTGTGAGTGGATCATTCATCTCATTCTTTTGTTCTGCGATTTGCGCAAGCGCAAATGAACGATCAGACTCAAAAAGATTTGTTCATTTGAATGAAAGAGATACGAAGATACAAGTCCAAAAGAAGATCCAAACTTCCCATCACTGCTTATGGAAGCCCTAAGACGCAGTCAGTTTACATTTATTTGAGCCTCCGTTTTCTCCCAGGTGGACCTAGACATTTGGAGGGTAATAGATGAAGAAACATTGTCAAGGTATATATCACATCTTGGAGAACAAGTGTTTGCCAAAAATTTAACCAGTGCATCTTTGACTGCTGCTTGCAATGCAGACAGGAAAATAAACCTCATCGATCGACTCCGGTCCAAAATGAAGCTTCCCAGCTCTGGCCTAGCAGCAACAAGCACTCAACATCATACTCACAAAGGACTTGGCCTGGGAAACAAGAATGCAGAGAGAAAGACGAGAATGATAGAAACAACAGAAGTTTCAAGCAGGTTAGACGACCAACTGGTGGGGGCATAAAATAACTCACTGTCAGGAAAGTAAAATTCTAAAGGAGATATTATTTCCTTAGGGGAAGTCCACAAAAGGGAACGTTGATGAGATTGACTTTACACTTCGTGTTATGGGCTCGGAGGAGCCCTTAAATGCTGCACTCACAATTGCAAACTTAAGATGATTAGACTTGTTACAAAATACTTCGGTTGTACATCTGTTGTCAGAAAAAAGTCAGTCCACAGACCATGAAGTCATGAATCAGGAAACAAGTTCAAATCACTCCTCTGCAACCAGCTCAACCACAACCATCTATGAGTATTCAGAGAATGTAGCTGAGAAGCAGACCATTACCATTCACTCAGCTCAATGTATCTCTGACATGATTCAGGCATTTGTAGATAATAACACACTCAATGCCAACAAAGCATTTGATCGCATGCTGGAAAACTGTAAATTGGAGATTGGAGTTGGGAAGGGGCTTGTTATGGACTGTCTAACTGCAATGAAGCCAAATGTTTTTTTTTTTTACATTTGGATTTCAATTCATTCATTCATTCAAATTCATTTCACAACTTAAGTATTTAGCGTTGTTTTTAAGGTTATTGTGAGAGGATATAGAATTGTGAATCTCATTGTAGAATTTTGACTAATCATTTGTCACACTTTTTCCATGTTATTCTTTCTACTCATCTAACAGCTGTTCTCTGATAATGGCCTCAGCTGTCTGTAAAGCCTTTCAGCTTCAACAGCATTATTACCACAAGATTATTTCCCTCCATTATCAGAACACAAAGCTAATTTAGGTCTGGGTCACAGGGAATGTCCGTTTTACAAAGGCACACATTCTCTTCCAGGATAATGTTTATCATAGTCCACTGGATGTAGATAGTCCTCTGCCTGATAAAGCTCTGGTGCATGGTACATGATGAAAGGTTTGCCATTATGCAAATCACGTCCGTTGCTACTTGGGCGTATCCGATGGTTATTCCACATTTGCACAACAACATCTAGCTCCTCCTGTAAAACGAGACACGTGCTCAAACATAGCTCTCACATCTTCAAATAAGCTGTTATCTGTTTTCCACATTAGCCTAATCAAGACCATTCCATACACTGCAAAACATGAAAACACTTTATGTAGAGTATGTGCATGACAAAGTGGAAAAGTGTGTTTGAAGAGAGTGCATGTGTGGGAGAGACAGGTTACCTGAATGGCTTTAATAAAGCAGAATTGAATGAGACCCTTGTCAACCATAGCGCCATTGAACTCACGCACTGACTGAAATTCCAGGAACAAGTCTCTCTATTACGTTGTCTCTACGTTCTGTCTCCGATAATATCCCCACCACCTTTCAATCCACTGATTTGCAGTACTTCACCCCTGGAGAGCACAGTGCCAAGGAACAGCATCCTCATGCAAAATGTTTTTGCAATCTATTGACATGCACATTCTCCGTTTCAAAGTCGGATCTAATCATATTTGGGCAGCCCTCTCGCTCAGCCACGGCACCAATAAAATTTGATGCAATTACCTCGGGTTTACTGTTTGTATAATTTGCGTGCATCCAAGTTATGTAGTGCGAGAAACAATCAATACAACCATTAACTCCGATGCCAAAAGGTGTCCTAGCTCGTCTGTTGTATGCCTGCTGGGTCCAGAAAGGACTGCACTTCATACACCAGGGGTCGATGAACCCGCAACCCTGCAGAACGGCACCTCTCAGTCATCAATTATTTATCCATGGAGTCTCCCCGGGCCTTGTATCTGATCAGCAATGTAGTCCACCACATCGCCCATTCTCACTTCAATTGCGCCGCCGATAAAGCTGAAGTCTTGCCAACTGTCTTCTAAGGTGGCGCACACTTATGTGTAGGCCTATATGTTCCCCAGCAAGGCATAATGCTATTTCCGCAGCCGTCAAATCTAGCTGAAGATAAATGTAATGCGCTGATCAACATGCTCCTCAGACATTGTTACCCTCAACGCCATCCTGCACTGGACTGGCAACCCCACTGACCTAATCATTCGTCATAACGAAGTAATTATGTTATCTCGGAAAAATAAGGTAAACATAAACAAATGGCATCTTAGGGCTTCCATAACTACCCCATATCATATACAATGAAATAACTGTAGTTATATAGGGCCCCCATGTAACTACAACGCTGTGTCCCTCCGCATTCTATGCACCTCTTGGTTACTTCACATCTTCTCACTAGTTTCAATTTGGACGAGGTGCGGTTGATAGTCGAGGTAGAGAAATACAGCAAGTTGTACGACCCCAGACATTGTTTAGACAAGGACAATTTAAAGAAAGACAACATTTGGAGGACAATTGGTGCTGTCATTGTAAGAACTAGGTGAACCACAGGGGGGGGGGGGGAAAGGACTCAAAAGCACGACTCGGAGGTAACAGTCTGGATAGTAAGAATGGCAAAGAATCGCTAGGAGTAATGCTGGAACGTTTGACACAGAAGAACAAAGACAAACTGGCACAGAGGAAGGGAAACACCTGGCTGAGCGCTCATCGTTGTTGTTTATAATGAAGCCTTCCATAGAACGCGGCTTCATCGTGAGTACGGTGGAAGGTTACGTGTACATGGAGTTGGCTCCGCCCCCAGCATCCTAAAAGTATGTCACTGGGTTAAAGTCACTGCTGCGACCCTACCGAGGGGAGTGGCCGACAAATGGATCACATGGTAGGTACACCATTGAGAACATTCAGTTCTCTTGTCATCACTTCTGGGAAGTCAAACAATAAGGGGGCTTGCAGAATCGGCTACAGACTTGCTATTTAAAAAAACAAAAAACATTGGCTTTAGTGGAAACACACAGTCAACTTTGGGACGGCGAAAAGCTGGTGTTGATCTTTGGAACGCCGCAATTCTGCACTGGACTGTCAACTTGACCAAAACTGGCAAAGTCGTGACAGCAAGCGTATTGCTTCCTGTTAATATTGCAGCAATCCAACATGCCTGAAGATAATGGGGCAACCAAGACAGGTAAGTCCTGAAACCTAATTTAATGACATTAATGCCTAAAAATGACTACCTTAATGTAGTTGTTAAGCTGAAGTGTCCAATTACAATAATTGTGTCATTTGCACTAACGAGTACATGTGTCATCATGTTGTTACAATAACCTTAAACGTAGGTTTAATGTTTCTAGAATACAGCGGAGTGATTGATTAAACTTCCCCGAAATATTGTATAAAGGGGTCTTGTTATTCAATCAAGTATGACCCGTGCATTCATTACAGTGTTCTTTAGTTTGTTTTATTTGAAGTAGTTTTTTTCTGAATCGAATGTTTTATAAAGTGATCTATTCAACTCATCGATGTGTTATCATGCCTGTCGTCCGCAACAACAACAGTGTTCCGCTTTCTATATCTCACATGGACAGAGTAGCCTAGCCATGTGCCACTGTGTACGGCAGAGTACACGTTCCTCAGCGCTCTCTCCCCATTGGTCAAGATGAATCTGTGACGCGGCGATTGCATAATCGGCGCACCGTGTCCCGGTGCAGAGGCAGGCTGCAGGTCCACGTGAGACGGCGAGAGACAGTCGCTGTGACCTAGATTTCCCCCTTCACTCAAAACACAACAGATCCACATGTGGGTGGACAGTGAAAGCGAATAGGCATGGTTTGGTTATGTAATCATGATTTGCAATAAATAGAATAAGTACTAATTTAAGAGACGATCCAAAATAAAAGCAAATTCAAATATTGGATTGTTTGTTCCACAAGCCATAATCCATCTTAATCGACGTCTCTTTAAATCCACCGTTTGATCTTTATTAATGTACAATTGTATTTGTCTGTTCGTTAAGTAAGACGAGTTGTGTAGTTGCTAGATTTCACAAAAAAACGTAAATATTTATATTTTAGATTAGGCCTAGGAATAATTAGGCCTACCTGCCAGACAGAAATCAATCACTCGAACTATTCGTTAATATAGTAAACTACGCATCATCTTTGGTGTGTAATGCGATAACTTTGTTGTCGTCACCTTACTAGTTTTTAATTTAATTTGGATTAAATGCATAAATAAAATGACTTCTCATGATGTGTCCTTGGCATGTCATCGTTTCTATCCTGAACCATAGCGATAAACCTCGACACCGGGTCAAGGAGAACAAGGACTTCTGATTGTCTTCTGATCTGGTCTTTTTTTAATTCTTTGATTCATTTTTTTCACTAGGATACTGTGTGAACAATATAAATCGTGTCACCAGAATATCCACTCTTCATCCATGCTATGCATTAGACCCAGAGTTTACACTTATTTTCCTGTTATTATTAAATTCTCAATCGCTCTCTTCTCGCCCTCTCCACAGGCGGTGTCATTGCGTACATCTCCTCTGGCTCCGCCTCCAGTCCTGAGTCGTGCATGAGTGACAGCTCCAACAGCAGCTACCTGTTCTCCTCCCCAGCGATGTCCCGCCCCTCGCTGCCCAGCCGCGTCGTGGGCATGCTGGTGGACATTGCGCCACCTACCAAACCTGGCCAGCACCGCGGCCCTGGGGGCGAGAGGTCCAGACGCTCGTCATCGTCCTCTTCCTCTTCCAAGAGCAGCATCACCAGTAAGCCCACGTTCCCGCTAATTGTAGCTCTGCTACAATCGCTAGGCAACTGGTAAATGCTGTAGTGACTATAAAGGGGTTGACAATGCAATCAAAATGCAAAAGATCTTAGAAATGGAAGAATACTAATTGACTAATGTACAACCATATATACTATATATATAATGAAGTTATGAACAAATAGAAGGCAACAAAGAACATAGAGTGTTAAACCTAAGCCAATACGAAGCTGCTGAATGGCGTTGTGCTTTAACTGACTGGCTAACTGAGTGTCTCTCCTGCCCCTCTGTTGTGTATGGCAGAGATCAATGGCATGGTTCTTCTCTGCAAGGTGTGTGGCGATGTGGCATCTGGCTTTCATTACGGCGTGCACGCCTGCGAGGGCTGCAAGGTGAGAACACAAACACATTGATTTATGATTTATTTATACTTCACAAACCTGATTCATGGTTTTTCCTAATTGATTCAAAATATGTATTTATTTAATTTAATTTAAAATTAATCAGATCAGATATTTTTTGTTGTTGTTACATATTTGCATTTGAATGCAAACACAATCCTCTATTTCTCCTTTAAGCTGAATGCAGGCCCCTCAGAGACCGAAACATGTTCTTACTGTTCTCTCTTGGCTCCTCAGGGATTCTTCCGCAGGAGCATCCAGCAGAACATCCAGTACAAGAAGTGTCTGAAGTTGGAGAACTGCACCATCATGAGGAGCAACCGCAATCGCTGCCAACAGTGCAGATTCAAGAAGTGTCTGTCCGTAGGCATGTCAAGAGATGGTAAGGGCCCTTTTAGGCTCTATTATGGCCATCTCAGTTTCACACATCATCTGTAAAGAAGAGTCTAGTCTGGTTTTATGTAGACCGGGAAAAATGCCTTGGGGATGATGAGCTGAATGTCTTTGTATACATGTGTTTTGGTATTTTTTCTTTAAATAGATTTTTGGGGTTACCTGGTTGGGTTAGCTGGTTGTTATTCTCGAGGTGATGAACCAAACATCTTTGATCTTTAACAGATTATATAAACCATGAGTTACTTATTTAGTTATCTCTTGGTCATGGTCGTTGAATGATCTGGTAGAAGTTGTAGACCCTTGCCTTGATTGGCTCTTCCAAGTGACATTTGTTTAGTTCATATAGTTAAAGTGAACATAGGTCAAGTTGATGAATCACACTGTCTTGCATCTAAACAACCTTTCTGCTAACACCTTCCCTGCAGCTGTGCGGTTTGGTCGGATCCCGAAGCGCGAGAAGCAGAGGATGCTGCTGGAGATGCAGAACGCCATGAACAACATGATGGGCGGCGGCAGCGGTGGCGTGCTGCTTTGCCAGCAGAGCACGACACTTCCTTTTGAGACCATGGCCCTCCACACCAGCAGCTCGCCTTCCTCATCATCATCCTCTTCATGCTGCTCCTTATCCACCTCGTCCTGCTCAAGTCCCTTCTCACCCCGCTGCCCCCAGGACTCAGAGTCTGTGGTTTCCATGGACACCAACTCCAGCTCTGCTTCCTCCTGTGGCTCGGACAGCGGCGATGACGAGACTGTCAACACGGTTACTGCGCAGCGCCGGGAAGGTTTCACCTACAGTAGGCAAGGGTCACCGAGGCTGAGCCATGGGCTTGGGTCGCCCGTGCTGGTCGCTATGGAGACCCCAGTGAGTGACAACCATTTTGAAGTCCAGCAGAACAGTTGGAAGCGTTGGAACAACAACAACAACAATGTTGCCACAGAGGAAAACCAGCAACGTAACCAAGGCAACAGCCAGTGTGTCCCCAACACAGCTTACAGGGAAGAGAGAGTGCACCACCAGCAGCAGCTCATCAGCGCCCCCGGTGGTGAAAGGTCAGATGACGTCCACAGCCTTCCGCAAAACCAGCACACCTTCAGCGCCCCAAGCGTATCCAATGGTAACAGTGGACCAATCAACAGCCTGCGCAACAGAGCTCACTTGGTGAGTGTTTGGTAAACAAGCTATAGCCTTTTCAACACCAAAGTTAAATCCTTATAAGGGGAGGCAGGATAGTCTAGGCGGGATTAGAGGCTGTTTAACTCCCAGCTATAAGGTTCTTGGTGCAAACCCCAATGTCCACAGTCTACCTGTAGGCATCCTTGAGCAAGGTGCCCTAACCCCAACCTGCTTGTGTAGCTCTGACATAGAGCTAAAAATGGTGTGATTGTTCAGGTGTGTCCCATGAGCGACTCGCCACACATGGACCCCAGGAAGCCCAGCCAGGAAATCTGGGAGGATTTCTCCATGAGCTTCACTCCGGCTGTGCGTGAGGTGGTGGACTTCGCCAAGAGGCTCCCGGGCTTTCGCCAGCTCTCCGAGCATGACCAGGTCAGCCTGCTGAAGGCCGGCACCTTCGAGGTGAGCCACACCTCCAGACCTTCTCTGTATAGTTAAACTGAACACATGTAGTGTGTACTGCTGAAGTCGGCCCCGGCTTTAAATGTTGTGTAGTGGGCAGGACCCGTTTAGGCTGGAGAACCACTACAGCCCCCCAGGGTCGACTTCAGCAGTAAACACTACATGAAATATGTGTGGGAACACGTCCACTCACGTAGAAGGAAACAAGGTCCAAGAGGTACATTTGTATGAGACTTGATTTATCATCACCTCAACAATGTCCAGTCATGTAATCGAAACAAACGTTTCTAGCACCGTTTCCAGCATGCGTTTTTGCAGGTTAGTCGTAAGGACTTGTTGCACTGGTAAAACATTAAGCAGCAGTTTAATCCATTTAAAATTACAATAAAGAAAACCATGGATTTATGTCAGATTGTCAACATTTTAATCCAGATCCGGATATCTGAGTAATCCGTTATGAGGAATGGGCCGTGTGCCTTCCCATTGGATGTTGCCACCATAATCACTATTTCAGTCTCAGTCTGCCCAACAAAACTCGAGTATGGCCCGGTATTATCAAACCAGTTTGACCCTCCCACACTACACTTGTGACCCCCAACACTACACGACAATCAGAGCCGACTTCCTCCCTGATCGCCGCCCCCACCCCTCTTTTTAATGAGCCCTGAATGTGCTCTCACTCCGTCTCCAGGTGCTCATGGTTCGTTTCGCCTCTCTGTTCGACGTGGCCGAGCACACGGTCACCTTCCTGAACGGGAAGCGCTACAGCCTGGTGGCGCTCCGAGCGCTAGGCGCCGGCGAGCTCCTCAACGCCATGTGTGAGTTCAGCGAGAAGCTGGCGTCTCTCCGTCTCGACCGCGATGAAATGAGCCTGTTCACTGCTGTCGTGCTCGTCTCAGCCGGTACAAACACACCACCTACCTACCTACCTACCTACCTGCAGGCAGGCAGGCATGAAGAAAAAGCTTAATGTTTCATGCTGATTCCTTGATTTATTTATTTATTTTAAAATTGATACAGAGGATAAACCCTTTGAGATGCAGCATCTCGTTTTTAAGGGGGTGCTCAGTCACAAAACACGACATAAAACAATCAACATAGTAACATCAACAAGGACATACACATAAGGTGATTTTCCATATAGCATCGAGGCTTATTTTCTCATCTCTTCCCTCCTCTCTTCTCCTGCCGGTACCAGACCGCTCTGGGATCCAGGACCTAGACTCTGTGGATGCCCTGCAGGACCACCTGATCCAGGCACTGCGGGACCTGGTGACGAGGAACCACGGGCAGGACGGCGCCACCACCTTCACCAAGCTGCTGCTCAAGCTTCCAGAGCTGCGCTCGCTCAACAACGTGCACTCAGAGGAGCTGCTCTCGTTCAAAGTGCACCCTTAATGTCGCCGGGGTCGTCCCTCACCTTGGCTTACCCTGAAGGCCTGGGGTCGTCCCTTACCTTGGCTTACCCTGAAGGCCTGGGGTCGTCCCTTACCTTGGCTTACCCTGAAGGCCTGGGGTCGTCCCTTACCTTGGCTTACCCTGAAGGCCTGGGGTCGTCCCTTACCTTGGCTTACCCTGAAGGCCTGGGGTCGTCCCTTACCTTGGCTTACCCTGAAGGCCTGGGGTCGTCCCTTACCTTGGCTTACCCTGAAGGCCTGGGGTCGTCCCTTACCTTGCCCACAAGGCCCTTACAAGATAAGCTAGTACTTAGACATTTGGGACCATAGCTACCTTATTGTTAATGGCGCCAGTGTCATCTCTTACCTTCTCTTACCCTAAGGACTGGGGTCCTACCCTACCTTACCCTCGGGGAGAGATTGTGAGAAGGAACAGTATAGGGCATGGATGCTCTATCCCCTGTGCACTTTTAAATTATGATTAACTAAGCCGCAACCACCTCAACCACCTTGACTATATTCAGATGATTCGCGCACACACACCCCACAGGTCCTAACTCCTTCCCATTCTCCCTTTCTATTTGACCGATTTGATTGCTTTGTGTATTTTTTCGTCCAAAATGTATTCTAAAATTATATTTTGTTTAAGTAGACTAGAGGACGACGTGAGGAGAGAATATCATGTACTGTATTTATAGATTTAAATGTTTAATTTTCCGGTTGCTTGTGGCACACACAAGTCACCTCAGTGCAGTGTCAGAGCCAGGCTAATGGATAAAGGGGTGCCATGCTAGTTTTAGTGAGGCAGAGGGTGGACCGTAGGTGGCTTCATGAGATGAGAGCAATTCGTTTTAAACTCTAAAATATTATTTGTCTTCGAAAGCCATTCCAAGTGTATCGGCTCAAGATGAATGTGTCAATGAAACTGTACATACCTTTTTATGTAGAGAATGTTTTGTTAATATTCGATAATTTGGACTGATTCACATTCACCCAGGCAAGCAAGCTATCAGAAAACGTTTCAAAGAATGTGTAATGATTGCTTCTAACGCATGGCTAGCTAGCAGCCATACCCTAATCAGGGTAAAGTCAAGTTACCAAGGGAAAACAAACATCATTCAATATTCCAGCTTCTAGGTTATAGCTTTCCATGTGTTCAAATATTCTACCCCAATCTAGCCCATACTGCCTATACCATCATTCTGGTGCAAGTCCATCGCTGAGTCGGGTGCTGAAGGTCCAATATGGAACTGCTGACTGCTAGGCTAACTCAAAAGCCGTACAATGCCGTTATATGTGAGAAAACATAGATTTTGTAAATGCATCCATGTTTTCTTTCTCATGAGTCTCACATTTGCGGACAGTTTGAGAATTTAGGACTGGTAGGACTGATTCTTGTACATTTCACATACATTTGAAAAAAGGTGTGTGTGTGTGTGTGTGTGTGTGTGTGTGTGTGTGTGTGTGTGTGTGTGTGTGTGTGTGTGTGTGTGTGTGTGTGTGTGTGTGTGTGTGTGTGTGTGTGTGTGTGTGTGTGTGTGTGTGTGTGTGTGTGTACACAGAAATGTGTATACAATTATCTGTTTCTTCCACAGGCAACACTGCAATATGTATAGTCGTGCTGTGCATACCATTCATAAACATATATGAATACAATAGTATGAAATAAAATACAAATGAAGTCATGTGAACATTTTGTATGTGTGTTTTGTTTCAATCAGACTGGTAGAACCAGACAAAGTAATTGTTTTGAAAAAAAAATAAGTTCCACTTCGTTTCCATTATTTCACAAAAACCGTTGTGTGCAAATAGTAATACCCAATGAAGCAAGACTTTTTCATCTTTTACAAAATGTGACCACATATGACCTAAAGATCCTCAAACAAATAACAATGAATGAGGCCAATTTTATAGGAACATTCATACCTGGTGCAATTTATTTTCCCTTAGCTTGAAGTTTAATTATAGTTATCGAAGTTATTATATTAATTTAGTTTCCATATGTTTAAGAAAAGAAAGCCTAGTTTTGTCACTGTACATAACTACAACTAATACATAATAGATTACATTTAACTGAATCACTGACGGACATTAATGCAAATAATAAATGTGAAACACTCGCAGGTTCTCCTAAAAGGTTTCTTTCATATCTTTGTGTGTCTTGTCCTTGTCGTTAAATTCCCCTTTAAACTTGCAAAGCCATGCTTTCTATAATATATACATACGAGGAGGCGATGCAGATTCATACAAAGTTCCAACTAGTCAACAAACAGTGCAAAGGTCAATCTTTGTCAAAAGATTGTCAAAGGCAAACTAATATCTCACACCAAACATTTTGACGACCATGGTCGCAATCCAGGTCAAATGGATGTCGTGAACCAAAGGAAAAATGGGAATTCTTTCTATCACAGTCAAACCCATTTTCGACTAACCAATATTTAAAAAACTGGTCGCAGGACAGCTGTCTTGGTGACGTCACGTCAGGACGCGACCCATATTCCTGAACCCCTGCACATGCCGATCAGGGAGATCAACAGGACGTCGATTTCTGGGGTTGTTGGGTCTTAATAACGACCCAAAAGTTATCATCATACCAGAATACTAAACCTGCCAATTAAGTGGTAACTTACTCTGTAATATGCATAATCTTTACAAGTTCTAATGAGACAAATAAATCGGATTGTAATGCAGTGTTAACCCACCCAGTAAACCGGCATTAAAAGTATTACATTGATCAATGATTTAAAAAAAAGAAAAGCGTAGGCCTGATTGTCAGATATGTCCAAGATTTATTAAAAGCAAGGCAAGATCACCAACGATATTCGATTTGAACCATTCAAACACATGTGACACATGTGAGACACCAACCGCCCTCATGTGAGACTCACATTTTTTCTTTTTTTAGATTAATTAAATTAAATAAATAAATCTAAAAATTTTGATTTATTTAACATACGGCCAAATTGGAGTTGTTCAAAAATGGGTCACGTTGTGACACGACGTCCATATGGCGACCATGGTAGTCAAAATGTTTGATGGGATATCATACCTTCTGTGTTACTAAATACCCTGGTATACTGTAATACCGTGATATCGCCCAAGCCTAGTACCTTATTGAAACAGTGACAGTGGACCAAACAATGGACATTGTAACAATAACACTTATGCACTAGGGAAAGTTTAGAATATTTATGACATGGTTTCAAAATCTTGTAATAAAAGAGGAAAATTGGGAAGAGAAAAGTATAGTTCGTGTGTCAATTCCTTCAACATTTTATCTGTGTTTTTCAAGGAACTGTTGAGGATTGTATTAATTAGATTAGATTAGATTAGATTAGATTGGTGAGATTTAGAAGTCTTAAACAGAGGAATGTTGAGGAATGTATTAATCGTTAAAAAGTTAGATATGGTTTCGCCTCATGCTGTTTTCCCCCTCCCTGCCAGAGTCCTGTCTCTGAACCCCAGTTTGAGTTGATCAAACAAATTATGTGTATTCACCTTCAACCTGTTCTCATCCTCCTCCCTGCCAGACATCTGTCTCTAACAACATCTGTCTCTCTCTACTGTTCTTAAAGCAATTGATCAACGAAGCAACTGAGGGGTTGGTATTAGCATCAAATGGCCCTTCCCTTGTCTTACAACCCAACAACAGATCCCCCTCAGACCAACAGGTCGGGGGCCGATCACATCCCCCAAATGTTTAGCCTAGAGAGAATGTAGGCGGTTTGTGATTGGCTTGTTTGAATAACAGTAACCCAATAGCAATCTGTGGGTTACACCTTTTTGTATGATAACAGGTAATTATTGGAGGTAACTGAGAGCCCCGCCCCTGTCATGTGTTTTAAGATACTGTGTTTAGTGATGAATGAAAAACTTCTATGGGAGAAGAATAATTGGAGAGCACACAGGATTTTACATGCAGAATTAAGCAGAGATAATTGTGACCATGGAAGGACTCTGGTGGTTGTTTTGGGTATCCTGCGTGAGCCCGTGAGCCTAACCCACGAATAAAGTATTGAACGTGAAGTATTGACTCCGTCTTTTTGGAAGAATCGGGCTGGAAACTTGCACCCTGGATTTGATCAAACTTCTACAGAACTAAAAGGCATTGAACCCAAATCATTTGTTACTGTAATTCTAGCTTTGGGACCCATAACATCATTCTAATAATCATAATACAATGTTAATGTAATCATTGTGAGAATAACTACATAGTAAAAGGTATTAAGCCATTTATGTTTATCATATTTTAATCAAAGATAAAATGGTAGCACAGAAAATACTGCAATAGTTTAAGCTCCGCCTAGGAGGAGCTTGTGTACGCCCAGTTGCCACTAACGAGAACAAAAAATAACCTAGAAGGGGAAGGGCTAGCTGCAGACTCAGGGGAACCCCCACATGAGCAGAAGAAAACTACTGGTAGTGAAACAGAGTTAAAATGGAGGGGGGCTAGATTTCAAAGACACCATTCCGAATAATAAGCAAAAAATGTACTTTTTAGGAATGTGCCTTCAAATGAGTTTTGTGTGATATACTATTGTCACTATAATACCAGTGTCCCTGATGATGTTACTCTGTACGCCAATATACCATTTTTTATAATACAAAGAGTACTACTTACTCTTTGTATGAATATCTAACAAATTTTCCAAAAGCATTGTAATCGCTTTTTTCTTATTATTTTTATACAGTGATTTGTTTCAGTGCCTAAAAGTGCCTAACATTGTAAATATGTATGTATATGGCATACAACTAACAAAGAATGAGTTCATTAGTAGATGCACCTGCTGAAGGGGGTTATCCAGTCTCAAGCAACTTGTGGCAATAAGGGCCTGCAAAGTCAGAAACTTTCTAAGTTATAATGATGAAAAAACGGACTTGTCATATATATTGCCATATATGGGCAATGCGCCCACACGTTATTTCCTATAGGAGTTAAAGTTAGGATAAAAGAGGATGTTTTCTTGCTCTATGTCAGCTGCTCCATGGACCAGCTAGATTTATTGTAATTTATTGAACCTTTAGTTGACATAACTTCATTGAATTCTCTTCTTGTTTGTGCTTATTGATTTAAGAGTTTATACATTATAGTAAAACAAGTGATATTTTACTACAAGAACAGTGTGTGTTGAAGATCTAAAGACACCTGGACCATCTGAAGATCATCCTCCACGTTATATTATAGTTACCACAGTTATTATTAAAAAAAAATATATATATATAGAGTTTGTCTCTGTTCATGAAAACATAACCTGGTTTTATCAATGTCCATAATGCTTGATAAATAATAGAAGTAATAAAAATGAACATCAACGCAAATAACAAATAAATGTGAAACACCCACAGGTGCTCCTAAAAGGTTTCGGCCTTGTCTTTGCTTGTATTCTCGTTGTTAAGTTCCCCTTTAAATATGCAGAGCAATGCTTTCCATAATATATTTAATGCATATAAGATATGAGGAAGTGATGCAAAGCCATGCTAAGTCTAGACAAAAAAAAATGCAAATGTAATTGTTTTGTCAAATCATTTTCTATTTCCACAAGGTCAAAAGGAAAATATAATGGACTTGCTTATACCAATTGACACAAACTGCCAGGTTTTTATTTAGTTTGTGGCGTAGTAGTTTTTATAAGATGTACCTAGGCAAAATTGTAAATCTACCAAATTGCAGTCCCACACCAGAACAGGATTTTGATGACAATTAAATGTTCCGATTTTATGTAAATATGTATACATAAATAATAACACAATTAAGTTGTATTCATGCTAGAAATTTGATACAATTGTCGTGGCCACCTCCGAAAATGTATTTACCCCCTAAATATTGAGTTGATCGATTAACAAAGATTATACTTCAGTCAATCCTATTTATTAGACAGATGGCAGACAGATGTAAAAAGTATCTTTCCAAGGGAGAGAAAGACATGTGGAGCAATATGTACTCTAAATATGGTTAACCATATGTATCGTACCATATTGGAGAAAATAGAATATACATTTTTCATATGTCCCTTCCCTCGTTTCCAACAAATTCTGTTGAATCCCCCATCCATGTATAGTCTATTATAAAATCAGATCAGTTAAGAATAGCCTTTATTGGCTCCCTTATGATAAACTCTTCTTGGGCACTTGAGAAAACACAGGTGACGGAGCAGCACACAACCTCTCCATACACAATTGTGTACTAACACACAAATCCAGACCATTAATATTGCATGATGCCCTTAACCAGGATAATGCATATTCCCTTCAATAAAAACCATAACGTTTCACAAACATAGACACTTTAATAAATTAGATTTAACATCATGCAGCAGTTATATTGTTAAAAATTATGTATATCACAAAATAATGAAAATAGTTTCAGCCGAACACAGAAATTCCCAGAACAACAACTCTTGGTCAAAATATTTGACATGTTTTGTTTTTTACAATGACCTTGGGCTTGTTTTTGCGTGTTAAGCACAATGTAAATGTAGCCATGTCCATGCTGCACACCACCTAGGTGACGTTTATTGGGATCCTCCAAACACAGGACGCAGGGTGGTAATGTTGAATGCAAAGTCTGTAGGTAATGGCGCTGGTGTTTCCTGTTGCCATGCAGGAGATCTGTCCCTGAGTGCGTGTGTCGATGGTTCATTTAACCTGTGCACACTGATTACTCAGTGTGCAACAGGTGTATAGAATCACCCCACCCCAGAGTCCAATCAGATTCGGCAAGGTGAGGCTGCTTAAACCAGCCTTCATCCACACACACTCCCATATACTTCTTCCCCCCCCCCCCCCATCCAAAAAAAGGATGGGCCAGGGTTACCATACCCCAATTGAAACACTCTTTCCAGGGTTACTATACCTAAAATAAAATAAATCACCCAAACCCCATGGTCCCCAACCCTCCCCACCCTCCCCCTCCACCCTGGAGACTGGAGGCCTGGCCTGCTGCCTTGACTGGCGGCGGTGTCGGTGGACGTGGCAGTGGCAGGGCTGTCTGGACGGGGCTGGTGGGGATGAGGTTCAGCTAGGCTGCGGTGGTAGCTTCTCGGAGGACCGGAAACAGCCGGTTGTATGACCACCCTCTACCAGGGCGACAGGGCCTTTCCCCATCTCCCTCGTGGAGCATGGGGCATTGGGCTGACTGGCAGAAGTGTGGCTTGGCCTGGGCTACTGCAGGCTGGTCCCAGGGGCTGCTAACTGCAGACGGTTGCTTGTGGCGGTCGCTGCACTGCCTTCCCCCGTCCCCTGATGGGCTCCACTGTGCTGTTGGGGAAAGGGCTGGTGCTGGGGGTTGGCTGTCAGTGGCCGCTCTGGAGAGGCCCCACATTGGGCGCCAGTGAAGCAATGTCCATGCTACATGCCACCTAGGTGGCTGCCACACACCAACTAGGTGACTTTTATTGGGCTCCTCCAAACACAGGGTGGTGATGTTGAATCGGTTTATTGTAAAGATTGTAAGTAATGATGCATGGACTGGTGCTCCATGTTGGAGAGTTCTCCCTGAGTGTGGGTAGTGATGGCTGGTTTAACCTGTGCACACTAATTAATCAATGGGCAACAGGTGTGAAGCCTCACCCAGCCCCAGCGTCCAATCAGACTCAGCCAGGTGAGGCTGCTTAAAGCAGCCCTCATCCACACACACTCCCACAGGAAATGATCGTCTTTTAAATGGGCGTTCTAGTGGCCTCAGTTGGGTGTTTTCTAAGTAGGTGAGGTAACACATATGCCTGTCTTATCCTAATTTGTATGGGATAAGCTGTCTGACTACTTATGTGGTTTCACTCATCTACTATTTAACAACAATGACCACAGCCAACTGGAACCTTGGATTCGTACGGTGTAAGTATACACCATACCATACTGTATATTATTTAACCACGGAAGTGATGTTAATAGAATTACTGGGGTATTTAGATACAAACTGACCATGCCCAAAGCTATTATAATATAAGTGGCATATCCCATTGCATCTTGTATCAATGCATTGAAAAATCTATCGATAGTATGGCTTTGTCAATAGTTGAAATGTAATTTGTACTTTTCTGAATTCAATTTTGCAGTGAAACCAAGTATGGATACCAGGGTGCTTATTGGCCTCCTCTTCTCAGGTATGGTGGAGACAAATCTTTTTGTCAATCATACTGGTCCAGTATGATTGATTAAAAATAATAGTAATCTGGGAATATCTTAGTTACAAGAGTGAGCTAACAAAAAGATTTTCTGTAGATATGTGTCGTATTTATTCAATTGGGAAATCTCATGTAGTCTATAAAGTAGTCTGGTTGATGGAACTCGATGGTACCAAATTTAGAAAGCTTTTCTGTTAACAGGCCATTACTAATATCTTCTCTGTACAAATAAGGTAACATCTGCATTCCATATGAATCTCTGGTTAACTGATCACAATTTAGTCAGACCTATATATTAATGAATCCATTTTCAATTAAACAATGAGAGGTTTTGATAATTACAAGCTGTTAGCAGAAACATGCAAATGGATGCAGTGATCTCATATCTGACTTCCGTAGAATGTGGTTTCTACTCAACTTTCAACAGCTGTAAAAGTAGTCAATTCTGTGGTAAAAGTCAGATTAATAACCATTGTTCGGCCACCATAAAAGGACAGGTAATAAAAAAAGGCCTGTCACAATAGTTCTGCTCAATAACCTATAATTCTACTTTTTGATTAAAACCTAATTATACACACACTTCCTTCCATCAAAGGTGTATGCTTCACCAGCGCTGGACTCGATAAATACATTTTGGTTGAAGTGGCTAAAACCTGGTATGACGCTCAGGAGTACTGCAGGAGCAGATATGGTGATCTGGCTACTGTCACAAACATGGAGGACCTCATCCAGCTGACAGACATGACAGCAGGTGCAGAGTCATGGATAGGGCTGAATGATTTCAACAGGAAGTCCATGGACTTGTACCCAAACTCGTGGAGATGGTCTACCCAGACCAGGAGCCGATTAGGTTATATGAATTTTGCATCTGGGGAGCCTAATTATATGTCAGGCAGAGAGGAATGTGTGACAATTTCGACCGATGGTACCTGGATGGATGCAATGTGTTCTTCTTTGTTGCACTTTGTTTGTTTTTCTGGTAAGAGTAAAACAAAACACACACACACACACACACACACACACACACACACACACACACACACACACACACACACACACACACACACACACACACACACACACACACACACACACACACACACACACACACACACACACACACACACACACACACACACACACACACACACATCCACACAGGTATACAAACATACAGGAACACCACACACTGCTTTATTCTGCTATTGTTGACACGGATTATACCATGCAAATAAATGCATAATCTGATATGAAGAATTGGTATGTTGTGTGAATAGCTTCAAGCACCCCACAGACAGAGACACACACTATTAATAAGTAGTTTTCACTGAATGCCTGTTACCTCTGAACACAATTTCTTTCTGCTTCAGGATCATCAAATACTAAAACCTACCATCTTATCAAGCAGACACTATCATGGGAGTCAGCTAAGAGTTACTGTTGTACTCATTACACTGACCTCGCCCTGATTGAGAATGAAAAAGAGAACCAACAGGTTTTCTCCAACATCAGTGCTCCTGTGTGGATCGGTCTTTACAGAGTTCCCTGGACATTTTCTGATGGGACCAACAGCTCCTTCAGACACTGGTGGTCCTATGAGCCCAATAACATTGGTAATTCTCAGTTATGTGGCTCAGTGTATCAGGGTGGATTTAGCGACGTGGGATGCAGTTCAAGGTTCCCATTTATCTGCTCAGGTAAGTAAAATAACGAATGCATCGCTACATTTCGGCAGCCCACATTCTGAGCGTTTTATATTGCTAACTGTGTCATGCATTTATTGTTGACATGAATTTTCTAAATTGCATACTGTAAGTGGCAAGATGCCAGCTAAGTACCTTAATAGTTAATTGTTCAAAAACTGGCAGATAAGTTGTTAAAGTAATAATACAGGCTAAAACATTTTAACATTGTGAAGACACATCTAGTGGTGATGTACAACACACCCCAGGTCCTATTTTACCGTTTTGTGTACTATTTGTGTATTATTTCCCTTTTGCCTAAACTCAATTTCTGCAGACGCTAATACGTAACAAGGAGACAGTGCTGCAGTAATTACAATGGGGTTTGATAGGAGATTGTCTTAAAAAAACATCATCAACCATATGACAAACAATAAAGGGGTGTCTCAAAATCACTGCATAATACTTTTTTGCAATGTTCCTATGGCAAGAAATCAATAAGTTAGCAAGAGGAACCACACATTTTTGCCTGGCCAACAGCTTCGTAAATCCAGAATGCACTTCGGCTTTGTGGGATAGGGCAGGGCCAAGATCTCCGTACAGCTGTCAAGGAACAGGCTCAGTAGAAGAGGAACGGCCTGGTAGTCACTGGTAACCAAGCCGATTTGGTCTACTTTGGCAGCGGGGAGCCCATAATGGCCAATGACTCTATGGTTTTGTCGGGCAGTGAATCATTGGATTTCCCTTATTATAATTTTTTATGAGCACAAATTATCTAGCCTCAGAGATAGCTGCATACCAAAAGGTTCACCAAAGTATCGTGTACAGCTATGTGAAAGGTTACTTTTTTTTCAATTTTGAGTTTTTCTCAGAAAGCGAGGGGTACAGGATCAAATTCCAGCATCAACATCTGCCATTGAGTGTTCTAAACTGCACTACTGGCTAAGCTTAAGTTTCCAGGCTAGCTCTACCAGCCGAGTCACCAGCTCTCTATTACCACGCCGTTGTCTCGAAGGGTCACCCATAATTGTATCACCCTTGTGGCATTTTGTATCATAGTGGCATTAGTGATGGGTGATTCATGAACGATTCCTTCTTTTTGAACAAATCTTTTGTGGGATCCGTGTGTACGATCTGTATGAGTGAATCCATCTCTTTTTGTTAATCGTTTTGCGCATGCACAAATGAACGATCTGACTTGAAAAGATTAGTTCATTTAAATGAGCGAGATCTGAAGATCAGAGTCCGCAAAAAGAGTTCAGAACTTCGCATCACTAAGTAGCATACTGCAATATGTCTAGCTTTCCGAAATGATAATAAAGCCTGTTATGCATATCTTTATAATACATTTTCTTCATTTATAAATGTACCATTTACAGAACATTGCATCCTTATGCTTAGGGTTTAACCCATATGGTTACTTTTTGGAAAAGATTTAGTGGTGTTTAGGTCAGAGTAAGCAATTTGGTCAAACAAATGCATCGTGGGAATAACCACCAGAAAAAGTGTGTACACAAAGAGTCAGCTTCCCTGTACCTCCCTGAAATCTCAATAAAACTATAATGTTCCAATTTGCATAACGGGCCATTATAGGTCTCGGTTATTGCTTGATTATGAACATATGCAAATGTCTCTGCACATTGACAGATCTTAGTAAAACATAAGAATGCTGCCAAATCATTACAGTGGCATTCTTGACACATTCTAGGGTCCAATGCATTGTGCAAAGGGGAGAATGCACCTAAGATTAAAATGAAGGTGTTTCCAGTCAAAAGTTTGATATCTTCCCTGTGTTCCGGCTACTATAGGTCGGAAACAGAGCAGAATAAAGATAATGATTGAGTCTAACTTGGATCTGGCAAACCAAAACACTAAGGACATCCTACTACAAGTAAGAATACTGACATTTTTCTTTTAAAGCTGCATTTTCGATAAAATTCATACCCCAGAAACGGCCAAACCAAACCAGTAACTTCTTATTGCAATTTGTCTTTCCTTAATGATTTCCTTAAGACTCCCATAAGACAACCTTTAGACTTTATTGCTGTAAAATAAAAAGGATGCATCATCAAATATGCTAGTGTCATGTTTATAATGAACAGTTACTGTGCAGGTTTACAGACAGACTTTAAAGGTCTCTGATTTTGATGTTGAACTGAAGTCAAAGAAGGTTTAAGAAGAACACATGCTCTCGCTGTTCTTCTCCTCAGCTGTCTGCATCTCTGACCAGAGCCGGAAGGACTGGCTTCAACCTGAGCTGGAGTGTTCCGCCACAAAAACTAGATCCAGCAGGCTTGAACGAGGACAATCAATAATGAATATATTAACTATGAATACATTAATTAATGTAATAGGGATGATACTAAGGTTGTCCACAAGGTAACGGTGTTTCTTTGAATGACAAATAGATTTTCAGACACTTTTTGATATGATTAGACTGCATGCTATTTGTGTTTGCAGACTTAGTGCATAGTGAAGCAAAACTTTTTCATAGTTGACAACATGATCTACAATCCTCATATGGCATCTATGTTAAAGATGAGTGTGGCTCAGTTCATAGGATCATATATGTGCAAGTTGGTCAAAAGTCCAATTTATTTTCTCGAAGTCATATAATAAATATAAATAAAGAATATCTACATTGTAAAAAAGTATGAAGCCATTTGTTTATTTTAATCAAAGATAAAATGGTAACAGAAAATAATGTAATTTTTAAGCTCCACCGTAGGAGGAGCTTGTGTACCCCCAGTTGCCACTAACGACAACACCCGAGCCATAGGTAGAAAAGCCCTAGAAGGGGCAGGGCAAGCTGCAGACTCAGGGAAACCCCCACGAGTAGAGGAAAACTACTGGTGGTGAAAAAGAGTTCAAATAAAGGGGGTCTAGAGTTCAAGGACACCATTCCAATTTATAAGCAAAAAAGGGTGCTTTTTAGGAATGGGCTGTAGCAAAGTCCAGCTACACGCCACCGAGGTGACTTTTCGTGGGCTCCTCCAAACAAAGGACACAGGGTGGTGATGTTAAACCGGTTTATTGCCAAGGTTGAGTATAATGGCACATACAAGATGGTGCTCTATGCTGCCATGTAGGAGATCTGAGTGTGTGCGGTGATGGCTGGTTTAACCTGTGCACACTGATTGCTCAATGCGCAACAACCCCATAGTCAGACAGACAGACGATCTAATTCATTTGTTTACGTTAGTCATGTGACTATGCCATCATTTTTATTTTACTTTCTTCATGATAACACACACTTACCTCCATGGCAGACAAATGGAATTTTTTACAAACAATTTTCATCTTGCCATTGTCCATTTGGCGTCAATAATATGGTAATGTTAAAGCCTGTTTATTGTAAGTTTTGCAGGTAATGAACATGGCAAGGGGCTCCACTGCCATGCATGAGATCTCTCCCTGAGTGTGTATGGTGATAACCTGTGCACACTGATTACTCAATGTGAAACAGGTATACAGCCTTACCCAGGTAAGCTGCTTAAACCAGCCATCATCCACACACACTCCCACAAAGACATATTAGAACGTTTAAAACAAACAAAACGGTGTTGGGTTCACTTGCTCTTTAAGCTGAGACTGGTTTCAAATTCTGTTTGCGGGGGCTGCTGGTGGAATCCTTCTGTAAGTCAGCATTTGAGAAAACGGCCAATATAGAACAACTCAAGCGGCCAACATGGCAAGCTTGATTTTCAAAATGCAAATCAACTTGCTACACATTTTAAGAATAAGGCTGGCCAACTACATTGTTTTTGTATTCTATCAAAATAATAGCTTATTGCCTATAAAACAATAGAGATAGGCCTAGGAAATAAATGTCTACAAGAAAACGACCTACAATAATACAAAATGGACTGCATGATCAAACAAAATATGCTTAGGCCTATTATAAATAAAACAGACGGGCCAGTCATAAATAAAACTAGCTGTATAATAATGCTTATTACTGCATTTACTAATGTTAATTAATGGTGAATAATGTACCCTTAAAGGTCCAGTGTGTAGAATTGAGTGGCATCTAGCCGAAAGGACTTGGTATGATACTATGTATCCAAGAAGTTTAACCCTCTTGGACGCGGACATCAAAATCACCCAGTGGCCAGACAAAGCTCCACACATCCACACACCGTGGAAATATATATATATATATATATATATATATATATATATGGCCAGGAGCTCAACAAATCTTCACACACACACTGTGGCATTATACTATAAGTGTCCTAGAAGCTTAACCCCCCCCACCCCCTCGGACGCAGACATCAAAATCAACCGCTGGCCAGACAGAGCTCAACACATCCGCACACACAATGGCAATTATAAGAGTCTATTAAGTTTAACCCTTTCTCGGAGGCGGACATCTACATCAATCGACGGTGTGTGAGAAACATAAAAGGCTGTTTGAAAAACAACAACTTTGGCCTGCATTTTACGCATGTCGCGCTTCATGCACGAAATAATATAATAATGCTAATATTTTGAGAACAGGGCAGGCCGACAACAGTGCTCTTGCATTATAACAAAATAATAGCCTATAGCCTATAAAAATCATTAGGGATAGGTCTGTGCATAAAAGGCTTTGGATTCCATGGGCTAAATAATACAAAAGTCATAGGCTTGTAACAACTGTGATGACAATTTTTACAACTCGTTTTACCTTTTTGCGTTGATTGACATTGATCTTGGGCGACTACTGATCTTTGTAATGAATTGACCACAGACAGATATCACTCTCTCTGCCTCCACTGACATTGCCTGAACAGTGGCAAGAGTGCCAATCAGTGTTGCATATGTTTTAAGAAAGACAACTGTAGGCCTACATATTTTGTAAATATAGGCCTATTCCAAATGTTTGAAATGTCTTAAACAAATACTACCATTATTATTACTTATTATATTACTCTGGAAATGGGAAATAAGTATTCCCAAGAATTCCATTAATTTCCTGTCAATAGGTGAATGCATGATACAAATATGGCATATAGTCACCATATTAAAGAACAGACTATTATTTAATCACATTCACCGAGAAATACAAACTTTCTGACCTGGGTTGATCCATGATGTCTGGATCCACGCATCCACCAACTTTTCATTTGTAATCAATTATGCAAAAGGTAGACTTTTGCATGTTTCCATGGAAATTCAGTCAAAGAGAGAGCCAATGTATGTTATCTATATGAGATTGAGACATTGTTATACTCTAAACACACATAAAGACATTGTACTGTATATATCTACTTATTAGGTTAAAAACAAATGTACTCGTCTTATGTCACCTGTAGTTGTTCATGTTTTCTCCAAGCAGTTTTCATGTTCAATTCAAGCATTCATGATGATCTGTGGTCACACAAAGTCCTACTTTTAATATGTGTTTGTGTGTGTCATTGTGGCTTTTGGTTGTCCTCATTTTCTCTTGCTAGTCCCCATTGAATTTACAAATACAGTCTGGATGAGTATTTTTTCTTGTCACAAATTGATTTTGGCCTTCAATCTAAAATATGAGAACATTTCTGAAAAATGATTTCATTTAATTGCTGAATCATTTATTCAACACATAAATAGATCACTTCAGTATAAAGATAAATATTGTATTTGTTATTTGTATACAATTTATAACCCAAGGCATATTGTCCAATAAATGAATCAGAAAATAAGTAATAGTATTTCATTTATCAATTAATCAGAATCAAGCAAAAGGTAAAGAAACACGTTTTATTTCTCTATAGGGAGCATTTTCATAATGATAGAACATAATCTCAGCCTGTCAGTGTCAAAAACAAGCACTTTTAGAGGATGTACATTGCAATCGCTATTGCTCCAAAGGATTACATTGCAGCCCGTTTCACGGATTACGACTGCAGTGACCAATGTCATAAACCATCGCCTGCATTAGTCCTTTAGACCCAAAATGATTGGAAAATAGGCTCCACGTTGAAAAATCCGGACGTTTTCCTGTAAGTGACATTGTACCTTGGGGTTATGGGTCTAGTTGAACCAATGATAAAACAATCTTTATGCATTATTAATTTGTTTACATCTCAATATATTGTAATTTGCTGGCAGTACATGAAGTGACTTAGTTTTTTAATTTATCCAATATTTTGCATAATACCATTACCTTTGTGAAAGGTATAATCTGCCTCAATCAAAACAACAGCAAAAGTCGTAGTTTGATGACGTGTGAAGTAGCGTGGGAACATGGGAGTTGACTTCGCCACCATTGCTGGTGAAAATCTGACGTGACTTGACAGACATGCAGATATCATGATAATGTATTAAAGTTGCATTCACGTTACGTGTAGTCCCATTGTTGCATTTCTTTCTAATTAAATTTGCCTCAATCGCTGTTTGGAAAGAATCCGTCAAACTGATTCGTGAACTCCGGATTGATTCCATTAATGAACTCAGCCAACCACCTTCTCTGCAGGGAAAAGCCAACAACTATCCTTCCTCCTGTATATGATCATGTTTTGATTCAGAGAAGTCTAGTCCTTTTTAGATATTTGAATGCGGAAAGTTACACATTACAGATATACACATGTTGCAAGGTCCGTTGCCACACACCACTTAGGTGGCTGCCATACTCCACCTAGCTGGTATTTTCTGGGCGCCTCCAGAACCAGGACACAGGATGATGATGCAGAAACTGGTTTATTGCAGAGGTTTGAGTACAATGATGCATAGAGCAGGTGATCAAGCTGCCATGTAGGATATCTCCCCGCGTGCGCGTGCGCGCATTGATTGCTCGATTCAAAACAGGTGTGCAGCCTCACCCAGCCCCAGAGCCTAATCAGTCTGACTTGGGCCAGGTGAGGCTTCTTAAACCAGCCATCAACAACACCCTTAACCAAGTGTGCTTCTTGCCCATGTGCACAGATTGGAGGGATGGCCTTAATTGACAGTATTTGTATTGTGTGGTGTTTCTTTCATTGATGATATGTTGGACTTTCCCCATGTGGTTCAGAGACTGAAAACATTTTGTGTAGATTTCTCCTCATCTGCTTTGCTTAACTTGGACGTCACTTGAAGCTTAAATAATGCTTTAAAGAAGACCACAAGGTGGCAACAAAGAAATGACAAAGGGATCAGACTAACAGGAACACATCACACACTCACAATATACACAAGTATATATCACAATATTATCAAATCTGTCAGTATATTCAAACACAAGCAAGGGTACCGTCAGCTAACAAAAAGAGAGAAAGTGAGGCCAGCAAACACTGTTTTGGCAGGCCTCCCATAGTGGGAAACTGATGAGGTGGTTGGTGGAACCTGATGAGCTGGATAATGGACTGGCACATGCACAGGATGACAGTGAGACAACAAGACAGAGAAATACACACAGACACACAAAGAGAACCAAAAGGCAGGGTTTTTCCTACATTGTAAATTATTTGCTGCCAAACCAAAATCCCGACTTCCACAAAGAGATTAAATTGACAAGGCATCAAATCCAAATAAATATTTTTTTGGGTGCAATGTTATCTTTCGGCCAGTGGATGGCAGTACATTAGACTTACTAGTAGTCAACCAAGTGCAGATTGTGAACATTGATATACCATGAGGTCTTGTTGCGTGCAATGGACTAGATGGTCCCGAAACCGCGGAGAAAAGTAGTGGTGAGGAATATAAAGACTTTATTGTTATTGTACAGAATTGGGGGGGGGGGGGGGGGGGTAATTAAATTCATAGTGGATGTAAGTGTGTGTTGAGGATTGAATTAATTGGATCAGTGAGACTTAGAAGTCTCAAACGGAGGAATGTTAAGGATTGTATTAATTGTTAAACAGTTAGATATGGTTTCGCCTCATGCTGTTTTCCCCCTCCCTGCCAGAGCCCTGTCTCTGTCCCCACTGTTAGTTAACAACACCTTTTCCCTGTTCTCCCTGCCAGATCCCTTTCTCTGACCCCCAGTTTTAGTTGATGAAATTGAAATGATGTATATTCACCTTCATCCTGTTCTCATCCTCCTCCCTGCCAGACGTCTGTCTCTATTCCCCTTTTGTTCTTAAAGCATTTGAGCAACAGAGCAATTGAGGGGTTGATTTTAGCATCAAATGGCCCTTCTTTTGTCTTACAACCCAAAAACAGATCCCCCTCTCTAACCCCCTTTTAGTTGATTTGTGTATTTACCTTCATTCTGTTATCAACCCCCCTCCCTGCCAAACATATTAATCCCCCTCTCTGCCAGACACCAGTCTCTATCCCTCCACTACACTTGAGGAGTTGATTTAACAATTTATGTGAATTCACCTTCATCCTGTTCTCATCCTCCTCCCTGCCAGATGTCTGTCTCTAACCCCCTTTTGTTCTTAAAGCATTTGATCAACGGAGCAACTGAGGGGTTGGTTTTAGCATCACGTCTGTCTCCAACCCCAAATGGCCCTTCCCTTGTCTCACAGCCCAACGATAGATCCCCCTCAGACCAACAGGTCGGGGGCCCATTTTAGAGAGAGTGTAGGCGGTTTGTGATTGGCTTGATTTGAATAACGGTAACCCAATAGGAATCTGTGGGTTACACCTTTTTGTATAGTAACAGGTAATGATTGGAGGTAACCGAGAGCGTGTGAGTGTGTTTTGTGATGAATAAAAAACTTTAAGGGGAGAGGAATTCAATCTCAATTCTAATTTTTAACCCCACCCCTTGTTTTGGAGTGGGCCTGGCTTTTGAGTGACTTCGACTTGCCCCTCGAAACAGAGGGCCAAGGGGAATTCTTCCCTTACGAAATGGGACAACCCTTCAAGACCCTGTTACGTGATCAGTAGTCGTCAATGGCGTAGTTCCAGGCTACATCACATTTTTAAAACAATAACTATTGCATTACTTGTTAAATGTGATTGTAGTTCATCTTCAAACCTTACCATTGTTGTGGGAGGCCGACGCCCCGAGTCTCCCTGCACGGGTAGGAGACAAGGACACCCAGGCGCTCATTGACAGAGGGAGTGTGGTGACCCTCATGCAACCCGACCAAGCCGACGGAAGGCCAGCGGAGCCCATCGAGGTCGCCTGTGTACACGGTGACACCCGCACCGCGGACCCCCCAAGGGGTATTCACGGTACGGGCCGGTGTCGTGCCCAACCTCCCTATACCCCTACTCATAGGGAGAGACTGCCCCATCTTCCACCGGCTCTGGAACCCCAAGCACGGAGCAGCGCCACAGCTGGCCCAGGGGAGCGGCGGTATACTCCGTCTACCGCCGCTCTCCCCCAGAAGGCGCCCGTCAGCGCATTAGCGCTGACTTCACTCAGCGCGATGGGAAACACCTGCGACGGGGAGAGGGAAAAACTTGAGCAGACACAAGACTCGGTAGGAGTTGTTTTGAGTTGGGCTGCCAAACGTGTTCACCGCGTGTGTCGTATGTTGCAGGAGATAGGACGTAGCCCGATGAGCACGAAACAGCCTTTCAACAATCTACGCGCTGGTTGAGGATGTTTCCCAACGGCGGTAGACAGGAGCTGCCCAGGGGCGATCGACTATTGGCTGTCCAGCTGTCTACGTTTGTTTGGATCAATCATTACACATTCTTTGAGACGTTTTCTGATAGCTTGCCTAGGTGAATGTGAATCTGTCAAAATTATTGAATATTAACAAAACATTCTCTACATAAAAGGTGTCATTGACACATTCATCTTGAGCTGATATATTTGGAATGGCTTTTGGAATGGCTTTTGGAATGGCTTTCACATAAAAATATAATCTTTTACAGTTTAAAACGAATTGCTCTCATCTCATGAAGCCACCTACGGTCCACCCTCTGCCTCACTAAAACTAGCATGGCACCCCTTTATCCATTAGCCTGGCTCCGACACTGCACTGAGCTGACTTGTGTGTGCCACAAGCAACCAGCAAATTAAACATTTCAATCCATAAATACAGTACATCTGATATTCTCTCCACACGTCGTCATCTAGTCTACTTAAACAAAATATATCTTTACAATACATTTCAGGAGAAAAACACACACAAAGCAATCAAATCGGTCGAATAGAAAGGGAGAATGGGAAGGAGTTAGGACCTGTGGGGTGTCTGTGTGCGGGTGGTTTAGTTAATCATAATTTAAAAGCGCACAGGGGATAGAGCATCCATGCCCTATACTGTTCCTTCTCACAATCACTCCTTGAGAGTAAGGTAGGGTAGGACCCCAGTCCTTAGGGTAAGAGAAGGTAAGAGATGACACTGGCGCCATTAACAATAAGGTAGCTATGGTCCCAAATGTCTAAGTACTAGCTTATCTTGTAAGGGCCTTGTGGGCAAGGTAAGGGACGACCCCAGGCCTTCAGGGTAAGCCAAGGTAAGGGACGACCCCAGGCCTTCAGGGTAAGCCAAGGTAAGGGACGACCCCAGGCCTTCAGGGTAAGCCAAGGTAAGGGACGACCCCAGGCCTTCAGGGTAAGCCAAGGTAAGGGACGACCCCAGGCCTTCAGGGTAAGCCAAGGTGAGGGACGACCCCAGGCCTTCAGGGTAAGCCAAGGTAAGGGACGACCCCAGGCCTTCAGGGTAAGCCAAGGTAAGGGACGACCCCAGGCCTTCAGGGTAAGCCAAGGTAAGGGACGACCCCAGGCCTTCAGGGTAAGCCAAGGTAAGGGACGACCCCAGGCCTTCAGGGTAAGCCAAGGTGAGGGACGACCCCGGCGACATTCAGGGTAAGCCAAGGTAAGGGACGACCCCAGGCCTTCAGGGTAAGCCAAGGTAAGGGACGACCCCAGGCCTTCAGGGTAAGCCAAGGTAAGGGACGACCCCAGGCCTTCAGGGTAAGCCAAGGTAAGGGACGACCCCAGGCCTTCAGGGTAAGCCAAGGTGAGGGACGACCCCGGCGACATTAAGGGTGCACTTTGAACGAGAGCAGCTCCTCTGAGTGCACGTTGTCGGCGTCCTGCCCGTGGTTCCTAGTCACCAGGTCCCGCAGCATGAGAAGAGAGGAGGGAAGAGACGGTCAGTAAGTGAATTAGCCACGATGCTATATGGAAAATCAAGGAATCAGCATGAAACTTTTTCTCACGTGTATGTGTGTGCGTGTGCGTGCGTGTGTGCAGTGTTTACCGGCTACGACGAGCTCGACAGCAGTGAACAGGCTCATCGCACTCGAGACGGAGAACTGCGAGCTGCGAGCTGCTGAACTCTCACAGCGCCACCAGGCTGTAGCGCTTGCCGTTCAGGAAGGTGACCGTGTGCTCGGCCACATCGAACAGAGAGGCGAAACGAACCATGAGCACCTGGGCAAACGGAGTGAGAGCACATTCAGGGCTCATTAAAAAGGGGGGTGGTGGCGGCGATCAGGGAGGAAGTCGGCTCTGATTGTCGTGTAGTGTTGGGGGTCACAAGTGTAGTGTGGGGGGGTCAAACTGGTTTGATAATACCGGGCCATACTCGAGTTTTGTTGGGCAGACTGAGACTGAAATAGTGATTATGGTGGCAACATCCAATGGGAAGGCACACGGTCCGTTCCTCATAACGGATTACTCAGATATCCGGATCTGGATTAAAATGTTGACAATCTGACATAAATCCATGGTTTTCTTTTTTTACCAGAGCAACAGGTCCTTTCGACTAACCTGCAAAAAATGCAAGTTTGTTTCGATTACATGACCCTAACCCTAACCCTAATTGTTAATTGTTAACTGACCCTAATTGTTAATTGTTGAGGTGACGATAAATCAAGTCTCATACAAATGTACCTCTTGGACCTCGTTCCCTTCAACGGGAGTTTGGAAATTTTTTGAGATGGCTCGGATCATTGAGTCATTGAGTCTCAATGTGTATACCCCCACATGATCCGAGTTGTGTAGTGGGTACTGCTGAAGTCGGCCCGGGGGGGCTGTAGTGGTTCTCCAGCCTAAACGGGTCCTGCCCACTAGGCAACATTTAAAGCCGGGGCCGACTTCAGCAGTACACACTACATGTGTTTAACTATACAGTCTAACTATACAGAGAATCTCTGGAGGTGTGGCTCACCTCGAAGGTGCCGGCCTTCAGCAGGCCGACCTGGTCATGCTCGGAGAGCTGGTGGAAACCCGGGATCCCCTTGGCGAAGTCCACCACCTCACGCACAGCCGGAGTGAGAGAGAACAGTTAGAACATGTTTCGGTCTCTGAGGGGCCTGCATTCAGCTTAATGGAGAAATAGAGGATTGGAGAAGCACCATGCCATTGATCTCTGCCATACACAACCGAGGGGCAGGAGAGACACTCAGTTAGCCAGTCAGTTAAAGCAAAACGCCATTCAGCAGCTTCGTATTGGTTTAGGTTTAACACTTTGTGTTCTTTGTTGCCTTTTATTGATTCATAACTTCATTATACAGTGTATATATATATATATATCGTTGTACATTAGTCAATTATTATTCTTTCATTTCTAATAGATCTTTTGCATTTTGAATGCATTGTCAACCCCTTTATAGTCACTACAGCATTTGCCAGTTGCCTAGCGTGGCAACTGGATGTGGGGACGTGGGCTTACTGGTGATGCTGCTCTTGGAGGAGGAAGAGGACGATGACAAGTGTCTGGACCTCTTGCCCCAAGGGCCACGGTGATGGCCAGGTTTGATAGGTGGCGCAATGTCCACCAGCATGCCCACGACGTGGCTGGGCAGCGAGGGGCGGGACATCACTGAGGAGGAGAACAGGTAGCTGCTGTTGGAGCTGTCACTCATGCACGACTCAGGACTGGAGGCGGAGCCAGAGGAGATGTACGCAATGACAGAGAGGGCGAGAAGAGAGCGATTGAGAATTTAATGATAATAGGAAAATAAATGTGTACTCTGGGTCTAATGCATAGCATGGATGAAGAGTGGAAATTCTGGAAATTCTGTTTTTCCACATGATTTATATTGTTTACACAGTACCCTAGTGTAACAAAAATAATCAAAGAATGAAAAAAGACCAGATCAGAAGACAATTAGAGGTGCTTGATCTTCTTGACACGCTGTCAAAGTTTATCGCTATGGTTCATGCTTTTACAGCCAGGTTTGTTTGTTCATTGCTATGAGTGACCTGCTTTATCGCTGGCTGGTTAGATAACAGTAATGTAATGCACAGCATCCATGCTTTTTCTATGTCGAGGGAGTAAAACCTTTGAACATCCCTGGATACATGAAAAGCGAACAAGTATGTAATTACGAGTTTGCTTGGAGAGAAAATCATGACTCACGATTCATGAATCACGATCAGTCCTTTTATTTATGCATTTAATCCCAAAAAATTTTTTTTTAAGGAACACCGAACAATGAAGCGTCGTTTTGCTGGACTGTAGCAAATGTTGCTTATCTATCCATCATACATCTAGGTCAGGGGTCTGCAACCTTCACTATCAAAAGAGCCATTTTTGGTCCTTCTCCCATCAAATAAAAATAACCTGGAACCCCAAAACCGATTTGCATTTATGAAATTTGTAGTTGTAGGATGTGACGTTTATTTTGGTGGACAAAATATGAAAACAATAAGAAAAAAGAAAAAAAGAAGAGGTGTTCCCTTTGAAATAAAACATAGCCATTATTTATTTCCATTTTTTTCTAAGCTACAGGGAGCCACTGCAGAGGGGTGGAAGAGCCGCATCCGGCTCCAAAGTCGCGGGTTGCTGACCCCTGAAATAGGTAGACACTCCCACTTGTGATGTCACTAAGGCACGGGAAAAGGCCGATTTTCAAACGGCTTGTAATGGCAAATCACACGCACACCTGGTGGTATAATAGGGGCCCTTTAACGAATAGTTAGTGATTGATTTCTGTCCAACAGATAGGAATTCCTAGGCCCAATTTTAAATATATACATATTGACTTTTTTGTGCAATCTAGCAATTACACAACCCATCGTACTTAACGTACGTCAATGCAATTGTACATTAATACGATCAAACGGTGTATTTAAAGAGATGTACATTAAGAGGGATTATGACTTGTCAACCAAACAATCCAAAATTTGAGTTTGCTTTTATTTTGGCTCGTCTCTTAAATTTGTACTTATGCGACGTATTGCAAATCATGCTTACAAAACCAAGCAATGACTATCGCTTTCATTGTCCACCCACATGATAGATTGTTTGTACAATCGCCGCGTCACAGATTCATCTTGACCAATGGGGAGAGAGCGCTGCGGAACGTGTGCTCTGCCGTACACAGTGGCACATGGCTAGGCTACTCTGTCCTTGAGAACTAGAAAGCGGAACACTGTTGTTGTTGTTGTTGTTGTTGTTGTTGTTGTTTTTTGTGGACGAGTTGAGTAGAGTTGAATAGATCACTTTATAAAACATTCGATTCAGAAAGAAACTACTTAAAATAGAACAAACTAAAGAACACTGTAATGAATGCACGGGTCATACTTGATTGAATAACAAGACCCCTTTATACAATATTTCGGGGAAGTTTAATCAATCACTCCCCTGTATTCTAGAAACATTAAACCTACGTTTAAGGTTATTGTAACAACATGATGACACATGTACTCGTTAGTGCAAATGACAACATTCTTGTAATTGGACACTTCAGCTTAACGACTACTTTAAGGTAATCATTTTTAGGCATTATGTCATTAAATTAGGTTTCAGGACTTACCTGTCTTGGTTGCTCCATTATCTTCAGGCATCTTGGATTGCTGCAATATTAACAGGAAGCAATACGCTTGCTGTCACGACTTTGCCCGTTTTTGTCAAGTTGACAGTCCAGTGCAGAATTGCGGCGTTACAAAGATCAACACCAGCTTCCCTTATTGTTGGACTTCCCAGTAGTGATGACAAGAGAACTCAACGTTCACAATGGTGTACCTACCATGTGATCCATTTGTCGGCCACTCCCCTCGGTAGGGTCACAGCAGTGACTTTAACCCAGTGACATACTTTTAGGATGCTGGGGGCGGAGCCAACTCCATGTGCACGTAACCTTCCACTGTTTTGCTGCCGCGTTCAACATGATAGCGTTCTTCTATTGGACGCAACAGTCTGCTTGTGTTGCATTGGATGACTATGCTGTCTCCTCACTTATACACCGATAAAGCTACAATATCCAAACATAACACACATTAAAAAGGCACATTGTAGACACATAACGTGTAAATGATCTACAATTGATGTGCCTTCTTGGATACTGTATCAAAATCATATTGCTATGTCATATGTATTATTACTAATCGTACATTCCAAAATGACTTAAATGATCATATTTAGTATTACAATTATTCTACCTTTGTTCTATACACATTCTGTTCAGACAACATGATAGGCTACTGGTGTATTTCATATACTATGGAAATATTTATTTTGATATCACCGAAGTACAAGCATATACATTCTCCTTTGTCTTGTAATTCTATTACAACAAAACCTGTGCACCATTAAATTACGCTCAGTTGCACTCTGTACTGTAGTGCACGGATTGGATGAAAATGTTCAACCTAACTTATGGAATGTATTGAGTAAGGGGTGAGAACTGTGCCATTTCTGAACTTCCCTCCCTGGATTGATGAAGTGTTGTGCTATCTTATTTATATTCACCACAGAATGATTACCCTATAATATTATTGGTTCAGATCAAACACTAAAGGAAATGTAGCGTTTGATCAAGGAAGGCGAGAGAGAGAGAGAGAGAGAGAGAGAGAGAGAGAGAGAGAGAGAGAGAGAGAGAGAGAGAGAGAGAGAGAGAGAGAGAGAGAGAGAGAGAGAGAGAGAGAGACTACTGGTATATACCAGTGAAAATTAAGATGCAATCAAACAGATCTCTTCTTTCCATAGGTTTTCTTTATTACCTTATTTTGCGGCCATAACTTAACGAGGAAGCAAAAAATATACCAGACAATAAAGTACTAAAAATCGGAGATAGAAACCATTCCTGAACACAAACCACAAAGAACCCCCCCCCAACCCTTCCATAACCCTCCCTCCCTCCCCCTCCATAACTCTCCCTCCCTACCCCTCCCTCCCTCCATAACTCTCCCTCCCTACCCCTCCCTCCCCCTCCATAACTCTCCCTCCCTACCCCTCCCTCCCCCGACACACACACACTTGCGCACGGCTGTGCTGCAGGCGTCTATGTGGCGTATCTCTTGGTCCACTGTTTGGCCGTCCGGTCATGTTCTGCTCTGTTGGTGGTGTACTGGGTGGCGATGCTTCCCACAAGGGGATCGGCTGCATGGGAAATACACAGCAAGTAGACGTTAGGGATAATACAAAATGAAAGTCAAAGTATGTTGAGAACACCAGGGTTTTTAACAAAATAAAAATCCTCACCAGTATTCAAAAGACATCCAGGTTTAACTTTTATTTTGTATTGTGTCTTTCCCAGTATTTTGAGTCTGAGTTACATACAATGAGTGAAATCAGCTGACGAACAAGTCTCAGGCTTGGTCAGACTCAACACTCACAGCAGTTGATATCCAAGTAGAGGTGCAGTGCTTGATGTGCATTTAGTTCAATGGCATTTCATACACACTTTAAAAACTAGTTCACCTACACCATGCAGTTAGGGAAATATTTATGTCTGAGTGTTCACCTCCCTGGTGGGAATTGTGTGACAAGCTGTAGCTAAATATAGGCTGAAGGATTATGCTACACAATGCTAAATGTCATGGGTGCTGGGTTTTAGGTGAACCAACCAACAACAAACGGAAAGATCCCAAACATTTCAGCACCAATAGGTTAACTGTATTCATCACAGACTGTTATTTATAATTTAGTCATTAATTCGAAGCAATTCAACAGTAATTTCCAATTTCTGCTTCTGATAGGAGCAGGTAGGGGTTGGGGCATCAATGATTCCTACGGGTAGTCTGGGGATCGAGACTACCAATCCCCAGACTACGGGTAATCTGGAGATCTCACTTTCATTTGTTAAATAGTTACCAAATCCAGACCTGTAACTCTCAACTGTCCTGATCGAATGTAGAAAAACAAGAGGGTGCTTCGGGGGTCTGGCAGGGAGTAGATGGCTCTTACCTGGGTTACAGTCTGTTAGCAGGGAGCAGATGGACAACAGGACCTTGGAGATGGTGAGGGCGGGGCTCCAGTTGTCCTTCAGGATGTCCAGACAGATCACCCCCTGGCTGTTGATGTTGCAGTGGTAGATCCTCGTGCGAAACGTCACCTGATAGGCACACACGATAGGAAACTGTCAAAACCACTTAAAAATGAATCCTAGTGTTAAAATGATAAAGAAAAGAAGTATCTATTGCAAATGTTTTGATTTCCTATAAAACACTTAAAAAAATGTATTGTCAATATTTTTATCTTGCGATAGGGTCACGGAAGCCTGATGATTCTGACAGTAACTAGTGCCCTCTAGTGGTGAACAAAAATGCAACAACTAAACAATGGAACAAGTGCTGTACAATAGAATATGAGGAAACTCATTTGTAACTTTTAAATGATGTACGAAAACAGTGGCAAAACCACATTAATTTTTAAGTGTGAGCCACTTCTGTCTACTGATTATCATACATAATTAGGGGCATATTTTGCAAGGATGACAAATATTTGTTTATTTCGTTATTAAACAGAAGTGCTCTTTGTCTACTCCGCGTTTAGCAGTCATGCAAGTAGATAGATACTGATTAAATGGATGTGCACATCTCTTATCTAAGATACCCTATTTATAAGCCAATATTAATTTCTTCCTCATAACTCAGTAATGGGGGATGGGGGGTCAGTCTGGCACACCATGCAGGGTTAGTCTGGCTCACCTTGGAGGGTCTGAAGTTGTATTCTGGCTCATTTTGGGGGAATGATGGGGCAGGGCTGTCGCGGTTAAGAATTTTCCCATGAACTAAGCTACGGTGGCTTAAGGCAGCGGTTTGAGTGAAAATTACCGCATTTAAAAAAATGTTGAGCCAATGCTCAGCCATTATATTACTGAATTAACGATTCTGACTCCATATAAATAAATGTTAGGCTTTAACTGGTCTCTTCTAGGTCTGACACATTTAGTCGAATTAAGCAAGTACATCAATGAGAATATTAGTGAACGTCAATATGTTAAATCTACAAATCTTTTCCCCTGAATTTATCTTTTAATTTCGGTTCAATTAGATAAAGCTGCTTTGTGTGTCTTGGTGCCGGGAGGCTCTGCGCTTCAAATGAGGCTGGAGCTTTATGATATTCTACATTAAATATACAAACTTTGACGTGGAAATCAAGTCAGTTGAAGAAAAAAGAAAAAAAAACTCAAATGTAGATATAACAGGGGTTTTCTTTGCGGTTATACCTATAGTTTTTCATCCTCTGCAATTGCATTGGCAACAACGCAATATTACCATAATGTGGTTATTGCGGCAATCCTAGTATTGACACTAACCTTGGAGGGTTTGAAGGGGATGTCTGGCTCACCTTGGGGGGTTTGAAGGGGTAGTCTGGCGTGAAGGCGATGTCCAGGAAGAAAACTCCTCCCTCGTACACAGAGCCCGGCGGGCCCAGAATGGTGGAGCGCCACTCATAGATGTTGTCTCCTTTGGGCCCGGCACTGAGGGAAACACCGTTCAATCAGAAAACCCTTTATTTATAGGACACAACTCATAAAGTATATGAGAACTCATGAAATACAAGGACGTCTCAACGCTAGCTACAAATATAAAGAAAAAGAATGAATACTAGCATGATCCATCTCTGGTCCATCTGTTTTGACATCAATAATAATTCCCCTCATCGTTACTTCCTTCTAGAAGCCAATTACCAAGGAGTGACAACAATATACCACAGATGAAGTTGAAAAGGAGCACTTAGGAAACCACTAGCTCCACCTGCCCAGTCACAAAGCCAAAGACGTTTTGCATCCTCTTCACTGAAAGAAGTTCCAAGAGGTCTGATCATTCTGCAGATTACATGAAGTTGATGACAGACACACACACACACACACACACACACACACACACACACACACACACACACACACACACACACACACACACACACACACACACACACACACACACACACACACACACACACACACACACACACACACACACACACACACACAACTATGCTCTCGGAGGTCACAACATTAAGTAACACTATGATTCCGAGACTGGAGCCATTAGTCAAACCATCTTCTGCTGCTGGTTAGACTACAGTTTCCACACCAGACAAACCAGGATTGGCACCCAGCATGCAATTCAAATTGTATCGCCATCAATAAGGGCGGTCAAGTCCAGCTTACGAAAGTTAAAGTTATTCTTTGTGTGTGCCTACAGTTGTGATAGATTATTTTGAGATTTTATTTTAGACACCTGGAATTTTCAATCTTGGTGAATAATATTTCTTAAAAATAGTACTGGGGATTAAATAAGTTTATAAATTATTTAAGAGCGCACAGTCAAATGCAAGCATTGTTTGAAGTCAAAATGAAGGTGTGATTAAGGAAGTGGGGGTGAATGTGTGCTGAAGTTTGCCTCCATAGCATCTCAGAAAGGTAACAGGAAACATGGCACCGTGAGAAGTCCTAAACAGAAGTTTAGGTCACAAATTCTCAGAAAACAACACCTTTTTCCACAACCTCTCATCTCAATCAAGGCCCAAACTTTGTAAAATCAACTAATTTACCGCATGTCTGCACTCTTCTCTAAGAACTCAGTAAAGTTTCTCAGTCAAATGGAATTGCCACTACTGTAATTTTGTCAGATCACTCCAACTGATGAGTCGTTTGATGGGCACACATGTAGACAGACAGCTCACCATAAACCAATGAAAAAGAAAGCAAAAGGTCAGAGGTCAACGCACCTGCAGTTTGGCGGAGGGTCCAGTGTGATGTCTGCCAATTCCTTCTGAATCCTGTGTGCGTGGACACACACACAAACACAGGTAAACAAAACAAGCAATGTCTGTTTCCATTGCTCCTTTAAAAACAGTGTAAACAAATAAAACGAGACTTAACAGATTTTTGCCCGCTCAGTCAACTCCAACATCTCAACATTCTCAGCATTCCAACTAAACAGAACAGGAGTATGTGTAATGTACAAGAACACATGTATCTGTGGCACTGGGAACAATACTTGAATTATTTCATAGTGGATCATGGGATACCAACAGTAAAACGAGAGAGAGAGAGAGAGAGAGAGAGAGAGAGAGAGAGAGAGAGAGAGAGAGAGAGAGAGAGAGAGAGAGAGAGAGAGAGAGAGAGAGAGAGAGATACCTACATCTCTTGTTGGTTTAATTTTAATGACTGATTGAAGTATTGTTGAACACTAATATGTTTGAATAGGGCAAAGTGGAATACTGGACAATGTTCATAGAGAAATACCACACGTTTATTGACATGGAGATGTTGTGAATGTATCACTTTTACTGCATAAAATATTTGGTGGATCCTGGGTCAAAAGTCACCCCCAAAGTGTTGGTAAAGGCATGCAAACGGTTGAGAACAGGGATGCGTGCGCTACCTTTTGGCACTGGTGGACAGTAACTTGGAGGTCTTGCTCATGCTGGCTTTGCTCTCCCGTTTCTTGCAAGGAGTGTCCCTCTGGCGGTTCTGGATTGAGGCAGGAGACGGCGAGGAGGAGGAGCTGGTGCTGGCACGGGAATCCTCATCCGACATACCGGTTTGGATTGGAGAAGAGCCAAAAAACCTACACATTATGATATTGAAGAGCCATGTATTGAATAACAATGTAGACATGGACCCAAACTGTACACATGAGAATCTACGTTTCCTCGAGCACCCACCTGGTTAATTTATTCCAAATGCCTTAAAGATGTAATGAACAAAAAATAATAATACACATCAGACATTACTCAAAGAAGAATTTCGCTGTTGAAGTCTATTATCCATCTTATAGGTTCTGGTGAAGGACTAGTAAAATGTTAGTTTCATTCGGTTTCAATTTAAAAAATAAACCATTCTCTGATAAGAAATACAGCTGCATAAATCCTGTGTGTGTGACAATCAAACCATGGGATGATTGAGTGGCTATGACTCCAGCAGTGGTTTCGGACGGGTGTTTGGTGGATTTGGGGGGGAGGAGGTCAAAACAATGCTAGGTAACTATCTGGTCAATCACACGCAATGTTCACTAGCCTAACCAAAGTTAGCTTTCTCCAGCGATGTGTTAGCTGGCAAGCTAATCTGTCACCGTAGTAATTGCATTCTGTGCCAATGCTGAACAGTAACTCAGTTGGTCAGCGGATGGTCTCATTGACGTTAGAGAGAGAAATTGTCCCACTACGTTTCGTCCACTGGCAGAGGTTGGCCATCAAACTCATAACGCGATCAGGCCTTGGGTCGGACTACTACCTGGAAGAGAATCGAAACTATGGCGTGTTGAAAATCGGACTATAACCGTAAAGGAGAATCGTGTTTGTGTCATATTGTCAGATTCGAGTGTACAATGGTTCGCAATGAGGCTCAAACGAAAATGGCACGCCATTGCAGGTTGGCAAAGTTTAATGTATTGATAATATTAAGCCAAACCAGCTCCGACCCAGCAAATAGTCAGTGCCATTATGGAGCGATTCACTAACCAGGAACGTCTTGTTTATTTGCTGTTTCAGCTTAACTCCACATGTGTTATGTTCTATTTGGAGAAAAATATTTATATTCCCCTTCTGTCTTCCAAGATTTCGCTTACATTCGACCTACAATCATTTTAAGCAGCTTTTTTGGCTGAAACTTACCCTCTCTATTGTGTCTGGACCTCCGCCACTGTCTCGGTTGGTGCCTCTCGCCTGCTGCGGAACGGAAGTACCGCGGCTGCAGTGGGCTAGTCCCTTATCCAGGGTAGGTGGTGAAATTAGACCATCAGCTGATCTCTTCATCTAATACATGATTTAACACACGGGTCCGTCAACATCCTCGCTTTATGTACGACTATACATGGTATAAAAGGTACAACTTAAGTTAGTTTTGGTGGCATTTCACTAGGATCTTCTATTAAGTCATTTGTCATGTAGATTAACTAAATAAGACTAAGATAGGTCATATGTTTTGGTTACAAGGCATGCAATATACTTTATTTTAATACTATTATATCCATTAGAATCAAAGCGTTTATTTTTAAATTTGTATGATTTATTTTTATGGCTAGATTTAATATTATGGCTCTTTATTTATATTGCTTGATACATATCATTTATATTCCTTAAACTGATGTGTCTGTGAGTGTTTAAGTCTAAACCTGTGTTGACAGGATAAACACCAAGTGAGCAGAGACAGAACGAACGTTGTCACAAGCCAACCACATTGTGTTTTATTGGGTGCTTCAGTAATACAAGTGCACAACAAACCACTCTGTAATTGCAGAGGTGGCGGGTAGCCAGTAAATATACAAGTCCTGCCTCTTTCACGGGCAGACCTATACATTTGTGGTCTGCCTCCAAAGCCTTTGAAAAAATACATACAGTACAAACAAAATCAGTGGGGAGTCGAAAAAGCGGTGACTTTTCTTTTCTTCCATTGATGCAAATTCCTCCTGATTCATGCAGGTAACATACTGTTGACAGAAATACAAAATCTAAACTTTAAATGCGCCGGGAAAAAACAAAAACGAAAGTAGTAAAAGCATATATTCTGTATGTTTTGTTCCAGGTGCCACTAAGAAAACAGATATATATGTATAGCTGAAGGACGACGTGTAATGATAGGTATATATTTTTTGTTTCTTAATACAATACTTCCAACATTCTGATGTTGAAAAATAAAAATGCCAATCTACTCTTTGTATAAAAAAGAAGCTTTCAAGTCAACAAGGAACAAAAGACAGTTCTTTACACAGAAAAAAGGTAGATAAAAGGTTCGGGAGAGAAGAGGAGGAGGGGGAGGGCAAGGTATACCGTTGCACATAGTGGGTGTGCTTTGACAGACCAGGGTAGATAGAGAGAGTGAGAGAAGAGAGAGTGAGAGAGGTAGAGAGAGGTACAGTGAGAGAGGGCGAGGGTGTTTGAGGGAGTGAGTGGCTAGCGTGTAGCAGCCTATGTAGCGTATCTCTTGGTCCACTGCTTGGCTATTCTGTCATGTTCCGTTCTGTTGGTCAGGTACTGTGTGGCGATGCTCCCCACCAATGGGTCCGCTGCAGGGAGGCAGGCGGAGAGGGAGAGAATAACCACAAAAAATAGGTTATGCCACAAATTGATGGTCCCTTGCAGGCAATTTTACCTATTCAAGTTTTTCTGGTCTGGTTTTTCCAATCTTTATCTTGGTTTTGGAGTGGACTACCAAAAATGTATTGTACACATTTTAGTGTACAATACACAAATTAGTAAAATGGAACAGCAAGTGTACAAGCTCATTTTAAAGCTCATCAATAAAATTTCATTAAAAGAATATGTTTTATTTTGAACACCAAGAAATATCATTATTGATATGGATCATGATAGATATCAAAGGAAATTGAGTTCAACCACACAGAAGCGGTGTGTGATATATCTACAGGAGAAATTAAATTAACGCAAAAAATGTAAATCACCATGTTCTAATGACCTGGAAGAAATGATCAACTGTTTACATGTCACCAAATAGCCACTGTGGAAACCCTGATCCATTGCTTTGATTGATGGAGTTTCTGGACACTGTTGATACAGCCCATACAAAAAGATACAGAATCTCAATCACTAAAGGCATTATTGGTGTATAGGCCTGGACGATAAATCAATATTAATATCTATCACAATCAAATCTGCCGCGCCCTGAGTCAGTGTGATGCGTTCAAGCAGAATACAATAGTATATACATCAGTGTGTGATGAAGAACATGCACGCAGCACCCCACAAACAAACAGGGAAATCCTCATATGGAAATCCCAGTACTCGGGAGTGCAGTTCAGGTAATTTTGTCGTCAAAATGAGTGCCCCTCACCGGGGCTAGTTGACGCATGTTTCCAGCCCCTCCCACTCACAACAACTCACGGTGACCACCTGAATGGTCATACTACTACTCAGAAGAGCGGAGGCGAAACAAGGTGCGAGGAAACTATCGCCAAAGACGAAGAAATTGTACCCAAGAAATAACCACTTTGGTTATTTGGAAATGGTTTGGCTACCTGAAGTCTGACCAAGCTCAGACTAGCATTAGGTGCAAAACATGTCGGCGACCAGTCCTCAGCAGAACGGGAAACACCACCAACCGCTTCCACCATCTCTAAAGGTACCACCATCTCAAAAGGTACCACCCCACAGAGCACTCTGAAAGCTTGAGTTTGCGCCATAATGCTAGCATCAATCAATGTTCAGTATACTACCTCTAAAATGTTTGAGACGTTTGAAAGCAGGCATTTGATGTGATGGGAATCACAGCAGTTGTTTACATATTATTTTATTTTATCAATGTTCAGTACACTACCTCTCAAATGTTTGTGAGGCGCTTGAAACCACACATTTGATGTGATGGGAATCATAGCAGTGGTTTACATATTATTTAATTTGATTTATTCAGTGTTTAACGGAAAACCATGTTGATTATGTTGACTGTTTATGACCTATTCGTTCTGATAACAAATAACTATATTATATAATAAGCCATAATTAACCTTCTGGTTTCTTTAGGGTTTTGTCCTCAGGAGAATACGCTTTAAACTGTAAATTGAGCATTATTAATATTAAATATATCGTGATAATAATCTATATCGAGCAATATAAAAAAACATACCATTATATAGTTTTTGGCCTTATCGTCCAGCCCTACTAGTGTATATAGCAGGCAAACGGTATTCACCTTATATTACCGATTTATATCAAATTTTAGGCCCAGTATTACATTCAAGGTTTATTAATGCAGCTCATTAATCAGGAACCCCTTTAAAAAGGAAAATCAAACCCCCTGACCCCGCCTTTAAAAATGCTTTCTGTTTATTTTATATTACTTTGGGACAGGGCATCTGGTATTCCTGTAAAATGGGAAGCTGGTTCTCCTCTATAGCCTCAATGATCAACCTTAGAGTTGGCTGCACAACGTGAATCAGTTCAGATCTGAATCGTGTATAAGAATCTCCAGCGAGGGATCCACAGACTGAGGGTCCAGCCTGGGGGACTAGCAAGGGGTTAGTGGGTCTTACCTGGGTTACAGTCTGTGAGTAGGGAGCAGATGGACAACAGGACCTTGGAGATGGTGAGGGCGGGGCTCCAGTTGTCCTTCAGGATGTCCAGACAGATCACCCCCTGGCTGTTGATGTTGCAGTGGTAGATCCTCGTGCGAAACGTCACCTGCACACATGACAACATGAAGAACAGGTTTAATCCATAGAGCCCTAAGGATGTAAACTGAGGCACAATAGACATCATCAGAAAGGTGTGTAAAAGCCTTTATTTCTAAATAATTTATACACTAACCCAAATATCTACAGACTATGTAGAGTCTCTATGTAAGATACCCAACCTCAACCTGACATATATCTGAAAATAATTCACTGTCGTTTTGGATTAAAGCATTTTTATGGATGGACTTTGTTAAATTCCTTCTTCTGAGACAGCCCAGTATGAAATAGAATAGCCAAACTTCAAGTTCAGGCACCAACAAGATTTTCTAATATAAGGAGCGTTGCTTGGACATGAAATGCACCGCTACACAGAGGGAAAGATATCAGATGCTTTCTTGGTTGGTATCAAACAAGATAATCGACATACAATTTAGATGTCAAAAGGTCAGAGAAAATTAAGATTATGATTTTCTATAGCTTTATTAATCCGAGTCCTTATCAGCCCATTCTGAGCTCTTACTTCACACCCTGGTCCCCACAACGCAGCCCCACATTATCCCGAGACAGCCGTCAGCTCTTTAAACAGTTTATAATGCCTGGTCTGCGATCTAAGGATCGCTAAACCAACCTGCTCCGTCAACGCAGCGTTTCCGAGCCCACTCATAAATACATGGGGATATAATTACATAACAGTTTTATGGGGATAACCGAGACTCTGGGATTGTGTTCAAATGTTTCTTAAATTGGTTGACGGAATTATCGTCGGGTACCCGATTCTAGAGAGGGACATTTCAGATGAAGAAATGTGGCGAACTTTGAGGGATTTTTATTTAAACCTTTGTCTTCAGTTTTCTAGTGCTGGTTATGTTTACATTTATACTGGAATAAGACAGACAGAAAAAGAGATTACAGAAGGAAAATAAACCTGTGTAATTATATTAAATATGAAATAAGACAGAAAATAGCACTGATGCACCGCTAGATGGCAGCAATCTTAATAAAGCCTTTTATTACTGTAATGAATAGTGCTTGTGAGAGCTAGATAGTGCTGGAGCAGTAGAGCGAGAGATTGAGAGAGCGAGACTGTGCCTATGTGCAAATTAGCAATTTGATTTACAAGCAGACTGACACCAAAACCATCATTGACCAAACAATTTAACCAGCCTTGCCATCCACCCCCACCTCTCTGTAGAGGCTGGACATCTGTCTCATCCCTCCTCCCAATACCTGGGACCAACATCTGTCCCCCACTTATCCCCCAACATCTGGAAGCCACCTGACCTGCCTGACCCTCCACAGGAAACGTGTAATGGACCTTTCGGAGTGCAAAAAGAAAAAAGAAAAACAGGACGCTATAAATAACCATCCCATGGCACAAGGCCCGCTCCTCCCCTGCCTCCTTACCCCATTCTCCTCTCCCACCACCTCTACCCGCCTGTCCCTTACCCCTTCCTCCTCCCTCCCAGATCCCCGGTGTAGAAACACACACCCATGGTGAGCTAGCCACGAGAAGCAGGCAGGGGGTTGGATGAGGCGGTGCAGAGGAGTTTCCAGAGAAAGCCGCTGTAGGCCTGACTGCTTCCAGTTAGCCCAGGGAGCAGCGGTGGTGCACAGGCCCATTGTGCACCGGAGCTCTGGGTCTGGGGATGGAGGGGGTGTTGGATACGGATCACCGTGTGTGCGCGTGCATGCGTTTTTTGGGAAGGGGGAAGGGGGACACTACAGCCCTCCGGCTACAGAAGCAGACCGAAAGCTTTTGGCGAGAGAGAGAGACTGAAAATATAAGAGTTGAAAGGGTAATTGAGTACAGATTGGGACAAAGGAAGATCCACCGTGACACATTTAGTTGATTCAGTGTCAGCATCTGATCAAATGCTTCGAAATATGTTGGGGTGAACACGGAAGAAATATAACCTTCATTTTTTTTTTTATAATAACATAATCTGAACTAGGTTCATGCGTTAAAAAATAAATAAAATAAAATAAATAAAAAAACAGCCAGCAGCCTAAGTACTAACAGATATAAATGAACAAGCAATAACAGACATTATGATAATCAATAATTATATATATTTTTTGTTTTGATGTTTGATACACCTGGACCAGTCTGCTGTGTGCCTTTGAACGGATTTAACTTTAGTAAATACAAAATCCAATATTTATTTAGTACTATTTAGTCATTTCAGCAGACGCTTTTATCCAAAGCCTGCCGTGGAGTCATTGAGCAACGCACTTCAATACTAAATCGTTCGTGGTTTTGTGGTCTTGGTTGGTTAGACACCGCTGCAAATTCATCACCGTGAGTGACTAGTGACTGTATTGCACCTTGTCAAAAGCAAGTGTTTGGCAGTTGTTTCGACTTTGTTAAGGCTCACCTTGAAGGGGTTTGAAGAGGGGTAATGTGCACTCACCTTGGAGGGTTTGAAGGGGAAGTCTGGCTCACCTTGGGGGGTTTGAAGGGGTAGTCTGGCGTGAAGGCGATGTCCAGGAAGAAAACTCCTCCCTCGTACACGGAGCCTGGCGGGCCCAGAATGGTGGAGCGCCACTCATAGATGTTGTCTCCTTTGGGCCCGGCACTGGCGGAAAGATAGAGAGACACGAGACATGTCGATCAGCACCCCCGACCCATCACACAGATTTCACTCAAACTGCTTTGGAGTGGGAACCAGATGCTGCGTTCTGACAAGTTAATGACGGTAGATTGCTTGACCCCAGGGGGTTACCCAGACAGCTGTAGCTCAGGAAGTATGAGCATAATTGTCTCTACAAGAGGAGAGGGGTTTGTTCAGAAACCTCAAGGCAAGTGTGTGGTGTAGTCGTTGAGCAAGGCACCTTAATGCAGTATCGTTTTTAACAAGGTGGTTGTGACCGTGGGTGGTTTGACATCGCTGTGAATTCACTAGACTAAATAAAGTCACATTTATTTCAATGAAGATTATATAGCCATCTAGTCATTTTTTCGATCGCTGGATCAAGGGTTCCCAAACGGTGTCATGCTGTGAAGCCACCTGTGGAGGTACTTTAGGTCCAGGAACCAGCAAATATTTTGTGCAGTAAAACAAGCAAGAGAAGGCAGATAAACATTTCTCTAGGTATATTGTTGAATCAACACAGCATTCCCTGTTTCAGGCTTCCAACAATGTAATGGATACAAATGTAAGAAAACAAGGCATGTTAGCATGCATCTATATTTTTTATATATATTTTCTTTCTAAAATGTTTTGTGGCCTACCCAGCGACCCACTTACGGCTTGTGACCCGACGCTTGAAAACCACTGACCTAGATCATCGCCGAGGCGTCTCCAAAAATACAGACATTTTCAAACCCGAAACCCCCTTTATCTGAACACCAACAAGCAGTGAAGCACAGCGTGATCACTTCACAGCAGCGATCCATGGGCCTCCTCAAGGAGGCCACTCATCCTTCCTGAGGGGCGTCTGGGCTGCTGAACGGAGGACTGAAGGTCACATCTGTTCAATAGGTCTGGTAATTAATGCTATTTCCATATTAAGACCTCTCCCCCTCCCTCCTCCGTCGGCGCTAGGTGCAGCAGGACTCCCGGGCTGGCAGGGGGCCAGTGGAGAGCCTGGGACCGGGTCCAGATCACAGGGTCTGGTTCAGGGCACTCCCACCCCCCACCCCCACTTTCATGTAATTACCGTCCATGACCTTCCACACACACACATGCACGCACGCACGCACGCACACACACACACACACACAGACTGTCGGCCGGGGAAATGGTCGTGGGGAAATGGTCGTATTGAGACTGTCAGTCATCACTAGTACAGATTTTGTGGTGCACAGTATACATTTTGAAGTCCTTTGTGCAAATTGGGTGGTGAGCCGTCAGTACAAATTATTTAGTGTACGCAGTAAAAATTGTGTAGTGCTGTCAGTACAAATTGTGTAGTCATCAGTACAAATTGTGTAGTGAGTTCTCAGTACAAATTGGGTAGTGTTGTCAGTACAAATTGTGTAGTGCTCACTGGAAATCGTGCAGTGCAAATTGTGTAGGCCATATAACATATTGTGTAGCTCTTTGTTAAGTGTGAGGGCCATGATCACTATATTGAATTTAATATTGAAAATATGAAACGATAGCGTTCAATAAAATGTTATTACATGCTCAAATACTGTATTCATGGGATACAGCATTTGCTAAATGTGCATTTCAATGTGTGTACAAAGAGGCACCCATGTGTGTCTGAAACCCATAAGCAAATTCCAATCGTTTTATAGAATCAGCTTATTGATTGTATTCCTGAAAGGTGGCTGTAAGGAATATTCTGTCTAGTTCCAGTGGCCAGACATAAAACTATAATATTTACCCAGAAATATCAATGTCCATGTTCTTTTTTCTGTACATTTCTGTGGTGTGTTTATTTCTGTGATCATTAGGATCCTTAGTTGCCATTACTAATCAATTTAAATTGTATCTTCAGTATCTTCACTTCAACCGAAAGATATCAGTGCAACGGGAAACTGAGATTTAGACCATAGAGCACTTCTTGCAGGCTGTGATCCAACCACACACCAGCACTTAACACACAACCTGATAATCAGCCAGAGATGCTCCAGCGAGAGGAGCAAGTTCCAGCAGGAAAGTGTCTAAAGCGTGCCAGCCCAACACACACCCTTACAGCAGGATCACACTGCACACACTACACATGAGTCTGAGTCTACATCATTTGTTACTGAGCTGTTGAGGAAAAAAAAGAGACCGCTGTTGGCCATTGGTTTACCCTGTGAAGCCAAGGTATTGAGCAGTGACTTCCTTGTCAAACGGATTTCACAGTAAGGGCGTTAGTTATACACTTAGGCATTACGCCCAGTGTTCAGGCATTATGTAACAAAAAACCCATCCATATGGGTCTGAGCTGTTTACCATCCATCGTGTGAACCCCGACATCAGACCGTTTTCATATTCAACGCTCGACAGCGCAGCGGGAGTAACTCCTGGTGATACTCGCTATTCAAAACGCTCCACTGACGACGAGGCTAAAAGGGGGAGAGATTGGTATTTTTAAAGCCTCCGCACATCGAGGCAGGTGCTCAGCGACCCTCCCTACTCCCCCCCCCCCCCCCCCCCCCCCGAACCTATTGAGGCAGACCAGGCTGTGGAGGCATTGACTGTCTGAATGAGACCCGGGATGTGCTAGAGATGAGCAGGCATGGTAACCATCTCAGCTTAGCGCATGCTGGCCACTGAGACGCGCTTTGACAACCACACCACCAGTACACCTGGGAGGAGAGGAGGGTAAGGTACACACCCCCAGTACCCGGGCTTGACCTCCTCCTCATGAAATGCAAAAAACATAAATGAGTAAAACCATTTGCATTTAAGATACATGAATTAAAACAAGATAACAATGTATATCCCTTTGTAATTCTTATTACTGTCCTACTGTAACTCATTCTTAGTATTATCTCCAACCTCCATCACCATCTCTGCCTCCACCTCATTCTCCACCTTAAGGTATGATTGCATGAGATGCAGTGAACAAGTTGAATGCGACCCTCTCCATTGTTTGCCTCTAGGCGAAGCTGCGCTGCCATTTCCGTGAGGGGAGGGGTCAGCGCCCGACCCCACGACGCGTTGCAGCGGAGGGGACTTGCTTTGAAGTTGAAATTATTTATACTTTGACCTGGCAAGTCACATGATATAATGCGCAAGCCAATAGCTTTGCATCACAGTCGAAAAAGAAAATGTATTCAGCTCCCCTCCACCCCAACCCATTTCCTCCACGCATTGCTGGAGAAGCTTGAGTCCTACAGGTTCTAACAACACCTGCAGGGTGTGAAGTAGTGCTAGGCGGAGGAGACAAGGCGACAAATCATGCTGTTACAAGAGCAGATGCCACCGGGGACTCAGATCAGCATGTGATATAGGTTTAACGTTGTATGCTCCTGCTCTTAAAAACAGCGTTCAAGTTCAAAACAGTTCAACGTATTTCACACTCATTTGAGTAACGGTGATCCACAACTTTCCATTGTGTCATCACATTTACGTATTATTCTTATAAGCCATGAGAACGGTATCTTTAGTGTAAAAGGATACATCTGTCATATTATGGCAGTGTATTTAGTGGTTATTTGCCAGGCTCTACGGCGAGAGAGATAATACAGCTGGAGGCTGTCTCCAACGTCAGACAGGCCATAGAGCGGAAAAAAAAAACACACATTTTAAGAGCGACCTCCAGCAGCAGTAAAGTGGCCAATAACACATGACGTTGATAACAGCCCTGGCGGGAACCGTATCCGTTACCAGAGATTCCCATTACCACAGTATTATTAACAGTATATCTCAGGAGCCACAACATTGCTGCAACCTCACCAACGGCCGTGGGCTCAGTTCTGCAGGCTGAGTCATTTCCCATGTGAAGCACATCTGAAAATAAAAGACTCCCATCGGTGCCTTTATTAAAATGTTACCACCAGTGAATCTGAAATAAAGAGGTCGGACGAGCAAACCCTGAATCATTCCGACACCCACACTAGAAACTGCCATGCTACAATTAGCACGATGGTGCCACTAACACCTACCCCCACAAAACAGGATGCTCTCTATATCCAGCCAAGGAAAAAGCCAGTTTCCACACACACACACACACACACACACACACACACACACACACGGAGTGAGACATTGTTAAACAGTGCGAGATGTTATTTTGAAATATCCTCACTGTGTTTGTGAGGACTCCCAGTATCTGTGGTAAACTCTTGGTATGGTATCCTCCTTGCGTCTGAGAGGACTCTGTATGTGTGGTATCCTCCTTGCGTCTGAGAGGACTCTGTATGTGTGGTATCCTCCATGCGTCTGAGAGGACTCTGTATGTGTGGTATCCTCCTTGCGTCTGAGAGGACTCTGTATGTGTGGTATCCTCCATGCGTCTGAGAGGACTCTGTATGTGTGGTATCCTCCATGCGTCTCAGAGGACTCTGTATGTGTGGTATCCTCCATGCGTCTGAGAGGACTCTGTATGTGTGGTATCCTCCATGTGTCTGAGAGGACTCTGTATGTATGGTATCCTCCATGCGTCTGAGAGGACTCTGTATGTGTGGTATCCTCCTTGCGTCTGAGAGGACTCTGTATGTGTGGTATCCTCCATGCGTCTGAGAGGACTCTGTATGTGTGGTATCCTCCATGTGTCTGAGAGGACTCTGTATGTGTGGTATCCTCCTTGCGTCTGAGAGGACTCTGTATGTGTGGTATCCTCCATGTGTCTGAGAGGACTCTATGTGTGGTATCCTCCATGCGTCTGAGAGGACTCTGTATGTGTGGTATCCTCCATGCGTCTCAGAGGACTCTGTATGTGTGGTATCCTCCTTGCGTCTGAGAGGACTCTGTATGTGTGGTATCCTCCATGTGTCTGAGAGGACTCTGTATGTGTGGTATCCTCCATGCGTCTGAGAGGACTCTGTATGTGTGGTATCCTCCATGCGTATGAGAGGACTCTGTATGTGTGGTATCCTCCATGCGTCTGAGAGGACTCTGTATGTGTGGTATCCTCCATGCGTCTCAGAGGACTCTGTATGTGTGGTATCCTCCATGCGTCTGAGAGGACTCTGTATGTGTGGTATCCTCCTTGCGTCTGAGAGGACTCTGTATGTGTGGTATCCTCCATGCGTCTGAGAGGACTCTGTATGTGTGGTATCCTCCATGTGTCTGAGAGGACTCTGTATGTGTGGTATCCTCCTTGCGTCTGAGAGGACTCTGTATGTGTGGTATCCTCCATGCGTCTGAGAGGACTCTGTATGTGTGGTATCCTCCATGCGTCTGAGAGGACTCTGTATGTGTGGTATCCTCCATGCGTCTGAGAGGACTCTGTATGTGTGTTATCCTCCATGCGTCTCAGAGGACACTGTATGTGTGGTATCCTCCATGCGTCTGAGAGGACTCTGTATGTGTGGTATCCTCCTTGCGTCTGAGAGGACTCTGTATGTGTGGTATCCTCCATGCGTCTGAGAGGACTCTGTATGTGTGGTATCCTCCATGCGTCTGAGAGGACTCTGTATGTGTGGTATCCTCCTTGCGTCTGAGAGGACTCTGTATGTGTGGTATCCTCCATGCGTCTGAGAGGACTCTGTATGTGTGGTATCCTCCATGCGTCTCAGAGGACTATGTATGTGTGGTATCCTCCATGCGTCTGAGAGGACTCTGTGCTGATGTGTTGATTCACTGGTATCTGGGTCATTGTTTTAGGGCTCTGGGAGACATAAGAGCGGGGGTGTCCGTGAGAATCCTGCCCTGAGCCCCCCTCCATAGAGATTACTGCTTGTGTGGGAACCCACTTACGGCTCTGCAACCTCACTTGCATGCAAGCCACATATATGCCTGCTCACACATACACACACACACACAGGCAGTGTGAATTTTTATGGTTTATTTGTGCGCATCAGTGGTGCTGTGAAATGCTTAAGTTACACCATGATGTGTATTTAAAAGAGATTGCCTACACATTTCCTCTTTAGGATAAAACCAGCAGAAGTGAAAAGCTGCGCTGATGCAGACAGACAATATAAAAGAGCATCAGTATAAAGGAGACCGGTCAGAAGGTAGCCATTAGCATTAATTAGCGTTAGCTGTGTCTGCTACCGGTGATTGCTTCTGCCATTGATCTCCTTATAGGCTTGGGCAAACACCAGCGTGACTGAGTACACAGGAGACCAGGCGCTTAAAATTAAAATAAGAGAGCTAGAAGGCGGGGGGAGGATGACAGAGAGTGAGAGAGAAAGAGGTGGTGAAAGAAAGTGAGTAACAAGAAAAAGAGAAAGAAAAGGTAGTAAAAAAAAAAGTAAGGAGAGATGAGAGATATTGTGATGTGAGGAGAGCGATAGAGAGATATTGTGATTGTAAGGAGAGAGATAGTGATTGTAAGAAGCGGGAAGATCTTTAGCCATTCACCAGATCTCCTCATTTATCCACCCCCTCCTCCTCCCCCTCAACCGTGATTCCTCACTTCCTGTTACCGCTCCGAGGAGACCGGAGAGAAGGGACGAGTATTTCCATATATATTGAGTGACCTTTCCCTGCTGTAACACAGTAGAACGCCCCCACCGTCCACTGCTTCATCATCTGTAAAACCTTATTTTCCCCTCACAAAAGGCCACCGTGCAGATTGGTGCCAACTTTGTGCTAACCTTTATCTTGCTGGACGACAACGCAACAATCCCTCGCCTGTCCCGTCGCTATAACGTTACCCTGGAATCATTTCCTCTTGACAAGGCAACGAATTAAGGAGGAAGATATCGCCGAGTGATTAAGCCTCCACGTCTCATCGCTTTGCCCGGCGAGAGAAAGCTAGCAATGGATTTAAGAGGTTAAGGCCGTACTAGTAGTAATATCTAAATGACGAGTGTACAACCCATGCACAGCTAACATCGACATGCAGCATGTATTCAAATTCTTGTGTCCATGTATTTCTTAGCTGGGACATAACGCCCCCGTCTCGAAGGGGAATTTAGATAGAATCTCCCATTTCATCACAATATGCAAACAGGTTTGGATGTTGTCCTTTTAAAAACAGTTCCATACAGACAAGGCTCTCTGAACTTTTTTCTTTTTTCAAGGAGTACATATAACATTATTGTTACCAATTCTACAAACGTGTTTTATTTATGTAAGAAATTATTCATCAGCAAGAATTTGGGATTTCTTATTCAGTATCATCACCTTTATAAATGGGACACTACACTAAGCTACCTCTGTAGTCTGAGCAGGTCAGAATAAACAGAAATACAGCTTGTTTATAAATGATAATAAAATACCATACTGGTGCTATAACAAGTTGCCCAAATGTGGTCTTGAATAATAAATAAGTCACACCACTTTAGTCTTCCAATTCAGTTTTGCATACAGAAAATACTCTAAAAGTCTGAATATCTGGAGAGCCATCAACAGAATATCCTACAAAACAGTACATAGTTCAATAGTAGCTATTCAAGCTTATTTTCCCTTTTTGAGTTTGTCAACTCTGTAATTAACATTAATTAAATGTATTTTGATTAACATGATCCAGGATCTTATTTTATGAATAGATTTGGCAACACACCTCACCGCAACAAAACCAAATCACTTAATAATTACTTACACATATTTGAAATGACTCCAAACAGGTATAAATAACATGTTAAAAACCTCACCACTCCAAATATATTTAAAGTCCAACAGCAGGTTGTTACGAATACAGCATAGCCTATTTTAAGCCTATTCAGCATAGTCTAAATAAATATGATTGAGGTTGTGACACCTTGCGTAAATAAAGTCATTGTGAACGTTAGTTGCCGTTCCGCTTCATTTCCCCTCCCCTCTGTTTTTTCCCTTATGTGGTAATGACACATTCATTCATCCACACTCTGGTCCAATCTGCTCTTTTGCTGTGGCCATCAGCACAGTGACTCTAATGAAGCAATACTCTGCCTCCCTGACTGTGAGACAGAGCCCCAAAACCAATTACTGAGCAGCTCAACAACAGAGTCGATGCCTCCTTCCCCTCCACATCTCTAGCCCTCTTAGTCTCAAATGAAATACTTTGATTTTAATCCATCCTTTTATTGTTCATGTGTACAACGATCACCGTAATTACCATCTGGATGGTTCAGCCGGCAACAACCACTTTTCACAAAAGGAGGAAACGGGTGAATATGTGTAGGGAATAAACGCTGCTTGAGTCCTGTGAAAAAGTGACTTTACATACTGAGTTGAATTAGGGGGGGGGTTGGAAGGGAACTGAGAATGAGTATACAGTTTGGAAACCTACTATTTCTATATAGTTATTAAGCAGATGCTTATATCCACTTCAACTTGCAGTGCATTTTAGATACATATTATTAAGGAGCAGGTAGGGCATCTTAAGTTCTACAATGCCTACGGGTTGACATTGGACATTCAGGATCTAAATCAGAACTCTGTACCTTTTGGCTGGGAGCCCAACACCTCAACTGCTCCACTATCTTGCCCCCTAACCACCTCACTCGTTTCGTTTCAAGGTAGCAGTTGTTGTTTGTTTTGGTATTTTCTCACCAGGGTGTAAGCTCCTGGTTTTACAGCGCTGTATATAAAACATGGGATCTGCTTGATGTCCTCAGCGTTGTATTCTTATTCAGCGAGAAGCCTCTCACTCGGTAGAGACTTTGATGGTGTAAGCACCCCTCCTCCTTCTCACTCTCTCTCTCCCTGTTTTTGCACACTTTTTTGCTTCTGATCGCATGCCTGCAGTAAGAGTCTTATGCAGCACAAATGTTTGCCTCTGGCTGCAAATGAATAATGCAGAGCATGTAACATTAGCATAACACACAGGCATCGCATACATTCTCCACACAACAACATGAGTCATTCAAACATCACTTTATTCCATGGTGTGTGTACACAACAGGCAATGGGAAGAATCTCAAGTTTCTCATGAATGGCAAACAAGCAACTTCAAAAGCAAGAAAGACATTTAAAAACAAAATTTCTGAGAAAGGGAGGGAGGGAGAAATGGAACGGCAGAAATGAAAGACCTTTCGTGACATTCTAGTGCCCAGTACACGGATAGTGTTTTAGAAAGCTGTCAAAACCGATTTCCCTGCGAACGTTGTCCAAAAATATCGCACTACTCTGCAGTTAGAAAAAGCTCCCTTCTCAGTTTTCAGTGCCCTCTTTCAAGTAGATTTTGTACTCAGAACGACTCAACCATTATTGGAGAACATGGTTGAGTAGTTAGGACTCCCTGATTTGCCATCTCCCCAACCTATGGGCAGTCATTCTGCCCTAATGGCCAAAGGTCCCCCCCCCCCCCCCCCCCCAAGAGGTCCTTGATCTGAACAAGTGGTTCCATAAACCCACAGAGCATGGTACATCATTAGTCTAGCAGCCTGGATGCCATAACATCAGTCCTTAAGTTTAGCACATGGATAAGGTTATGTGAACATCTAAATCAGTGCAGAGAAAAGGAGGAGTCCCCCTTAGGATTTGATTCATGCAGCATTATTAATTTGAGTGTTTATAACATTGACGTTATGAGGCCACCTTTCAGCCGTTAAGACAGCAGGTATGTCTCCGCAGCAAGTGAAAAGCTTTGAAAGAAAGGGCCATTATGTGTGACCGTAGATGGAAATACATCAAGTTTTGAGATTGGTTTCCCCACCAAAGACATAATGGAAGCTTAAGAACCCTTGTTTATTTAAGCATTTGAGGTATTTTTGTGCTTGCCAAAGAGTCCTCTGTTTGCTTTGCTGGTCGCCCACAGATTATCACGTCTGATGCGCTCAACGTCTTAAAGTGCTTCCGTAGAACTGCTGTTATACCACCGTTTCTATGTTGCCATTTCATACCCAGTTTCTCCAGGAACCCATTAATAACCTTCTGCACCATTGCTTGCAGGAAAAGGGGCCTTGTGAAAGAGGACATTGAGAATCCAATGCCTCGCATGAATCACCCGAGCTGTGTTCGCTGTCAAGCTAAATGTTGCAGGGAAAAACATTAAAGAGCAGATGAACATAAGTCCACGTTGAAGGTCTGGAACAAGAGCAGCTGTTCTTCTACTGATTTCAGACATTCTTAAGGAAGGAGAAGCATGGCTGTTGATTACGATGTATAGATGGAACCCTGGTTAGAGTATAGGGGCTGGAACCCATATGAAGAATTCTGATGCCAATGTTTTTTTTGGCAGAACAAACAGTAGCAATTTAGTAGAGTTGTTCAACATCGCTTCATCTCCAGAATTGGATTCACATCAGATGTTCACAAAGAGCTACAAACAAACAACAATATTTGTTTGTAATCATTCAAGAATTCAACCCCATTGTAGATGGTACAGACAGTGAAGCTGGATTCCTTCATGTAGCCCAGCATTCATTATGGCAATTACAGAGGTACAGCACACAGTGTTTGTGTTAGATTTCCATAAACTTTGGTATTAAATGTGGTATTCATTATTTAGCAGTGTATGATGCAGACAGATGTTTTATCTCTGTAACAATGAAATAATTCCATATTGAGATGACGCTTTGATTAAAGTGCATCCTTCCCATAAATTTGCGACGGACAAGTGAATGCATTAAAACAAAATCCTGTTTCAATCCCATTCAACCAAGTGATCAACCAGGGTCATGTTCCCATCACAGCTATCATGAGCTGTAACGCAATGGTCTTATCCCATGCAGAAGAATGTTCTCCACTTGGAAGTGCCACGAGCATTCTGGCAGCATCTACCCCCACCAATCCTCCCACACGCCCAGCCTCTCCCCCACCACCAGACCGTAACCCTCGTCCATCCGCCTCCTCATGCATATGGATGGTTCCTCCTGCTGTGCTTAATGGCAACACTGTGAAAAATGATGCTAGGCATGCCACTCACACACTGAATTCCCCAGGGGCAACGGCATGAGGGCCATGAAGACCCAGATCCCATGCCCAGGAAGACCACAGGAGGGTCAGAACCAACCCTTGACGGGAGGCTGGGTAGATGGGAGGCTCGATTCTGGCAGAGACTCTATGATACAGCAGAGATCTGTATTCATGTCCTACTATTTACCGCAATGTGGTCGACAGTTATCCAAAGTGGCTTACAGGGAATTCTGACATGTCATAGTATTTCATCCTAGAGCTACTTTGCATGTTTTATTTTTTACTTGGTCATGCATCACTTCGAAAAAAAAAAACTCAAATTCGGATTGTATGCTAAAAAAGGAACGAGATGCTTAGCCCCCGTTTATAGAAGGTGGGGGGGGGGGGGGGGGGGGCTTGTGTAACCACCATTCCCTTTTTGTTTTTTTATGATATCATCGGGGCAGGACGACTCCGTTTCACACATTGTAAGGTTATGACATCACGGTTGGTGATCTTCCAGAAAGAGGGCCCTGGAGAGGATATTTGTGGTCCGATCTGGGAGTCTTATTCTCTGTCTCTAGTTCCACAGGAACATCACTTGTGTTCCTGTAACATCAAATGGTCAATATATTTGAATATGGTATGTGTTTGTTTCTCGGTAATGTGAATACCAGCCTGCACCACCTTTAAAAGTGAGCCAGATACAGCAGTGGAAATGGGTCAAGGAGACGGTGGGTCTATAGATACAGGAAAAAAGAACCTGGAGACAATCAAAAGGAGCCTGTAGGACAGAGCGCTTGAAGATTTAACAGGTAAAGGGTAAAACACATTTGAGGGAACAGAACAAGAACAGACACAGAACGAGAGCAGACACAGGGAGCCCTTTCAATCTTCAATCATCCATATTCCTTTAAGAATACCGTAATTGTTGTTGCTTTTCTAGGGTCCTTTAATCCATTTCTTTCAATCAATGTGATAAATATTTGAAGTGTATTTCAACGAGTCTAGACCCGCTCTGTGGAGACGTGGAGGTCTGTTTCGGAAGAAAAACACCAAACTGTATATTAATGGTGTTATACACACCACACAAGCACACAAAGGGGTACTGTTTCTGAATACTTTATGGGGAAAGTATTTTCTGCATTCAAACAGTGCACCCTCCCATGCATTGCCTCGGGTGCAGGCGCAGGATTCGTCTGCATGACAACTTAATAGAGAATCACAGGTTCATGCTTCAGGGAAAGAGTTCTTACAGTTCCAAAATATCGATCTCATCCGTCATGAGACCAAGCAACTGGTAAATAAAGTGGATGTCCTCTGTCAAAGTGCGACCAATCATAGCATTTCTGGCCCAGTGTTTTTTTGTCCTCTTTGAAATATTACTCAAATCTCTAAACTACAGTGCTTTGCTTTTCTAAGGGCCGATTCCTTCTGTCGCAAAGAGGAGGACCCCATGGGTGACAGCCTAAAAACATACCGAGATGAAAGCAATGGCTGTGTCGATCGTCCTTGGTTTTCAAAAGGATCCTTCTCCCTTTGATGCACGACAATTCCAAGGTGACAGGCAAACTGTCACAAGACATCCAGTGAGATGAAGCTCAGAGACGTATTCATACACGCGGCAACATTTTCAATTGGTTTCTAAAGAACCATTTCAATCGGTTTCTAAAGGATCTTTCTTATAATAAAATGAGTCATTCATGATGACCTAGTGGGAATAACACCTCATAAATATGTGATCCTGCAACCTTAAAAAGAAAATCCTAATTCTTCTACCTCACAAATACTACTCTATATTCCTCTGCCTCAACCATAGAAAGACCCACCTTAGAAAGTCCTTTGAAAGCATCAAAGTCTCTACCACGAACAGTTCACACACCAGTTCCGACCAATTACTATTCAGATATTTAGCAGACACTTTTATCCAAAGACTCACAATAAAAATTCTAAAATGGGTAATTAAGTTAAAGGGGGATATGGGCATCGTTCTCAAGGAGGCCGACAGATTGGGCTGCGGCCATTGGGTGTACATTTTGGCTGAGAGTCAAACCCTACCCAGAACATTATCCAGTTATTCCAGCAGTGCAACATTACCACCAAATAAAAACAATCCTCATTCCCCAACCTGATGCTCAACGTGGGTGGGTGGGGGCTCAACCAAGCACCCTGTGGGAGGACAGCAGTTGGTTCTGCATGACGATAAGGTGGAGAAATCCTGCTTCTCCACTCACTGGAGCTCAGCCAAGAACTGACTGACAAGACCTATACACTGTAGTATGGATGTAGTGTGAATGTCAATCCAGAGAGATGGAGACAGATAGAGACCATGAGAGAGGGAGATGGACAGGGGGGGGGGGGGGGGGGACAGGGAGATTAAGAGTGAGATTGGGTGCGAGCGCATGAGAAAAAGCAAGATAGAAAAAGAGCAAGATAAAAAAGATGGTGAGAGACAGAGGAGGAAAAATGAGAGAAAGAACAAGACACAGTTATGGGTGGTGAGAGTGAGAAAAATAAAGCGCAAGATGGCAAGAGAGAGAGACAAAAAGAAGAAATGGTGGGAGATTGAAAGGAAATACATCATTGTCTCCTGGCTTGGTACCCAGAATGCACGAGAGAGAGAGAGAGAGAGAGAGAGAGAGAGAGAGAGAGAGAGAGAGAGAGAGAGAGAGAGAGAGAGAGAGAGAGAGAGAGAGAGAGAGAGAGAGAGAGAGAGAGAGAGAGAGAGAGAGAGAGAGAGAGAGAGAGAGAGAGAGAGAGAGAGAGAGAGAGAGAGCTATTCTACCCCACAAATCAGTGTCCATCTGGTGAAGAGTACCAACAGGCCGTGACTCCATTTGTGGCGGGAATAAGATAACTAACCTTTCAGCTCCCGTTCAGCCAAAGACGAGCAGGCGAGCTAAAAAAAATAACAACACTGGCTCCAGCTCTAAGCCTCCAGTCAACAACCAGCCAAGCAAACACACACTAAAGAAGCACATCTGGCTGATGCACAGGAACAGCAGCGATAGATTTGTATTTGTAAGTTTGATATGAGTAACGTTCAGATAAATACAGATCCCAGGGGAAATAGTTTGCGCTACAATTGCTCTGCTGAAGATAATAGAACACATTTGAGTAGCGAAAAAAGTTAATATGCAAAGAAAATACATATATGCCTGCATAAACTCTTATCGTCCCTAATCTATTTGGATGTTGTCTCAAAGACCTGTATTATTTTATTAGGATTTGTTGCCATCGATTGAAGTTTACAGAACAGATTAGGGGGCGGGTGATCATGATTGTTTCCCAGGCAACTCCCCCCCTGCCAAGATGGTGGCTGTGAAATGTTCTGCAGACGATTATTTTACTTTCAAATCACTAAGCCTGGGTCCTACAGCTAAAATCTTTTAGGCAACCTAGTTTCTTCCACCTCCTCCTCCTTTTCTTCTGACTAAGAGGGGTTCTGACTGTTTATGGTCCTTGAGGAACCATCTTCATCTTACAGTGCAATAAAAGCAACTCAGCCTAGAGTAGAACTCAAAGACTAGCCAAATGTGTCTTGATGCACCACCGTTGACAGCGTCAAGACACATTTGGCTAGTCAGTTTGAGATTGAGAGGGACTGATTAAAACTAAAATAGTCTCAGGGAATAGTGATGCCACCTCATCGGGAAAACAACCAACACATTTTTTAAGAAAACACAGGTCTCCATAAACCACACAAAGCCATTTTAGGAAAGAACAGCCATCCTTTAACACACATCGACTTCAGAGCAAATATTAATCTAGAGTAACGCATAACTAAATATACATAAACCTTACATAACGTACATATAGTGTAACATACATACATATACCTGGCATAACAGCATCCATTTCCCCTCTTTATTCGCCTCGAAGCAGTAATTTGGTAGGAGATTTGCAGGCGACAGAGTTAGGTAACAGAGTTGTAATCAATGAAGCATTGCTTCATGTTCAGCAAGTGAATAAAGCACATTCAACCTCTCGACAAAAGGCTTACCTCTGGGCTGTGTGTGTGTGTGTGTGTGTGTGTGTGTGTGTGTGTGTGTGTGTGTGTGTGTGTGTGTGTGTGTGTGTGTGTGTGTCCCTTGTGCACCACATCCTCAAACAAGCACAGCACACAATAACCATTGTCTGTGGTCCACACACACACTTTTGAATTACACTGCCCACCCCCCACACATGAACACACACACACACACTTAACACCCCTTCTAATACAACTAACACTAAGTGAAAACATCAAACTTGCTTCTTTAGATTTTTACAATAGCCCGATTTATTTTCTGTTTCTTACAAGTACTGCCTTTCACCCTCCTTATACAAGGTTAAACGCTGTGAGCTACGCGGCCGTGACCATCTTCCAGCAGTGTCCAACGCAGCTGAAACCCTTTAATCCCCCACAGATTATCTCTGCATCCAAACAAAAACACTCAAGGAACAACACCAAAACACTGTGACAGCAGACTGACAGAGAGAGAGAGAGAGGGAGATAGAGAATAGAACCAACTCTACCCCTTTAATGCCCGGGGCGGTTTTAAGCATATCAGGGCCTTTACTCCAACCAAGAAGCGCTGAAATGTTTTCTGCATGGTGTCTTCTAGGTGAGTCTAGGGGACGAGGTAGGGAGGGAACTACAAGAGAGACAGCGGGGTCTTACCTGCAGTTTGGCGGGGGGTCAAGTGTGATCTCCGCAAGCTCCTTCTGAATCCTGGGAAACCGACAGAAATAAATCAACCAAGCTGCTGTGTTTTGACGTTGATTTTAAAAATCACTTTCAATATGGAGAGGAACCGAAGGAGGAATTTTAAAAGAGCTTTCAGCTGGGTTATTGATTGTTTCAGGAAACAAAGCAGCAATTAAAAAAGATCTTGGATATGACATGCCATTGTACGTAATACTAAAACCCTGTGTGTCTACAGAGTATTATCACTGCCATGAGAACTGAGGACAGTTTGTACAGAACATTGATAATGGATTTTGTCAAGAGAGAAACTCAAATCACCCTTCCTCTATGATGAAAAGGTTCATTGTGAAATAAAACCCTCATCCAAATATACAAATATCCTTTCAGGTCTCTGACAATCAGTGTGTAAAATCAGTTATTTAATTAAATGTTTTCATTTATACACAAACATGAACAAGGTTGGAGTCAGCCCCAGAGAGATGGGGATGGAAGGGTACTTTAAATGTCATGCACTAACAAAGGAAGATGTCTACAACATCGGTCTCTGTCAACAATAACTATAAATATATATATATATATATATATATATATATATAACTATAAAGACTCCCTGGCCACGGCCAAACCTCGTTAAACCGGTTGCATAATTCTGTCGTCGCCCGCATCTCTGTTAATTACAGAGGTGTGTGTGTGTGTGTGTGTGTGTGTGTGTGTGTGTGTGTGTGTGTGTGTGTGTGTGTGTGTGTGTGTGTGTGTGTGTGTGTGTGTGTGTGTGTGTGTGTGTGTGTGTGTGTGTGTGTGTGTGTGTGTACACGTGATAAAAGAGGTCTTTATTAAAGGTTTCACAAGTTCATCCAGAGCTCGGCCGTGCCAGTGATGTGTTCTCCATAAATTACCCCCACAAATAGAGTGAGGTGTTCCCACTCCTGGCCACAGCACGCCCCTATAGGACCCTGTGGTCCTGGACCTACCTCTTGGCACTGGTGGACAGTTTGGCGGCGGTCTTGCTGGAGATCTTCGTCTCCTTCTTCTTGGGCTGGGCTTGTTCGCGCTCCTGTTCCACCGGGAGCGACTCCCTCTGGTTCCCCTCCAGGTCAGAGCTGCCCCCGCTGGTGCTGGGGCTGTCGTCAGGTCTCTGGGCTTCAGTGGACATCTTGGGCCCTGGAGTGATAGGAGGAGCATAGGAGATGATGAAGAAAAGTAGGACTTCAAATGGTGTCGATAATACACATGTGACGGTGGACATGTAAATGTAGATGAGCCTGGGGCAGTTTGATCAGATAATAATCAAGCTATAAAAACATTTAAAAAAAAAATACATTCAGCCGACCGTTGTTTGTCATCTCAACCATATGAAACTGGTTGTAGACATACAGAATAGAGCAGCGTGTGTCACAACGAGGAATTATCGGCGACATTAGTTACTGCCCCAGTGTGTGCACATTTAATTATAAGGCTATATATTTATTGATAATAAAACATAAATGGTCCGATGCTATCCAGTTTTACGTCCCCGTTTAGAAACTGATCGGTAACTATAACCGTCGTGTACATGGTGCGGCCAATAGATCAATGTGAGGGATGTAATGGCACATAATGAGCGCGCCGATAGGGAAATTGTGCTTTTGAAAGTGACTGACGGCGTGTGTGACCAGGAACCCTTCAAGGGGGCTATCCATCTCCACTAATCTGCAAAGAGGAGCTCTGTCGCGGTTTGTTGTGTCAAGCGGACGACAAAGAGCTAAATAAACATATTGGGTAACGCATAACTGAAACCGAATAGCACATGTATGAAAACCTCACGGAGATGGGAGGCAGTTCATCATCAAACGATAAGTAGCTGCGAAACGCTCGCCTTTCCCCGGGGGCGTTTCTCGATATGGACATCAACCCAAGGATGCATCTCCTCTTCAGATCAATGCATCGACTACTCGCATTCAATACAATGTCTACGCCAGGTCATTTTGCTAGTTTGAGCTAGACCGTGATCATTCAATGGTGTTTACTGTTATTCGACATTGTGCAAAGCGAAGATACTACTTCTGTAGCCTATCTCGAATAAGACAACGGGTTCCCCTCTGCGCCAGGGTAATCATAAACCCAATAGGTCGAGGGAGCCCCTATTGAAATCGATCCGACCACAAACGCAATACACATCCTCGGGGTGTATGGGGAAGTGGGATTGGGATCTGCCGCGGGTAGCCTACTGCTATTGGGTACTTAAATAGAACAGGCCGCGTCGTTATAAAGTGCAGGGAAATGCGGACAGAACGTGTTTCAACCTCTGAAACACGGGCAACTCGATTCTCGTCGGTGCCAGTCGACGTTCCGGGATCAGACAAGCCACTCGGAAACGTGTGTGAAAATACTCAACGATTCCTGAGTGTCCACATTGTGCACGGAGAGCACTGACCGTGCCTCGGCACAAAGGGAAACACGTCCCATCCACCCCCAACCCACCACCACTCCCCCCCTCGCACTGGAAAACGCCACTTTCCCGGGACATTGACTTACTTTTCTAAACATCTACGAGCGGCGATGAAATGCACGCATCGATATTACCTTGAAGATGGCCGTCGATGCGGTAATCCGAGTTATAATCCCAGGTAAAAAAAAGTAGATATCCTTCCACGGCCGTGTGCTCGCTCTCGTGTCCTTGCTATTTAACTGGAGGTAGCGACAGAAAAGCGATTACAGAAAACGGCGCCGGACCGCCTCCACGCGCGCTCCCGCTCCACGCGCACTGCTCGTGCACGGGGACTGCATTGGAAGGACAAGTGGACTGCTCCGACAGCTTCTTTTTTTTTTTTGTGTGTGTGTGTGTTTAAAAAAAAAAACATGATTTTATTTCGGAAATTATCTCGGCTAGGATACTGCTAAATCCCCGAAACGGCTTCAATTATTGCGATGGAAAGGCCAAACTCTCAACGATGAATCACTAAATGCCCTGCTGCTAAATTTTGCCATTTGTGACCAAGGCCGTTATGAAAATGATACTGCCTAATGGAGCCTTTTCTATTTAATTGCACCCCGAATGACTATTATTAAATATAGTTATCATCGTTCATAGTCCTGTGCAGTCGAAGGTCAAAAATCATGTGACAATTGTTGTAAAACCGTTTTTATTTAGGCGTATTTATTCCCTTTTGACCTTGTGGTTTGAAAGTCCAGGTGACTGTTACTTTACCTGTCATGTCAGAGGTTTGACCCCCGACATGACATCCCATTTGTTTAGCAATAATGTGTGTGTGTGTGTGTGTGTGTGTGTTAGAGAGAAAATGTGTGTGTGTGTGTGTGTGTGCTATGTCTGTGAGAGAAAGAAGGTGTGTGAGAGAGAGAGTGTGAGGGGGAGGGTTGAGTGTGTGTGTGCGTGTGTGTGGAAAGAGGGTGTGTGTGAGTGAGAAAAAAAAGCTAATTAAAATTAAGTCACCACAAGTAATTGGGGACAAGGTATATAATGTCAACAGGGAAGGCGTTTGAGTCGGCTGGTCATTATTTAGAAACAATGTTCAAAGGTAAAGGGTCACACTCCTAGGAGACCTATAGAGATGTTAATCAGATGTAACTGGGGGCCAGGGTAGTCCAGTTGTAAGTGTGTTCCTGACTCAAACGGAGAGGTTCTGGGTTCCAAAACCGATGTACGCAATCGAACCTGCAGGCGTCCTAGAGATAGATGCCCTATCTGCCTATACCCGCTCCTGAAGGACATGGATCTGAGCTCACATTATGTCACTCTGGATGAAAGTGTCGGCTAAATGACTGTATAATACATAGTAACTCCACTGGGTTTCCACCAGGGGACCCAGATAGTAGGGTTAAGATATGGGGGATGTGGGGGGGGGGGGGGGGGGGGGTTACCTGGAGCTCTTCCTCTAGCCCCCTGGGTTGTTTGTAAAAGGAAAACAATTAAATCGTTGAGTCCCATCGTTGAGGCTGTGGTTGCAGAGCGCCACAACGGTTATGTTTACATAATGACATTGGATTGCAGACATTTATATTCTCTCTGAAGTTCATGGAGTTATTCCACTACCTCTCTTCCTCTCTCCCTCTCTCTTTCATCCACTCTCTCTCTTTCCCTCTAACCTGCTCTTTCTCTCGCTCTGTTCTTTCCTCTATATTTCTCTTGTTTCCTCTCTTTCAATCACTCTATTTCGTGAGAGAAAGAGAAGGCGTACGTATTTAAACTCAACTCCCGAATTAAACACACATGCACACACACACACACCACACACAAGTCAAATGCATATAAAAAGCAGCAGAAGAAACCAGTGTACCACTTGAATGATCTTGCTGACTCTACCAATCCCACGCAGCCTGAGCTCATCTGTTAGCGGAGAAGGAGTCGTCTGTCTCTCTCTGTTCACATGGAATACATTTCCTCTCTTTCATCCTCTCCTCCTTCATTCCTCTGTCTCCTCAGCTCACAAGAATACATCCCAAGGTGGCTTTTTATTGGTCTAAAATCTGCATGACAAACACTACATTTGTTTGTTTTTACACCGTAAATGGATGTGTAATGTTTTCACCGCCGCCTGCGCTGCCAGAGGAAGCTGTACGGTTGTTGTTAGGGTTAATTCTGTTTGAGTGATTCTTCAGTATAGATGTTGAACTGCATTCTAGAAGGTTCTGGTCTGTATTACAGCACATGGAAGAAAATATGTTCTGAGTCTACGTGAATGAACCCTTCTTAGACATGTAGCACTTTGGGCAAGCAACTTACACACTCACACACAAACATACACACACACATATGCACGTGCACGCACAAGCACAAGCACACACACATACATACATATACACTCACACACATGCATGCACACCCAAATACAGCTACACTCACACACACACACACACAATCACACACACCCTCACATACACACACACACACGCGCGCATGCACCCCGGCTCACAGTCACACTCTCACACACACACACACACACACACACACACACACACACACATAGGTCGTCCTCTCAAGGGTACTGCTCACCTTATTAAGTGTCCTTAAGAGCTGTGAAGTGCACGAGCCGTGCGCTCTGTGCTACACGGCACGCAGCAGGGTTAGCCACCTTATTGCCTGGCTCGCTTAGTGCTCCACGTGCACCCCGCTCTCTTCTGCAGCTGAGGCCCTCTCGATCGCCCTCTGCGGTCTTCACATCAGCATGATAAAGAGACACTGGCTGGTTGCGTGTTTGTATCTGTGTGTGTGTATGTGTGTGTGGGGGGTGGGGGCTGGTATGTGTGTGTGTGTGTGTTTGTGCATGAGTGTGTATATATATGTCTGTGTGTGCATGTGTGTGTATAGGCATCTTTGTGTGTGCTGAGTGTGTGTGTGTGTGTGTGTGTGTGTGTGTGTGTTTATGCATATGCAAGTATGTGTTGGGGGGGTGTGCGGCAGTGATGGGCAGTGACCTATAGTCCTCTATGTGAGAATGGTGCAGGGCTTAGCTAGCACACTTCCTGGCAGGCTCCGAGGTCACACCCCTCCACCCCCTTCCTCCCTGCTAACAGGCTCCTTTCTCATGCAAATTGACCCCAGGATAAAGTTGAACCCCTAGAACAATCCAGACGCTGGCTGGAAGCCCTGGATCTCTGGTTGTTGTAGAGCAGAGTTAATACTGGTCCCAGTGTTGTGTGTGTTATGGGGTAAACCATAAGGATGTTTTCCAATGATGGGTTAGATATAGTAAGGTTGAGGTTTAAAGGACAATACTGGTTACTGGTCAAGCCATCATAACCGCCTCTCCTTCACCAAAACATCTGTTACCATTATAATTTCTCCAAATTACTTTGTTGAGCCATTCACATGAGGGTGCCTGCGAGGAACGTAAACAATAGCAATATAGCACTTTAGTCTTTGTGATAAGACATTTTGTAAATTACTAAAACTTTATCCGTTTTTTGCCCACAAACTCTGTACTTTTTTAATTTAATTATATTATTTTTATATTTTAATTATATTGGTAATGGATGTTTTAGCTAAGCCAGGAGAGATGGTTACAATGACTTGATCAAGACCAGTCTAGCTTGATCCAGACTGGTATTGCCCTTTAAGGATGGTTAGGTTTAGGGTTAATGATGGTTAGGTTTAGGGACCTTTTTATGTTGGACATGCTAGAAGCGTAGAAGAACAGTGCTAGAGCACATTGATATTATATTCTAGGTATGTAACACAGATGTTAGAGAGAGGGAGAGAGAATATTAGAGAGTGAGAGAGACAGAGAGAAAGGGAGGAAGAGAGTGAGTAAGAACAAGAAAGAAGAAAGGGAGAGGGAAAGGAAGGGAGTGAATGTGAGAATGAGAGAGGAAGAAGGGCCAAATAATGATAATGAGAGAAGGGAAAGGAGAACGAAAAGAGAAAGGAAAGAAGGGAGAGAGACAGACGGAGAAAATAGAGGTCAAGGCATTGATTCCATCTGTGATCATGTGCATGAATGATGAAATTATGAACCAAATCAGCTGAGCGTGGGAAACAGAAAACGGATTTATTTCAAAGCATGGACACATTTATGTTCCGTGTCCAGACACAATTGACTTGTTAGAAAACAAATGTTTAGTCACACACATGATATCCTGCTGCTGTAAAATTACCGATATCCATCTGTCCAGTTGAAGGATGAAACCCCTTTTGAATGACCTGCATTTTATGTGAACGGTTCCTGGAACTAAATGTAAAACATCGGCCAGCTTTTTTCTTTTTGAGATAAAATCCATGTGCTGATTGGGTCCATGGGCGGATGGGTTTCTATTCTGAAGATGCTCATAACGTTTAATAATTTGAACAAAGGTGATGGCATCAGTGACAAAGTGCAGGAATAGAGACGTTTGTTTTTTAAGAGATGTATTATTTAGCAGTTAAATCCATCAGACTTGAAATGTGTTAACTGTAATGTCTGGAAAGAAATTCCTACTTTAAGATTCAAGTAAAATTGGAGTAAGATTACTGTACTAACCTGTACTGTCCAGTCGGATAACTGTACTTAATGTTGTGTACATGCAGTATATTAGTATAATGAGTACTGCAGTAAATGTTATTTCCAGTAAGATCACAGTAAAACACCTAACTGTATTAACCAATACAACTAGGTCCTACCATAGCATTAAACTAGTACAACTGTTTTATTAACTGTACTGATAGTAACTGTGGTCACTTGTAAGAATACTGTAGTAACTGCATTAAACAGTATGACTACTGCAGTAATTTACCTGTACTGAGTTAACCAGTACTATATAGTTGGTCTTCCATTTAGTTCTCTAGTCATATTACTGAAAACCCATGGCGTCTTATTACCGGAAGAGCCTAAAACAGATGTTTTCAGCAAAATATCACAAACCTTTTCTTCCTCCTCTGTTCATGTCCTGGGGCCTGCTCTGATTTCGCTACGCTGGGTCATACTGCGGTACAAAATGCTGATTCCCTGCAAGATAATTTCCAAGAAAATCCTATCTAATTTCCTGTACGCAGAAGTAGGACTGCTTTAGCACAGTGCTTATCTAAGCAATATGCGCTTTTATAAATCCTGTCTATACGCCTCGTTTGTCACAGTCAGGGCCACTATTTTTAATCGACACAGAGAGCTTGTAAGCAGAACAGGTGGCACCTGGTTGTGTCTAATATTAATATCACATGACACATATGATTTGACAACACGGGAATAGTACAATCTCTGCTAATGTGTTCGCCCTCTTACCTCACAAATGCACGCACACACACCCACACACACACTGTGTCTTTCTCTTTTTAACACACACACATACATACACACACACACACACAGACCCACACATACACACAAACACACACACACGCACACGCACGCATCACACACTCTTGACTTTCTCTCTTATCATTTATGTGTGTGTGTGTGTGTGTGTGTGTGTGTGTGTGTGTGTGTGTGTGTGTGTGTGTGTGTGTGTGTGTGTGCGTGTGCGTGTGAGTAATTGCCGCCACTCAACTGTGCAATCGTTTCTGCTGTTCTATTGTTTGTCAGAAGGTGGGGCTGTTGTACCTATATTCAGACCTATGGCACTTTGGACGACATGGTGGAAATCAGCTGACATACAGTTTGCGACAGTGTTTTCCAACCTGTTGTTGTGTACTTATGTTATTCGATTACGGTTATTGATCAGAAAAAATCCACACCTATATTATATTTAACAATATAAATATTTTACGTCATCATTTTGTTCTGTATAACAAAATGTTTACAAGTCCCCTGCTGGAACCTGCTCCCGCACCCCCTAGGGATACACAGATCCCCAGTTGGGAATCACACTGGTCTATGATTTCAGCCATGCAGCCTGGCAGTTCAAACAGTCTCCCTGCATTTCTTTCCAACCAGTTTTCTATGATATTATTATCTCAGGCCGTGTGGATGCCACACCGGCAGTACTGCTGTCATCTTAATGTCACGGTGGACTGGGGAATGCAGGACCCACAGAGTCTCCACTGGCCTCCTGCATGGCAGCCCTCATCAGACTGGGGTACATTGATTGGACAAGGCCAGGCCGCCATGATGACAAGGAGAAGCTATCCAAAAACACCCAAGGTCACTCGGTAAACGTCCCACGGTCTTTTCATTCAGATCATGTTGAGGCGTGAAGAAGGAGGAGGAAGCCTTTCAACTGGAAACAGACTGGAAGTATGGATGGAGGGGTGCCTTCTGGGTACACAAGGATGCACTGCTAAGCATTCCATTGTTTCATTGCATTGGATGACCCTCATTATAAATGTATTGTAGAAAGGCATTCAGGCTTGCCCTAGATCTTAATACAATTAAATCAAACACAATGTTGACAAGATAAAAGAGTTACCTTAAAATAACCCCAACAATGTTGATTCATGGATCACATTGAAAGATTATGACAGACAGACAGATAGATAAGTAGACAGATAAATAAACAGACAGACAGATTTGTTATAAGACATTATTACATTAGCAGTAAATAGTTCTATTTTGTCAAACTCAGGAAGAATTAAGAGAACAGAATAGAAAACCTTGTGTCTGCCACATATTTCTCATTAGTCCAGACAGTCTAGGATTATTTTATCGTCCAATCTGCTTCAGTATTTCTGAACTGTGATAGTTGCTGTTCTTCTGCCTGTATGGAGACCAACCACTCTGGTCTATTGTCCCACTACTGGGCATCATGTTATTTGATTTGACAGGCTGGTCGATATACAGCCTCGCTGTATATCGCTCGTTGGTTCTGCCCACCCCCCTCCCCCAAAGTCATCCAAGCAATTTTTCAATAAAAAACACATCTTAATAACATTCTGACACTCGAAAGGCAGCCCTGCAGCCACAACGCCTCAGAAATAAATGCTTCACTGCTGTACAAGTCAAATATTTTATGTAATAATTGTTTTTTCCGTCTCACAACGCTGACACTGAGGTATTTTCATTAGTTATTCCAACACAACCAAACACTCTACAACTACAATTAATTATAAGTTCAAAGTCAGCTCATTTAATTAAACTCGTTAGGGTCAGCCTGTCCGACTGTGTATGAACAGTTTGTAATGTTGTGACTTTTAGAAAGAGAGAGGGTCAGGCTACTGAGTGAGAAAGAGGGGAGATGTTAGAGGTAAACTAACTGTGGCCCAGCTTAAGTTTGTTCAGCACACGCCAACCCATCAAGAACCAACCTCGCAAACCCATAGTCCACATAGCCTATGTCTATACTGAATTCCAAGAACCTAATACACTTCGCTTAAGATTTGTGAAAACCCATCCTCTTAACGTTTAACGTTATAAAACAACTCAGATTCCCACAGTGGAAATATGACTGTGTTCTTGGTGACCCGTCTTGTTAAGTAAGTAGCCCTTAAATTGTCATGTATCTCATATAGTCTCAAAGCCCGGTGTTAAAAGGCCCCTGGAAGCCATTCATAACAAGCCACCAGAAAAAATCAACTGTGGGCAGTGTTTTCGTGTGTCAGGACTAGATCAATGGTTTGTTTGCATTCCCTGGGCCTTGTTCATCGTTTCACTGCCCCAGAAAACACAGTTTTGTATACATAACGGCAGAATAATGGAAGAAAAATGTGGCATGAAAAAGATTCAGTTATCCCCGGGGATCGCTGTGTGGTTAAGCAATGCAGGAAGGATTTTGTGTATAGATCAAGTGAGTAATTTCCTTCCCCTTTCGTACAGTTTGCTTTTCCAAACCTCACTGTGTATGTGTACAACATCCACTAGTGTATCTCCAAGTGTCCGGGTTTGTTAAATGAGCTTATTTGGATCAAACAGAAACAAAAATTTTCTGTAATTGGTTGCTGAAAGCGAGTCTCACCATTACGTTAAACATGCAACGTGACAAATGTCATCGTTATAATTGGTGTCTGTCGCCAAAAGCAACTGTTAAACACAACACAAAGCAAACACGTTCCCTCTAGTCTAGTTGGTTTGAATGTTAACAACATTTAATCATTTTTTCTCTCTCTCATGTAGCACTGCCAAGCCTGAATGATTTTCTATGATGTGATGAAATAAGTAAGTAAGGCATATGGGTGCAGGTGTCTTGTTCAAGGACAGCCAAGGAATTGAACCAAGCAACCCTCCAACTGTCGAATGATCTGATTAACGCCTTATTTCAATGGCTATTCAGATAATAGCCTATTATAGCTTATAGTGTATTTCACTTTTCATATTGTTTTCAACTTGGGCTGTGGACACTGAAATGTACGCATAATGTAGTTGTATTGTATTTGTAGCCCAGTGGAAATTCTGGGTTTGTGTTTAAGATTACATTTAAATGGTAAAATTGTACATTGTTCATTTTGAAACTATCATTTGTGAACTATATGGCTAACACTTTATTTTTGTTAAACTTGTAGGCGTTCTTTATATTTTCAGAGACAAAGTGTCACGGGAGCGTGAAGGAGGGACGAGCGAGTAAAGGTAACGGTTAAACCGGTCGGGAGTGTATTAATGACTACGAGTTTACTTTGTATGGTGTAGCTGGTTATAATGTTACATTTTCCACGCGATAAAAATAGACACGTAGGTACCAGTTAGCTTTGTATATGCATTCAAAGTTAATATCAGAACAACTGTTTGTTTTGGTAACTCGTACACACATGTCAACTCACGCGATAGCGAGTAAAGCATCCCCGATTCCCTTGTTGACGATAGGCTGCGTGTGGACCAAAACTACCGAAACCTACCAGAGAGCACGGACCGTGCGGTGCCGGGCACGCACTCAGTTGCCCTGGTCCGAGGAAACAGCTACTTCTGCAGCTAGGATTCGCGTGAGTGAAATATTTAGTTTGGCTCAAAGTGTGACTTCTATGCTGTAACCACAGCACAATCAAGCAACACACGCAAGAGTGGCTTTTTTGTTGTAACCAAAACGCACTTGAGGGGCATTGGGCCTGCAACGTAGCGAAAAGGTTAAATGCAGAGGAAGGCCAAGCTCCGTGAGTGGCCAATGACATGCGTCGCGACGTACGTCGCTTTGGTCGCTACGTTGGTCACTTGGCTGGCTGCATTTAGTCCCTGTGTTGGCTGGCTGGCTGGCTGGCTGGCTGGCTGGCTGCTGGCGGTCGACTCAACAGCTCATAGCTATGGTCGCTCAAAGTCTGTGGGCGGTGGTTATTCTGTTAATTTGCATGTTATTAACGTTTTCTTGCGACAGTTCAAGGACCAGAAAGCCATTAGCTCTGGCGAAAGCTATCCTACTGCTCTTTATTGCTAAAAGTATTTTAATATTGTGGCGACCCTGCAGGACTAACATGCGAGAGACTCTTGGGCAGTTCATGGGGGGAAGATGTTGCTCCTAGTTCAGCTGATAGGTCAGGTTCAGAAAAGGGGAGGGGGCTGAGAAGGGAACAGAGGGTTGGAAGGAAAATGAGGGGAGACAAAAAAGGGGTAAAGCCAAGAGAGAGACACCTCGAACGTTACTCCCAGTTCTACCTAAATAGCTAGTTTCGGCTACCAGCCTTTTAGTTGTTTTGGGCACTCTTCCAACCCCATTATTAGCCTGTATTTTAGGGTAATAAACCCAGTTCTCCGGTTAAACGTCAGCCACCGTTTCCTCATTATTCAGCTAGCTAGCAAGCTGTGCTCGACTCAGGCTCAACTGTGACCCTCCTTCGCCCTGAATTCCTGCCGGCTAGAACTCAACCCCAAGCCACCGATGTCCCGCTCATCACAGTTAAAAGCTCCCATGCTTGGGTGGTGTGATGCACAGATCCAAGTGGGGGCTTATTCAGCCTGCCAACCGGTCTGGGTCACCGAAGTTACAGAGAATTGTTTACTTGGACTGGACTTCAACACACGGACCCTTACGTTCCCAGACAGGATGTCCATCCCCTTTCTGAATGATCCCCTCATCCCCGAAATGACTAACAATGTGATTGGGGACATTGACGTGCTGGGGATGCACAGCCAATCCGCCAGCGGCCTAGGCGACTTCCCTATGCCCGCCAAGCTGCTGCGAACCAGATGCTACAAGAGATGAAGGATGCTGGCATTATCAAGCCATCAGAAAGTCTGTGGGTGTCATCAGTCGTTATGGCTCCTAGGAAGGATGGGAATTGGAGGTTTTGTGTTGACTTCCGACCCCTGAATGACAAAACAGTGAAGGACTCCTATCCACTGCCGTTGATAGACGAGTCCCTTGACTAAGTGGCCGGCTCAGCCTGGTTTTTCTCGTTGGACCTCCGGAGTGGATATTGGCAGGTGGCCATGGCTCCAGAGGACAAAGCCAAGACTGCCTTTACCATGGGACGGGGCATGTGGCATTTCACCACCATGCCATTCGGGCTGTGCAACGCCCCAGCAACATTTTAGAGGCTGATGGAAAAGGTCCTTGTCGGTGTTCCCCCCGAGCGCTGCCTCGTCTACCTCGACGATCTCCTTGTCCATGGGCCAAGTTTTGACTCAGCACTCAAGAGCCTGAGAGAGGTACTGGAGCGGATCAAGTGTGCAGGCCTGAAGCTTCATCCTGGGAAGTGCAGCTTTCTACAGCGGGAGGTCTCCTTCCTGGGTCACAGAGTAAGTGGAGCTGGCATCATGACAGAACCAGAGAACCACCTGAGATCCTTCTTACGATTGGCATCCTACTACAGGCATTTTATGGCTGGATTCTCTACTGTAGCTGCGCCAATGTTCAACTTACTGTGCAAAGACACACCCTACGAGTGGGGACCAGATCAGGACACAGCCTTTCACCAGCTGAAACAGGCCTTATGCAAGGACCCGGTGCTGGTCGCACCCAACCCAGAGCTGCCATTTATCCTCGACACGGATGCCAGCAACACAGGCCTTGGTGCTGTACTCTAACAGCTGACCTCAGAGGGTGAGCGTGTTGTTGCTTACCATAGTCGCACCCTCGATAAGCCAGAGAATAACTACTGTGTCACTCGCAGAGAACGCTTGGCGGTGATCGATGCAGTGGGCCATTTCCAGCACATCCTCTGTGGCCTTCCGTTCACCATCCGTACTGACCACGCTGCCTTGAAGTGGCTCATGTCCTTCAAAGAGCCGGAAGGACAAGTAGCCAGATGGATCGAACAACTCCAGGCCTTTCAGTTCACCATAGAGCACAGAGCTGGGGAAAGTCACATGCATGCAGACAGTCTCTCCCGCCGACTGTGTGCCCCAGGCTGTCACCACTGCGACCGGGCCGAAGAACGTGAAGCAGCAAACCGACATGCTGGAAAGGTTATCTGTCGGGCGCTGTTACCCGATAATGTGAGAAGGTGGAGAGAACTGCAGCTCAAGGACCCTGACCTTAAAATGGTCATGGGGTGGCTGGAAACAGACATCCAGCCACCCTGGGAAGATGTGGTTTCCCAGTCCGCCACTGTCAGAGGCCTCTGGTCTCAATGACCTAGAGTGGAACTGCAAGAAGGAGTCCTGAAGAGGTGCTGGCATGAGCCAGCCACCGGAGAGCCACGATGGCAAGTGGTTGTACCCAAAGACCTCCACGGGAAAGTGCTGGAAGTGCATCATGGAACCCCCGGAGTTGGTCACTTTGGGATGACAAAGACATTAAGACGGCTGAGACAGACATTATATTGGGGCCAGAGCAGGAGGGATGTTGAAGACTACTGCCGCTGCTGTGATGCCTGTAATGCACGCAAAGGCCCCCAAGGTCAGTCCCGCGCACCCTTACTGCAGCACCGTGTATGGGCACCCATGGACAGAGTGGCAGTTGATGTGTTGGGGCTGAGGCCTTAGTGCAAGGGATGTTCAGCCGCTTCGGAACACCCTCGCAGCTCCACTCTGACCAAGGGTGGAACTTCGAATCACAGGTGTTCACTGCGATGTGTAGCCAGCTCGGCATCCAGAAGACAAGGACCACCCCGCTGCACCCATAAAGCGACGGATTAGTGGAACAGTTCATGCGGACCTTGAGTGCCAAGCTGGCTCTCACCACTGCCTCGGAACAGATTGATTGGGATCTGCAGATACCCCACAGCCCAACATCAACAATGCAGGAATCCACCGGCTGTACTCCTGCATTGTTGATGTTGGGCAGGGAGCTGAGAACGCCACCAGAGCTGGCCTATGAATGGCCGCCCGATGCACCCAATGCCATGGCTGGGCCAGAATATGCCAGACAGTTACAGGACCGATTGGAGACGGCCCACAGCTTTGCCAGGAACCAATCACAACAGGCAGGGGTCCGTCAAAAGCGATGCTACGACGCACACATCAAAGGTCAGGACTTCCTGGCAGGGGACCGTGCCTGGGTGTATGGACCCAAGAGAGTGAAGGGCCGCTGCCCTAAGTTGGACAGCAAATGGATTGGTCCCTGCTATGTGGTCGAGAGAGTGGGGCAGGTGGTGTATCGCGTCAAATTGGCTCCAGGAGGACGCACAGTGGTACTGCACCGGGATAGGATGGCGCCGTACAGGGGGTCCAGCAGCCTACCTTTTCAGTGACACCTATCAGAGCTAGAGTGAGGTCACCTCGCCGCAGAAGAGGCCCTCCAATGCAGCAGCAGGATGTTTTTCAAGGAGAAGTGGTGACAACTTGGGGCTGTGTAGCGACCCTGCAGGACTTACATTGGAGAGACTCTTAGGGAGTTCATGGGGGGAAGATGTTGCCCCTAGTTCAGCTGATAGGTCAGATTCAGAAAAGGGGAGGGGGCTGAGAAGGAAACAGAGAGTTGGAGGGAAAATGAGGGGAGATAAAAAAGGGGGGAAAGCCAAGAGAGAGACCCCTTGAACGTTACTCCCAGTTCTACCTAAATAGCTAGTTTCGGCTACCAGCCTTTTTGTTGTTTTGGGCACTCTTCCAACCCCGTTATTAGCCTGTATTTTAGGGTAATAAACCCGGTTCTCCGATTACACTTCAGCCACCGTTTCCTCATCATTCAGCTAGCTAGCAAGCCGTGCGGCGGAGCTATTTTTAAAATGCCTGTGTGTGTGTGTGTGTGTGTTGTGGTGTGGTGATTCCCTGACGTGTGATTTGTAGTTTATCTGTTAAATTGTGTTGACACATTGTGATAGGGGATATCTGTGATCCTGTTACGTGAAGAATAACTAAATAAATTATTAATTTTGCATGTACTATTTTGGTGACGTTGGAATAAGCTCTTTGACGTTTTAGCATATTTTGTTTTATTCTACATACATTAATTGCACATATTTAACCTCTTTATGTTTAATTATACACAGTTGGTAAACACGGTAGGGTAGGGAAACCCATAAACACAGACAAATAAGTATTCTAGTAATAGTTATTTTTGTTTATTGTAGTGACAAACCTCTGCACCTGCTATCTGAACTGTTGTTAGGGTTAGTAGTGCTAAACATTAAACATCGTCTGTAGTTTGTTCTAGAAAATGACTCATTTTGTACAGCCAATCTGATTTGATCTGATTCCACCGATTTTTCTTAGGTTGTAGTCATAATAATATTTGCCATTTTAGACTTCATGAAAAATAGACCAAGTCTTGTGAAGATTACATTACAAGATTCGATTACACATACTTGGGTGGCCCCAGTGGGAATCGAACACCTAACCTTGACAGTGTTAATTCCAGTTGAGATGGACAGGACCACCACAAAAAGTTAATCATAAAAGGGAAGTTGTTTTCCCAAACAGCCAATTTGATAACAGCCATGGATGTTGTCACGCAGTGCTGCGCCTGGCCTGCAGATGACAGCAGTAGCATATTTAAAGAGTGATACAAATACACACTGACATAAGAAAACACACATACAGTACTTACCATAGACACTCACATCATACACCACAAGATCAAAGCTATACAATCTATTTCTATATTTAGTGTCCTCGTGTTCTCAGTCTAAAGATAATCCAGATTTATTCATTCATCATTAGGCTATGATAGGCTACAATACGTACTGCTCGTTGTTGCCTTGAGGCGGTTAATTTTTCACCTTGTCACCACGTACAGTCTCTAACACATAGCTGACCCCTGTGAGGGATCCATCTTACGCCCTTCCCAGTGCTTTGAAATGTCATCAGGACAAGAAACCAACCAATCAGCATGTTTTGTATTCTCATGTGACACACAACACTCACAGAAAAAAAAACGACATTCCAATTAAGGTATGGAATGGTTTTTGGAAGCTTTTGCACATTTCAATAATGTTTCTGATATTTGAACTGCTGACAGAGCATTTTAATGTTCTAAGTCTCACTCAAACTCTGGGGCCCTTTCCTTCCCCCGGGAACCCTTCCCCTGTCCCTCCCCCTTACCCCCCGCCCACTGAGACATCAGCAGAGAATTTGCTCTGGTGTTTACAACTGTCAAACATAAACGAAAAGGAAATTACTATTTCTTATATCTTCGTATCCACACGGTATCTGATTTCTATGACAAGTTGATTGGCTCGATAAAAACATAATTCAAAACCAGTCTAACCTACAGTTCTTTTGACAAATTCAGTGCACCACAATGCCACGGCAACCACTCTGACATCCAAGACCAGTGCAGCAATATAGCTGATTGAAAAATACATTTATTTGCACGTCAGGGCTGTGATCTGTTCGTGAGAAATAACTGCTGATAATGGCACAGGAAAAATAATCCTCCTACTGGATCATAGAAATGCTGAGCCTATGGAGGCATTTAGCCAGAAAAACACACAAAAAAAAAGCAAGCGGTGCAGAGTGTGGAAAGACAGTATAGGGTTGCTGTAGCACCACCTAGCAACTCTGTCTGCTGGGACTAAAGGTGCTTGCACACTGCCCCAAAAAACATCAACATCCAACAATAGAATGTTAGCCGAAGTTTGCCAACACTGAGTTGACATGTTCGGCAATAAGAAACTTCAGACAACAGACAACAACCACCAACGGGTCTGGCACAGTAGCTCGGTGTTGGTGTTGGTTGGGGCAGTGTGCAAGCACCTTAACTTGTAAAAGGCTTGTTTGTCTTGGAGAAATAATAGGAATACACTTTTTTTTCCATATTCTATTCTTTTCATATCTTTCCAAGATAATTATCGTAGTCTTGCTATGATTATTATCCTATCGTAGTGTTAGCTTAATTCTGGCCACTCTGACGGTTGATGAGTTAGTGCTGTGTCTGATGAATCATGTCTGGGAAGTTTTAGTTGGGAAGGTGGTACAGGTTAACGTTCTGTCTACCACAGCCACCATCTGCTCGTTGACACCCTGACGGACCACCCAGAGCGACCACAGCGTTTAACAGTTGGGCCTCAAGCAAGGGGTTAAAACAACTGGACAGTTAAAACGAGGCGTATGTAGAGCAGTTTAACTTTGACCTCTAAAGGCTGCCGAGAGAGAGAGAGAGAGAAACGCAACGAGCCGCATCCATCATGTATTACAGCCTCTCTCTTTTATTAGGCTGTTGGAAGTAGAACACCCCTCATAAAGTCACTTTATGTGACTTCAAAGAAGTCTGGACCTGAGACAAGCCCAAAAGGAATAAAAAAAAGACTGGTTTGCCCTGCGAGAGGCAAGCCTCCCCTCAGAGCAGCTGAGAGTAGCATTGCCCTTGGTCGCGTGCCGCGCAAATGTTAATCGTCGCATAGGAACACATTTGCGAATTAGCAAGAGAATTAGCCCTATGTGTACCCTGCAGTGGATATGCCCCTGCTGCCATTAACGTTTAGCCCACATGTCAGTTGGTCTTCTTTCATTTCTTTGTCTTCTTTTTTTTAACACTTGCTAGTGTTTGAAAAAAAACTGGGTTAACAACCTTTTAGCTTGGGGGCACTTTGAGGCGAAGAGAGGAGATAGGCAGTGGGTCATGGCGGGCAAGGTGGTGATGGGGGTCTTTTTTTATTTGAGAGAGCAAGGGAGATGCAGGCGGGTGGTGGGAGTGATATTAAGTGGGAGAGACGTGAGTGAATTGTGTTATGTGGCTAGAAGGACAGCGAACAGAAAGCGTCCTCTTAGTTTGATGCTTTTCTTATGGATAAAGAGGGAGGTCTGCAGGAGAGCAGAGAACCATCAATGTCATTCAACACAGCAGATATTAAACTCCTTCCTCCAATGTGTCTAGACTGCTTTATATATATATATATATATATATATATATATATATATATATATATATATATATATATATATATATTTATCGTCCTCTTGGTTTGATGTGTGTGTATATATATATATATATATATATTGCCCCACTGTATATATTTATATATGTATAAATATATATTCATTAATTTATATTTATATTCTTGCATGGGTTTCTGCTATGTTCAAGGGTACCAGCTTGTTGTGTGGTACCCTTAAATAACCTTCCCAACTGCAGTGTATTCTTATTGGAACACCAGGCTTCTTAAGGAAAACCCGGTTGCCAGAGAATGTGTGGATCGGCATGTTATAACTGTCAGTCACACAACTGGTTGTGACTGATGATTATAACTTAACCAATCATCTCAATTCACACTGTAACTTCCCCCGCCCACCTGTGATCCGATTGGTTCTTGTAATAGTCACAGTTGGGTAGCAGCCAATGCCAGACAGTTGCCAGTGGCTTATTGATATGAATTTAAATCTCCAAAATGGCCTAGAATATAATGAATTGCCTGTAATATTCCCAAACAATACTGGGCTTTTCAGATTTTCAGCGAGTAATCATATCAACTCAAGCTACACGTAAACAAACATCACATCTGCTGTATTGCTGAAGAATAGTATAGTTAGCATGCAGTCCTGTATTATTATCAAAAACTGAGTATTAATGCCCTTAACGGTGGTAGTGGAGAAAAGCTTAGAAACGATAGCTGTTTACATGCAGTATTATATGAAAGTATAGTTAACACGCAGGGGTGTGTTAGTATAAAGTATACTTTACATCAGTAGTATTGAAAGAGAATAGTAAAGTTGAATGTAGTAGTAGTAGTAGTAAATAACTACGAAGTTCACATGTAGTAGTATAACAGAAAAGCATAGTTTACATTCAGTCATTAACACCAAAGTATAGATTACTTGCAGCTTGGATAATAGTACAATTCAATGTAATACCAGTAGTAGTCGTAATCATAGTAGTAGTATAGTTTACATGTAATAATATTGGAGAACCTACAGTTTCAGCACCAGACATACAGACAGAATCATATCCCTAGTGATACTAATTACTGTCGTCAGTAACGTGGTGTAGAGTCTGTGTGTTGTTATACTCTATCATCCCCTGGTGAAAATAACCTGCGTAGGCATTGAGACGTCAGGCTTTCTGCCAGACCTCAACCTGGAGAGAGGAGATGCGAGGCACCCTGCATTCTGAGACACCTATGACACACAGCGGAGATGGAATGCACTGCACAACCCATGCACCCATACGCACATGCGCACAAACACACATAAACAACACCAACACATGCACACAAACACACTTGCACAAAAACATTGTAAACACACATGCTACTGTGCATGTACACACGGCGGCAGCCAAATATATTGGTACGCACATCGTAGTACATGCATGTAATCAAATATACTGGGATTTTGTTGACACTTATCAAAAACATCTTACAATACACTGAGTGCATACAGGCCTTGGCAGCATGGATGGCCCCCCAGTGGGGAATCGAACCCTTAACCCTGTTATTGCCATGCTCTACCAGTTGAACTAGACAATTGCATGTAACTAATTGCAATGGCAAACATGTAAGTAAGCACTGACAGACAGACAGACATACACAGATAATCTCACAATCTATTGTACAGCATTTCAAGCATGCATCTCTGTTTTTCCGTCCTCCCATGTGGACACAATTGTCTGCCGTTCCTCTCCTGCCGTTCCTCTCTCTGTCTGTTCCTTGGCTGGCGGCTGTTTAAAGGCTGGGCAGGCAGACAGGACACTCAGGGAGATAAAGTGGGGGATAATGGCAAACCGCTCGCTCTTTTTGTGTTTCCTTCTCTGCGATTGTGGTGAATGGAGCGGTGGTGGAATTGTAAAGTGTGTTTTATCAGTCTCAGACGAGCACCCCCCCCCCCCCCCCCCCTTGCTCTCTTTACCATTGCTGCTGCTGTGAATAATTAATGCCTCTGAGATAATGTGTCTTCCTCGGTAATTCCCTGGTCCTCACGCAGGCTCGGTGTGTCCCTGGGCCTTGATCCCGGTTGTGATCGGCTGAGGGGATGTGATGATCCGTAGAGATGGACACCGAAGGCTGGGAGATGGTGTTGGGGATGGTGGGGGTTAGGGGTTTGATTCTCAATGGGGCCACCCATGCTAAGAATGTATGCAGTCATGGCAGTGTAAGAAACTAGGATTACAATGTCCGTATTATCCAAAGCGACCTACAGTGTTTCCAGATACATGTCATTACATGCAATAGGTTGGGGGCATTTGGGATTGAACCCAGAACCTTTCGGGTTGGAGTCGTACTCCAGAACCATGATTACACTATCCAGTATCCCAGATAGATACTACTGCACACTGCATCATAATGTGCTGTCAACACTGAACACAAGAGGGTGAGGTGGGAGGGATGGGGTTGATCTTCCCAGCTGGAATATATTAGTAGGAGCTGGCGGTGGGGCTGATGGTGAGCTCAGTGGAAGAGACAAAGTAAGAGAAGTTTGAGAGAATGAGAGGGAATTAATTTGAGGACATGGACACTGGCGAGAGTGAGTGGTCTGTTGAGTCCACACATGCAGGGCAGAAGTGCACAACTCACGATTCACTGTAATCCAGGAGAAACCTCACTCCCAATACCATTCCTTCCTTAATCTGTACCGTCAACACTGAATACAATAAGACTAATCCCTCATGTAGATGCCCGTGGCCTTGCATCACAGTCTCCTCCAGCGCACAGCCACGCTCCTCTTATCAGATAGACTGATGGATAAAAAGGATTTGCATCCTTCTTTTTACCCAGATAAGAACATATAAACAAGGAAAGGGAGAGTGAAATCAAAATAAAGACAGACTGACAGACAAAGAAAGAAAGAAAGAAAGATAGAAAGAAATACAGATGAAGGAAGAAAATAAGAAAGATGGGTGTAATGAAAGAAGGCATACAGACTTAAAAAGAGAGGAAAGTCTGCCATTGATTACAACTAACTACGGATGCAGAAGATTAGGCGTGCTGGCCTCCTGATCCTTGTTGGTTGTTTTTGTTTATGGGATGTTTCCACAGTGGTCAGCTAATCGTCTGTAGACATGGGCCTCTGTTTGATCTGGATCCCACTTATACCCCAACCCAAACACACCACACGGTTGGTCGGTTTGCCCACCGGCGATCCGAGAGTCACCGCAGAGGAGAGAGTTTTCTAAAAGCCATCACCCAGCAGAGTTTTGGGAAAGGTGAGGGGGAGAAACTGCGTGGTTTTAAGATGGATTTTGCTGTTCTATAGTGGATTATCGACTCTAGTCGCTAAGACAGTTCCTTGTGGGACGACTACAGAGGTTGGGGGATGATCTGTGGAGATTTAGTCACTTCATCCTGATAAGAAAGTTGAATTATGTTATCGACTTATCATATGATATATTGACATGACCTTAAATCTTTTTTTCTGACTGCATGTTTGTTTACATGAAGGTCCTTTTATGTGATTTTGGTCATTTTACCGAAACATTTGCTGCGATGTTTTCCCAAGTCAATAAAATTACTACAAATCTTTGAGCTGAAAGTGACTGTACACAAACTACGTGATTTCAGTTTAGCGAAAAAGCAACATTAATCTTAGTTGCACAAAGGTCGATATTTGACGTGACATGAATATAGGTTGCTTTTGATAACATAATGGTATGCAGTTGTATCACTACAGTTTTGTTTTGGATACCAACTTTCTCTGAAAGAGTGATTGCCAACTTTTAGTTATCAAACAGGGAAACAACCTCAAAACTAACGTCTGCAAAACATGGATGTATTAAAGAATGCACACCCACTTATCATAATCCTCCTCAGCCGCAAACTGCCATTCCCTGCACTACTTTACACTTGTATTAAATAGGGAAAGTACACTATAATTGTATCCTCTAAATGCATAGGATATTTGGTGAAAGGACAGAGCATAAACTCGTCTTCAATAGGCTAAGGTTAAGGGTTGTATCCATCAGTCTGTTGTTATTGCAAAGTGCTGCATATTCACGTTTTTCTGCTGCGTCTGTCCTCTCGTTTGCTCTCTGTTGGAGGCGGGACCCAGGCAGCTCCTCCACACACGCAGAGCCGACAGCCATAGGTGAAGATAACGTGTTACTCGACGATAATAGGTGTTTTCCCCAACAACTGCATAATTCTAGATTGATAATAATAATAATATTTCTGCAAGAAATATTAAATAAAAAAACGATGATATTCATATTCCAATGTCTGAATATTCTTAAGAACTAAATGGCATAAAATGGTCTTAAAATGACAATAATATCATTTATCACAATTCTTTTTGGGACAATATGTCATCCATCAAAAGTAGATTGTGACAGGCCTACGCTCAGGTTTATTTGTAGAAACCCAAATCATATTTGCAGTCGCAGAGGGCTTCCACGGGCCCATAATACAACCCCCAACCCCCAACCCCTCCCCCAACCCTCCCCAAATAATAGTGATTTTATTTTCCTTTTTAATCAGGTCTGGTTTCCCTGGAGGTTCTTCCTAATTAATTTGTGATGTTGTGATTTATGTAAACCTGTCAACATGCTTTTTATTACCAAAGTCCCTTCAGGTACATGGAACAGGTTTGTGTTTGGGCCCACAAGGGGACATGGAGCATCGGTGCTGTCACTAGCATGTCTGTGAGCATCCCAGGGCAGGGTAGCTAACCCCTAATCACCGCTGTCTGTGGTCCAGGTTGTTTGGGAAACAAGTGTCTCCTCAATGCTGTCATTGAGTAATCGCTCTGGCAGTGGTGGTAGTTTCTTGGATGGGCTCAACCTGCACAGATGATCAGAGGAAAGCCTGTCTTCTGACATACGGAGACAGATATCCTTCCTCTCCTCTCTTTTTCTCTCCTCCTCTCTCTTTTTTCTCATCTTCACTTTTTCCCTTTCCTCTCCCATCTTCAAATCTCTTCTCTTCTTCCTTCGTCTCACCTCCTCTCCTCTTAACATCTCTACCTCTCCACCTCTCCACCTCTCCCTCCCTCTCCCCTCCTCACTTCTCATCTTCCCTCTTCTCTTCTTTCATACCCACCTCTTCTCTCTTTCCCCCTTCTCTACCTCTCCTTTCCCTTCTCCCCTCTCCTCCTCTCTTGTCTCCTCTCCTCCCTCCACCTCTCATCTCGTCTCCTCCCCTCCCTCCTCCTCTGCCATGTCAGGCTAACTGGGGTCTTTGTAAAGAAGGTCTGTAGGTAGTAAGAGAACGAAGTTTGCTCTGACAGCATAACAAGCAACCTTTTTTTTTATTCTTGCTCGGTGTCCCGGCTGACTGGTGTTATTGTTGTGATTCTGACAGGCTGAACGTAGATTATTAACAAATAAAGAACAAATAAACTAAATTGCAGAGACAAGTGAGCTGTTGATGTGGCCAGACTTTCACGCAGGCAATCGGCAGTGCAACAAAAGGTAGTCCCATGACAGAGGCAACATATACGATAGCGGATGGTGATGGACAAAAGTAAACAGAACATGAGTAGTTTAAGCACCAAATGTACATCTACTGATCTATACGGGCGTCTGACAAAGTATAGTTCAGGCAGAAAAGAAACACTTGGTTATAAACGCACACTGCCGCACTGAACAACAAAGGTAGGCTTGATTGCCACAGGTGTAAATATAAGGTTGAATATGCACATGCGTGTACGTTGATTATGATTGAACAAGATTTTATGAGAACGGCCACTTACAGCAGGGGACTTTACACAATTGTCGTTCCCGGAACTTGCGTCTGTGAAATAATCAGAGCCCCGGGCATAATGGGCCGCGATGTAACACTGTTTCGGAGGGGTTGTCATGGCGATAATAAACCGCAGCCGAAATACCTGACGAGCTGTTGACGACAGCGCTGTAGCGTTCCCGATACCAGCCAGATGTGACTCGTGCTCGACCCATCTGGATAAGATCAAATCCCAGGCGTATATTCATAATGTAAGACTGTGACTCTGGCCCTATGATAATTACTCACAGTGGAAACATTTTAGAAGTATATTTGTTCTAATGCGCTAGACAGATCATGGCCTATCTGCTTGCAGACCCTCAGACAAGTGGTGTTGGGGTGAAGGATTACTCTCTGCTGTGCTCTCTCTGCTCGATCGCCATCTCTCTGCTCTATTGCCCTCTCTCTCTTTCTCTATCTTTTCATCACTCTGTCTCCCTCCCTCTCTCTTTCTCTCTCTCACCCTGTCTCCCTCCCTCTCTCTTTCTCTCTCTCACCCTCTCTCTTTCTCTCTGTCTATATCTATCGCTTGTTTGTTTCTCTCAATTCAAACTTATACTCAGTGTTGATCAATAGATGTGTATATATAGATCAGTTTAACTTCACCCTGGAAAGGCAGCACATCAGCGCTTTAGTCTAGGAAAGACGTTTCTAGGAAATAGTGTTTTGATGTCTTTGAAATCATCTCTTTAAGAGATGTCTGTGGACACGGCGAACCGCTGTTTTCTTCTATTAAAAAAAAACATTGGGCCAATGTGCAAAGTTGTTTATTTTCTTTGATTTTGTGCTTTGTAAAAATGTGTGTTATCTGGCGTTTTCTCCTAAAACAATCGTTCAAGCGAACAACAAAGCTCTCAACAGTCTATTAATGCAAACACACACATACACACACACATGGAGGCACACACATGCACGCACACACATGCACACACACGCACACACACACACACACTCAGACACGCATAGGTACACACACACACAGGCATGCCTGCACACATGAATTTTAAAAGGTACTGAATCCTGACTTTTCCAAATTTACTCCACACGTAAAGTAAAATTGACATTCTCATCTCTTACAACGGTGGCCCTTAAATCACCTCATGTCGTCAAAGCCCAAAGTGCGAACACTTTAACTACCTCGGCCAATCTGATGTATTATGTGTGTGAAAGGCTGTTACATCGTTTGATTGGGACGACCCTATTCTATGCCACACACTTCCTTCAGGCCATGAATATAATGCAGCTATAGAGGAAGAGTATATGAACAAATGGTACAGGTTCCTTTATGGGAAGCAGTCGCAGCTTGGTGGCTTCATCTTTCTCCTGCGTCCGTCTGCCAGACAGCCAGGATAATTAGATATTGATAGCTGGGGCCGTAATTAATGGCCAGACTCCCCAGCAATATTATCTCCCACAATATTTCAGCAGCGGACGGTTCCATCGGATTGGTCCTTGAGGTCACCTCGTCAGATCCAATCATTTATCAAGCCCCCCCCCCCCCCCCCCCCCCCCCCCCCCACAACCTAGTTTTTGAATCAGTTTGAATCAAACTGATGCATTTTGCATAGCGTGTACTTTTATTTTAAATTTTTAGTGTCTTTTAGATGTACATCACTTTGATCAACCTTTGTTTGTTTTTTTATGTGCTTTATAAATACATTGACTTCACTTGAACCCGTTTGTCATTGTTTGGCGCAGTCTGATTCCTCTACTTTTGTTTGTTGTTATCATGAATGTATTTTACCAGTTGGTTTGTAATATTGGACATTTATGGGTAAATGACTAGTCTGTGAAAATTGTTTTGAAAAATATCATTCAATAAACTGAATTGGATTGGTTTTAGACCTCTGATGTGTTTTTCTGAACTGTGAACGGTGCTTAAAATGTATATATGGATTTACAAACACATTTGATGAGGAGGTTGGCTTATTATTGTATTAACCTTGATTGTTTTGCTCTTTCCCTCTGGAACAAAAAGAACAGTGGTGTACAGTGACAGAGAGAGGGAAAGTGCAAGTTAAAACCCATGACCGAGAGACAGACAGACACAGAGAGAGAGAGAGAGAGAGAGAATAGGATGTAATTGCAAACATATGACCTTATGTTTTCTGGAATTGCTCGAAGCAGCGATTCCAGTGTGATGCTGTGTGGAGGATTTGTGTGTGTTTTTAGTTGGCACTGTACTGGGTCTGCAGATTGGTTTATTGTTGTTTATAGGTGTGCGTTTCTGTGTATGAAAAATCAGGAGAGTGTGAGAGCGAATGAATGGGGTAGTTGCCTCTCACTGTGGGGTGTGTGTGTGTGAGAGCAGCAGTGCGTTTGTGTGTGAATATCAGTGTGTCAGTGAGGTGGTATTTCCTTATGTGTATGCGTGATGATGTGTGTCCGAGTGTGTGTGTGTGCGTTTTGGGTGGTGGTGTCAGCAGTAGTGTGTATGTGTGTGTATGGCCGTGTATGTGTGCAGTTGTGTGTGTGTGTGTGTGTGTGTGTGTGTGTGTGTGTGTGTGTGTGTGTGTGTGTGTATATCCGTGTATGTGTGTGTGGGCAGTGGTGTGTGTAATGAACAGTGTATTCAGAGCCTCTCTGCTGGTTCTCTCAGCAATCCCTCAACCTGTGGCCTGGTGACCTGAACATGATCAGTTCCTCTGCTCCACACACACACACACACACACACACACACACACACACACGTAATCACATGTGCACTGAAAGACATACCAGTGTTTATTTGTATGTAGGCATGTGCATAAACAAACACATATTCATAGGTAGATTTAACTCAACAGGAAGTCGTTTTAGTCAACAGGATGTCAGTGCATCTTCGAGGAAGAGCATCTTCACTTTTCTATTCACACTTTAATTTGACAAACGGCTGGCGGCTGTCCCCAGATACACATCATAGGGATAAAGTGTTTTTTGAGGACCTTTTCAACTATACAAGGACAGAGATTTGTGAAAGAAAAAGCAGCATGAGGAGAGGTACAGCGGAGGTGAATGTAATTATCAGCTAAAGACTGTGGGAGTGTGATTTATATCAGGGCTTTAAACACCAGATCCACTCTGAAGTTAATTACTAATTTGAGCTCATTTGTAAAGAGAGGAGATGAGGTTGGGGAAGCTAGGCACTATTAACAGATATTTTATGGAAATACGTTTTTTGTTCATTCGAAATGGTACAGGAGGTGGTCATACACTTTTAATGCAGATTAGTGCTTTGTGTCCTCAGTCCTTTTAGGTTTCTGAGTCCATTCACATGTCAATGGTGCTGTTTGATCGTTCACTGAAAACCATGTGACCAGACTAGACTAGAATAAATAAGAACAGTACTGACCAGAGCAGACGACCACACCAAATTGAACGAGACCAGACAGCCATACCAAACCAGACCGTAGCAGACCAGACCAGACACTAGACTAGACTAGAACAGCACAGATGACCATACCAAACCAAACCAAACAGGACCAGATGACAGAACCAGGAAGCACACAACATTTCTGTATAAAAATTATCCCAAATCTTTCTAAAATGTACAGATAGATAAATGTACCTTTCATTTGGTCACTGTTTACCCCCTAACTTCGGGGAAACATGGGAAACAATAATCCAGCAGAGACCTCATTTATTGATATGATATTTCATTATCGATGTAACTACAATGTGCTACAGGGTCATGCCAGCCAAACTAATGTGTTTGGCTGGCAACGTTCAAAATGCTCATAACGTTTTTTTTTTTTTTTTTGATTGTTTTGTCCACGGATAACAGCGCTGGGCAACCCACAATTGAATTTGCCACATAGTGTCAACTACCCAGCTGTATGGGTAGTTGAATCAACATTACGTCAGCTAATGTAACTTACATTACATAACATGAATAAACGTGCCTAATGTACCGTGAATAAAACGTTATTACTTCATCTGCGAACATGATTTCACATCAGATCACATCAGATCGATTTTCACCGGCAAATCTGGTGAAGACAACAACTCCCATGGTTCCCACGCTACTTCATGACATCATCAAACGATGTATTTTGTTATTGTTCTGATTGAGAGACCCCCAGCGGTATAAATGACATGTCATACCTTTAACTTCCGACTAAATGAAAGCTCTGACGGCCATACCAAACCATATTGTGATTGGATACTGATGATCTTTTCGCTACTGTTGTATTAACTGGAGATACCCCGGTGTTTTGGGGGTAGAGCGGGTCATCGGTTGCCTCCTAATTTATTCAGTTCTGGTCTGAACATATTTTGATGTTATTCAACTAGACTCATAGGGGTTGCATACTAATTTGAATTTCCACATACAAACAGTGGGAAACCAGCATGTTCTTGGCTGCAAGCGAAACCGCAAAACGGATGCATATCACGGAACAACAGAAGCCGCTCAACCGCTCGAGGATATTATATATATATATATTTATATTATTTATTTATTATGTATTATATATTTATATATTGTTTGCTATTATAAGATCTTCATAGGGGGAAGGAGAGTGCAGTGGTTAGGGATTTACTGGTTGACTACCAGGGTTCTGGAATGCTAAGTCTGCCTGTAGGCATCCATGAGCAAGACGCTCCAACCCCTAACTGCTCCTTGTTGACATGTCTGTCACATTCCTGAACAAAGTGGAAGACAATTGTAATTACTTACTTGTAATACAAACTGCAGCAAAGCATATTTAACAATGACTAATGCAAGTTGACTTGGCGTGTAGGATAAAGTCTAAAGATGAACGATATGTGATGATGATGCAAATAATATCAATTAGATAGTGTAGTGGGAGTAAACACTACACTACACTTTCCAGAATATTGGAGTATCTTATAGTAGTAAACAGCTGCGTAGGAGAATTTGTATCTTCTCCTTGATGAAAACATCTGTCTTGCAACAGCTTATGGTCTTCATTTAATTTTGTCTACACTTTTAATGCAGATTAGTGCTTTGTCTCCTCGGCCAGTTTAGGTTTCTGAGTCCATTCAGATGTCAATGGTGCTGTTTAATCATTTCTTTTACAGACCTCTCTCTCCCTGAGACTGTAAATTAACCAACAATAAAATACAATGGCTTAAACATTAGACGTTAAGTGACAAAGATTTGTTGCTTACATTTTCTTTAACAAAACAACAACATTGCAACCGCTTTTTGTCTAAACGTGGCCCCTCCCACTCACTCCATAACAACCAGCAGCCAAAGCCATCAGGCTAGAGTCGTATCAAGACTCAGCTGTGACAGTTCTTCATTTCTCTCCACCTCTCAAATTCCCAAAAAGTAATCCTGATTTGATTTTCAGTTTGCTTTTTTATACGTTTTTCAAAAAAAGATCAAACACAAGAAAGCAAACAGTAATGTACAGAAAAGAATCAGGAGACTAATTATTAAATGCTTCTATGAAACACTAATTCATGAAAATACATAGAAATATTAATATGAAGGAAGTACGTGAACTTTCGCGGCTGCAACGTCACATGGATATCACTGCCTTAAAGCAAGCCCTGAATAAACAGACCACAGTAGTTTGAAGTTATTCTCTGTCTTACTCCATCTTTAAGTATTTCACCAGGAATTGTTATATCAAATCTCACACAGAGACAGGGCAGCATGGCTTCAGCTCGGATCAACCCAGTGGTTCCCTGCTCTTTTTTGGCCATATAAATGACTTTTATGAAACCTTTCATACGTTTAACATTATTATTTTAACAATGATATATTATTGTAATCAAAAATGGATAATGAAATAACTATAGTTGATGAGTCAGACATTTCCCCGACCCCCATTGTTCCGTAATATTCCATAGTGGGGTTCCGACCCACATACACACATACACAAGTTGGGCAATACTTTAGTAACCCAACCAGAGGGGCTGGCTTTGCTCTGCATATGGCCTCCACGTGGGCCTTTTGTGGTAGAACTAGGACTAGCTGATGGAAAAGTCTAGAAGAATCAGTTAGGGACCTCCCCGGCCTGTCACAGCTTATGCCAGGCTGGTGGTCCTGGGCCAAAGCCTCTCTTAATGTGGGTCAGCTCTAATAAATTCAGGTGAAGCCAAGTTGGCAGCACCATGGAGGACCCAGGAAGCAATCCAACGGCTGGCTGTGATGCAGACCAGAACCCGCTCACCACCACCATCTGTGCTGTGTGGAAGGACAGCAAGTTGATTGTCAATGTTATTATTATTCTGATGATTATTATATTATTCTGATCATTATTATTATTATTGCTAGTGCTGTTTGTGCTACTAGTAGTAGTTTAAATAGTTAAAATGTGTGAACAGCATAAAAGGTGGTACTCGGTACTATGGTACTTAAAGTAGGAATAAATGTTGGAAAGACTTGGAAAGAACATACTGAATGCTACCTGCTAGCGATAACACGCTGCTAGTGGTAGCTACGCTAGCTACTAACGGTGCCCCCCCTGGAGCAGTCTTTGAATTTAATAACCTCCACTTGTTTAGATCCTCACAACAGCTGGGGCCAGGAGGGTGGTCAACACCATTCATCAGCCCTTAGAGACATCAGGGGGAAATAAGCAAGGTGGGCATACAGGGAGCGGGGGAGGAACCATAGGAACCAGAAACAGCAGAACATAAAAGATCTATCATCACAGGCTGGAAATGATCAGACCAGTTGGCTTCTGCCCAGGATTCCACCTGCCAACATGCTAAAACATGCTCATTACCAGGTGTCCGTGTGTACTTATGTGCTACGCTTCGCTTTTGATTTGTGTACGGTGTTGCTGCAATTGCGTTTTGTTGTGACCCACATTGAGTTTGGCAGCATTTCCTTTGTAGTGATTGGAGTGCTACATTACTTATGACTTGACTTGATGACTCAGGTGTGCATGCTTAATTGAAACACTCAGAGGCTGAACCCTGTCTGCCTTGCCTACACATAGGTATGCTGGTGGTGGTGGTGGTGGTGATTTCCTTCATTTTATGTCCTGATGCTTTTATTGGTTTTAACATAGGTGTAGAATGTTAATATATTGTATTGTTGAGGCTGAATACTGTTCGCCTCATCTACACAGGCTGATGTTCGGTGATGTCCCTTACTAGAAAAAAAAGATTGGCAGAAAGACACGCATGTGAGCGGTGTTGACTGATAGCAGTATAACCTGCCGCAGTCAGGACAGACACATCCACTGGTGATGTCACGATGGCTTCGGACCTCAGACTTTAAACAAACTCCAACAGTTGTTCATTACGTTAAGCCATTCTTCTTCACTATACAGTCCATTCCCTTGTTTTATTTAGATTGTAGGCTTTACATTTTATTAATTAACTGCATTACCTATAATCAAACCGTATTATTGTCCTATATGCTGTTACGCTGGTGTGTGTGTGTGTGTGTGTGTGTGTGTGTGTGTGTGTGTGTGTGTGTGTGTGTGTGTGTGTATGTGTGTGTGTGTGTGTGTGTGAAAGCTCTATATTGTATATGCAACTTGAAGTTTTATTATTATTAGGTTTTTTCTTCACAACAAACAAATCCCCGTAATGTAGGATGTAGAGGGAATTATTTCTTTTCTTTTCTTACCAGCGAAGGGAGAGGGCTTTAGTTGAAGTTATGATTTCATTTTTTTCTAATGGCTGTATTCGTCTCCTGTGTCTATTTATTTAAAGCTGTCGTCGTCACTTACTCCTGCACTCCGTCTTTGTTTGTCCTTGTGCGTTTTGGCCGTGACGCATTCGGATTACATGGAGCTACAATCCCAACTATAGAACCTGACCGCTTCCATATGTGAGAGAGGAGATCGGGTTCTCCCGCCAGTCACTTCTGTTCATCTAGACCAAGCACATCTTGACCTTAGTGTAGCTACACTAGTTGCTTTCAATCTGTGGGTCACAAACCAAAAGTGGGTCATAGCATGAGGGGTCATGGATGGTGTTTAAATTAATTAACTTTTTCACATAGTAATGAGAATGCATTTCCTTTATTGCACAAAATAGTAGATACACTCTACTCTACTACCCTAGCATAAGGAGACCCTATCTTATAACTTATCTAGACCTTTGCATATCTAGACTTGGTTTATAGTAAATCAATATCTAGACCTAGCGTATCTAGAGCCTGATATATCTACACCCCAGCATAACTGCCTTCCTCAAGTAGGCAGACCTCGTAGACCTCGTAGCGTTTCTGCTTTGTTGGCGAGCCGGCCACCAGAGGGAATCGAACCACAGACCGTCCGGTTGCTTTTCTTCACCTCCCCATGTAAACTATCACGAGGATCGAGCTACTTTACGCCGTCATGCCAAAACAATTATGACGCAAAACATGAATGTGTTAACTCTATTTTCATGGATTTGGGTGGAAGGTAATATGTGGTTTGCTACTACTTTCACAGCTTTCCACTTGGGCTCTAATTTTTTTCCATTATTGGTTCCATTATAGACAATTAGCTAGATACACGGCTCATGGAACATGGAGACCGACGTTATGTAATCCCTACAATGAACAGTTCATTGTCCAAAATTATTCATGTATTCTTGGCCCCCAATTGTGTGTCTGTCTCTATCTGTCTCTCTCGTTCTCTCTCTCGCTCTCTAACACAATATCTCTCTGTGTCTCTCTATCTCTCTGCCTTGCCATTATCAAAGAGTGCAATCAGCTGGATCTAATGGCTACCAGTCAGAGCTTCTGGGAAGCCCAGGCCGGGGCTGTGGTTCGTCCTTGCGGATGCCTGCTCACAATGTCATTATCGTGGGGAATGTGAAGCGTTTTGGCTCGCTGACGCTCCGCTCATAACAAACCTATCTTGTTACAAAAACGGAATGTTGGAATTTTATCTAATTACGCTTCTGTTTCAGTTGTTTTCCGCACACGCGCACATGCTCACGCACGTGCATGTGTATGAGTATGTAAGGACTTTTAAGAGGAATAAATGCATGCTGTAATGTTTGTTCATTTACTAATTAGGCTATTAACTATTAGCTGTTAATATCTACACTTGATGGACACAGACTTACTTAATATTCTTCAGTACTGCAAGGCATGGCAAATGTATTGATAGAGTACCTTTCAACACCAAGGCCATTTAAAGTGTGTTGCAAAGGCCGGACAGCCATTTTAAACACATTTAAAGGACAATCATTAACAGACAAAACATTATAATTTGAAAGACAAATGTGAAATAAATGTGAAAAGGAAAGTATTGTGGAAATGATGATTAAATGTGTCTCCAAATGTTAAAGATAATTATTCAGTAAGTACTTGCAGATGATAGTATTGTAGGCATACTGTTAATATTAGTGTTGTCGCATTGCTATAATAGTATAGTATGGCAGGTATTAACACAGTAGTATAATGCCGGTCATGATATCCTAGTATTGTAAAGGTACGGTATTCCTCCGCAATAAAAGCATTGCTTGGTGCGCTGGCAGCTGTGGAATGCGCTTTTATTTTATGAGACATGGGCACAATGCTCTTTCTTGTCCACATTCTTTCCAGGCCACGGCGTGAGAGAGTGCATGTGAGAGTATGAACGTGAGAATATGCACGTGCTTGCCTTGTCATATTGAAGAATGGCTCTCTTTTCTCTGCCGTTTAGCGTGCAATGCCCTCGTCTTCCCTTTACAGATCACTGGACTGGCCTCATTGAGAGGGTGCTGAGTCAGCTCACCTCCAAATACGCAAACATAAATACAAAATAATATTTATATTTATACATATAATATACATATACACACGTATATTGTCTACACCTATACCATAATACGAGTTTCTGTTTTTATACCACAAATGGAACAAATATAATCAACTAACCTTGTTTTTGGTTCCTAAAGCAACTCTACACTCTGTTAAGTTGTTTTAGAAACTTGGTTGTGCAGAACATGGAATTTTTGCAGTTACTCCAATTTTCATTGAATGTTTTGATTGTTCTCAGCATCATTGGTAAGTCTCTTTGGATAAAAGCGATGTCTGCTTAATGACTAAATGTCATGAATCCAGCACCTTGAGCCTGTTTTGCCATTTGTTTTGTTTATTCCTCTAACCTGAAATCCAATTTTCCTGAGTTTCCTGAACGCATCCCGGCTGATTCTCAAACTACGTTCACCTGCTGCAATCTGCACACCTTGTCCTGATCATCACCTCTGCACTATTTAAGCCATGACCAGACATCCATTCCCTGCTGGATTGTTAGCGGAACCAGTATATTTAGCTCTCGTAACAAGCGTCAAGTTTTGGAAAGTAGTTGCTGTGTTTGTCTCTTCTTACCTGTCGCTAATCTGCCGCCTACTCCTCTGTCTACAGTTACTCACCTGGATTGTCACTCACACCTGCCTGGCAGTCAACTTCAAATGCAGCACTTTGGATCAGCACAAGAACCTCCAGCCTTCCAGCCTCTCCCACTCACGACCAACATTCGAAATTCAGCTTCCAAATAAATACTCACCTTGTAAATTCCAACTTACCTCGTCCTGGTCTGCTTTTGGGTTCCTGCACTAGACAAATCGTGACACTAAATGTAAACTACTTCAACTGAAATTAGAAAAATGAAAATAACCTTTTTGCGATCCGATAAACTTTATTATTAAGGCAAACTAAATGCCACCACATACACACACATGGCATAGGCAACAAGGAGGAAGGTTGGCACACAAAACTCACAGGTCCGCATCACTAAAAGTTAAAACCTTTCTCAACTATCTTTTATACTGGATCTGACTGTGATTTACTTCCTGTCACTTCCGTACTCGATGTGTGAACGCCCTGGTTCATAGGGTCAAAACCTTGCAGCCGCCTCCCTCCACCCCCTCCTAGTGCTGTGGAGTAGTGATACACTGTCAGCTCCCTTCATCTGTGTCTTTAGCCAACCTTCAGAGATATGGATCGGGTCCACAGATAATGGAAGGACTTTATTCAGTGGTGTGAATCATTTATGAGCCTGCGCGTAGACTGGTGGAAGAGGAAGGAGCAAACCATCGGACTAGACCTTTGCTTTTTGGTCACCACGGAAAGAGAGCGAGCAAGATGTGATAGGGCCCTCTGGACTGGATCCCGGTACTGAAATAGGTCCCGGCGCTAGCCTAGCGCTGGATGAAAGAGAGATAGAGGGAGAGAGCGGATGGCTAAATGAGGGAGAGAGAGGACGGCTAACCATGCACAGAGAAGGAGAGAGAGAAACAGTACACCTACATGTTCCCAGCTGAGAGAGAGGGAGAGATTGAGAGAGAGGACACCTAAATGTGGAGAGAGAGAGAGCTAGAGAGAGAGAGAAACAGCTCCATGGGCAGAGGAGCCATCCATCCAGTAAGGACAGCGGAACCTTCAAGTCAGCAGGATCGCATTGTCCAGTGAAGGTTACTGGCAAGAGGGAAGGTAAATAAGGGGACACTGGGGGGGAGGGTAGTGAGACTACAGCACAGCGTGTCATGGAGGGCGCTCTGCAGAACCTTTTAAACGTGCTCTCAAGCAACACTCTACCTCCTCACTGCAGACTGTAAGCTCACACATGCTAGAGGACCACACACACTAGACCCTAAGGCCCAATCCCAATTCACCCCTTGCCCCTACCACTTGGCCCTACCCCTCTGTTTTGCGTAGGGGTAGGGTGTCCCGATTCTTGTTTGGATAGAGGGGTAGGGCCAAGTTGTAAGGCTACATGGCCCTCCAAACAGAGGTTTTTCCAAAGCACACTCAAAACCGAGTGTTATAAGACATCTCATAGATATCCTTGCGAATCACCGGGGAGATGGTGGCGAACGCTGCACAAGCAACAAAAGAAAACCACAAATGTATTTTCTTCATTCATAAAGATTTGTTACGGATACAGGTATCCTGTGTCTTTTTGTGTTTCCTCTCCTTATGCACTAATAACAGGTGTCCTGTATGTTCCTGATTGGTGGTCGTTGAGGTGTCTGCTGATTGCTAAGGTGGACCAATCAGTGAACATTCCTCTGCATCGCACCACCTGTTGCTGGTTTTTCAATCACACATCCCATTGTATAAAAGCCGGTCAGTTGTGTTTGTTGTAGAAGAGAGACTATTTCCGTATGTGAGTATGGACGCTGTGATGTCCTGTTTTTTGTTTACTCACTAAGTTGCTGGTTACTCTGTTTGGTAACTTTGTGTGTTTCTGGGAAAAGGGGAAGTTAAGCAAGCTGCCCTTGGGCATACATTACCCGTAGAAAGAAAACTGTCTATAAACACTAGTTAGACCTGAGCGGACCACCCACTGTATTTTTGTATAATTAGCAGTAGTTTATCGGTTCTTGAGGCAGGCAAGATCAGTTTAGGGGTTTTGTACACTATTGTTTCATTTCTTGGGTCCTGCTCAGCCCATTTTCCCAAACCTTTACCGTGTGTTCACAAATAAACATGTTATGTTTGACGGTAGTTTATGGTTGTCGTGTAGTTTTACGTTCTCACTGTTCCATGTCATCATCCTAATTTGCATGAATTATGTTACGGGTATCATGTCCATCCCCCTAGACGTTTAAAGCCACGGGGTTCGTAACAAGATTAAACAATTATGACTAACATGATATTATCTTAGTTTAATGTTGTTCCCATTTCTTAGTTTAAGAAATGGGATTCGGCCAAATTCTACCTCCTCACTGCAGACTGTTAGAGGACCACAGACACTAGAACCTAACTAGCATATAGATGGGTAAGTTCAGATATTAGGTTAGAGATGGTTAAGATAAGGTATTAGGTTAGAGATGGTTATGTTTAGGTATTAGGCTAGAGATGGTTACGTTTAGGTATTAAGTTAGAGATGGTTAGGTTTAGGTATTAGGTTAGAGAGGGTTACGTTTAGGCAGTAGGCTGGAGATGGTTAAGTACAGGTATTAGGTTGAAGATGGTTAGTTTAGGTATCAGGCAAGAGATGGTTAGCATAGGTCTTATATATTATGCAAAGAGTATTAGCATAGATGGTTAAAGGTAAGCTACGATAAGAGTAATGGAAGGTCTGGAAAATAATCTGTGGGAAATCAATGCATCATGGGAACAACCACAGGTTTGCTAACTTTTCCCTCTGCCCTGTATTCTTCTCTTCTCATGCTTTGTTTTCTTAAGTTTTGGATTGGACAGAAAAAAAGCTGGTGAGTTACTTGGACGTAGGTTCCCAACACACATTCTGTTTGTAGCACGGGTCCGACGTCCCACGCTTGACATGCTCTGGCGGGTCTCCCAGACCCAAACAACACAATACAGTCGCTGCTCAAGCTGAATCTGCTCCCGATGTCGCCTTGAACTGTGTGATTAAAAGTAAACAATTGGATGAGAAAAAGCTGAAAACAGAGGACAATGAATCAGGCCCTTCTATCAAAAACACAACCCACTTTCCATTCCCCACAAAGACCTGAACACAATGAAAATGATGTGTTTGGGGGGTATAGCAAAATCTCTCTGCCCTCCTGCAGCCCATCACAACCTTATATGTTAATAGAAAATTACCCTATTGTGTACGTGAGCAGTTTCCAGGTGTTACTTGTTTTGTTATAACTACCAAAAAGCAATGACAACATAACATTTTAATGTTTGTTGAATTTGTTCAATATTGTATATGTAGATTGTTGTTGATCAACATACTTCTATTTCAATACCAGAAATAAAAGTATGCCTCAGCCTCTTCAATTTTAAACACAGATTACACTACAATATAAATAACGATGCTTAAAGACAACAGTATAATATTGGTATCAAGGCCACTACAATATTAATGATACGTGTAGGATAATTGTATAGGATCAGTTCATGGAAAACATTTGTGGTTTGGTGTCCATGAAGGGGTACTTGAAGCGTATCAGTGGGACTGTCATAAGACCAAAGGAAGGCTATGAACCAGTGTTCTGACAAACAAACGCTGGGCCTCACAGCAGAGTAGATCACAGAGGGACTACACAGGAACAGCTGGTGGGACAGCCAGGAGAGAGAAAACATTAGAGCAGAAATCCCCCGGACAGCGAGGCCTGGTCTTCATTACAGGATGCTGATGGTAGGCCTGCAGAGCTTTAGGAGGCTGCAGGGTGATGAAGGCTTGAAGAGCTTTAGGAGGCTGCAGATTAACTCTGGGATCAAAGACCCAACCAAGGATAACAAACAGCCCACAGACCCCCAACACCAGGCGACACATGGGTGGAGGGATAGATACATAGATGGATGGATGAAAGGATGGAAGGATAGATATATAGATGTATGGATGGGTGGAGGGATATATATATATATATATATAGATAGATAGATAGATAGATGGATGATGGATGGATGGATGGATGGTGGGTGGGTGGAGGGATAGATACATAGATGGGTGGACAGGTGGAGGAATAGCCATATAGATAACATAACATGGCTAACCCATTCATTTGTATGGCTTAAGTTACATAACAAATAGATTTATGCCCAAGGTATAAGGTATGATAAGATATGATCTGGTATGATCAAAGTAATCACTCCTAAATGTCTCATTCAACCTGTTCTTCCCCTCTGGAATCTCAATGGCGTCCCAGACAAAGGACAAGCAGGGCCTCCTCCTCAGTCTACCCAGCCACCACTGCTCCCTAGCTGGGTTCAGACAGTCAACAGAGCCCTGTCACTGGAGCTGTCACTGAGACAAGCTCTGGGGCCGCACAGGGCTGAGTCATACTCACACAAACAGGAAACACACACACACACACACACACACACATTAACATGGTGGCACAGTTACAAAAGAGCATGTTTATGTGAGTCACGCATGTGTGTGCCTGTACGCGTTGCAAGCACAAATCAACATGCACTTGCAATTGATTCATGTATATACACACACACACACGTACACACACTCACAATCACACAACCACAAAAGGAATTGCTGCAAAAAAAGTGTGAAAAAAGTGTGCATAAAGGCACACACCACATGCAGTCTCATTTATGTATTTCAGAGGCTTTCAGACCAAGACAGAGTGCTCCCCCGCCTCACACATCTCTATTCCACCGCAATTTCACTCACAGCGCCACATTATTTGTATTATCGAAATGTTATTCAGAAAACAAAAAAAATTTATACAAATAATGTGAAGTTCAGCATTCAGAATGACTTGAAGGAGGCCATGTTGGGAGACGTGCTGTTATTTCATGAAAGGATGCAAGACATTTCCTTGTTTTTACCGGCGCTATTAAATGTTTAATTCTTTATTCGGCAAAACAATAGGTAAAGGTTTGAAAATGTAATGTCATTGTTTTTTGCATGAATGTTCAAAGAGTTCAGTAGAGTTTTAAATGAAATGAAAGGCAGCACAGATAAATCAGATTGACAAGTCATCAAAATCACCACAACATCTGTTTCACAGGCTACAGAGGGATGCAGAATAAAGCAAACCATTGTTGTTTTACTTTAAGCTCTCTGTATCATAAAGGTAGCAGACATATCCTATTCACTATTTGCTGTTAGGTTATTTACCAGACACTTTTATCCAATGTGGCTTTCAGTCAGTTCTGTACCTTGGCATCAAAGAATACCTAACACAAGTCTCGCTATGATTCACGAGACTTGAGTTGCTTCAGCAAATGTATCTATTAACATTGCGTTCTCAACCTTCCTTCACCCAAACCTTTTGGATAACACTAAGCTACGCTTTCTTCTGTCCAACTCAACAAACTCTTGCAGGGACTCCTCTTCCCAACTTTCACTCAGGTTTCCACCGTTCTCTTCCTGCAACAACTGAACTCAGAGCGAGACTTGATTGGATAACAAACAGACGGATCAAGTGAAAGGTAAAGAAAGGGATCCTTTCCATAATGTTGTTATACACTTAAAATAACAATGTGAGCCTGAGAGTGGCCAAAATAAGCACTTTTAGAGGATGGACATTGGCGGGGCACTATTGCCCCTAAGGGTTACATTGCGGCTGCAATGGCTGAAGCGCTCTCGCTTAATACCGGACCAATTAAAAAAATTGTCGACCTCATCAGTAGACCCAAAATGATGGGAAAATAGGATCCAGGTCGAAAAATCCAGACGTTATCCTTTAAGGAGCAAGTAAGGATTAGGCTTCTTGATCAAGGATGCCGACAGCTTAGGCTATGGACATTGGGGTTCGAACCCAGAACCTTTCGGCTGGGTGCTCCACACCCATGTCATCCCTTTAGTCTTGTTGAAGAGAAAGCACAGCTGTAATTCCTTGGAATGCCATCCTCATTTAAAGACATTTGGCAAAGTGGAGTCATGCTGCTTCACGAGGCCAACAGGGAATTACATTAATCTGCAGTTTATTTTTGTGGCTCATGTGATTTGGTCTCTTCAATGTCCTCAGGTTGAATGTAAGACCCGGCCGATCAACAAGAGGATCAAACTAAAGGTAGCTTGCAACAACATGTACTGAGACAAAAAGAGGAGAAATGCAAAGCATATGAGCCCTCAGACCCCTGTTGACCACATCAGTAATTATTGATACAAAGTGCTCGCATGGGGACTATAACAAACGAAACATGAAGCCAGGAGAGCTGAACAAGAAACGTTTAAGTATGCACTTCATCTTCCTTTGCTTTTGACAGAACATATTTGAAAAAGAAAATCTATATTTTGTTTTGGCAACTCCATGTTTGGAAAACGGAGAAATCTGTCCAAGTATTTGCAGCCAACCGTCTTGATTGGCTAATTAATATGAACTCTTGGTTCCGTGTTGGGGTAAGATGGCTCTGAGCATGGGTGGAGCACAAAACGTGGCAGGGACTAGATTTTTAGGAACCTGGACTTGTCCAGAACCTTTGTTTTTTTCTCAGGGGTTGGCAATGCTCCTGAAATTCTTGCCAAAATATCCCGGCTTGTAAAAAAAACATGGCTTCTTACTGATGTCATCGAAATAAGCGAGTTGTCATGACGATGCCGGTGTTCTGTACTTAATGCCTTGTAAACGTTTCTGGCCCCAACGCAATGAAGCGTGAGGATTGTGGGAAAATTTAAAAACTACTCAATAAATTTGCTTTTCCTCCAACTTTTCATAAGTTCAGTTTATCCTAGTCAGCCCTGAAAGGAGGGCTCCCTCTTCCTTCTCAGCGTTTCTTTCCTCTGGGTTTTGGGGAGATGTACTTTGCCCTTTAGCCATTTGAGGCTCTAACTGTTATTCAGGGAATTTAATTCAGGGGGTCATCTAATCATATCCCCCATTTGTCATACGTTTATTTTCCCAAGTAATCGTACTGTTTCCGTGCACAAGGGGCCGAAACGATTCTGAAATGCATGTTGGTTTTCTCTGCATGTGCCAAGCTTTTCCCATGCTTTTCGTGTGTTTAATCCATAAGTGTCAAACTGTTAACTCAAACCAAAACACAACGTCACCATATCAACATAACCCGATGAAATGAAATGAAAACCCAGAATCTTCTGTTCGGCATCAAGCGGATTGTTTAATTGCGCCGATGATCTAGCAATGTCCTGTGAGGAGAAAGGCAATACTGACGTAACAACGCCCAATTAAATTAAATCTCCAAGTCCCTGAATAACCCATTTTTTCTGCTGCTGCATTGCATCCATCTGTAAAGTTTATGGTGGAGGAGATTTTCAGACTGCTTCCATTCCCGGGAAGGTGTATCGAGTCTCATAGGAGCACTCCACTGTACCGGAGGAAAATGTAATTCTATAGACCCTTTAATGGATTGGGTCTGTCTTACCTGTATGTGTGTGTGTGTGTGTGTATATAATATGTTTGGATATCCTCCTCAGCGAGCAGTAGAAACATGCACATGTGCACATTCAGGCACGTGAGGAAGGAGCAAACGCAACGAGGAGCGTCGGTTGTCTTTGCTCCCGTTTTGTTTTCGGAAAAGCAACTGAAAAATAAATAAAATAAAAGTGAATCTAGGTTGCGGTACAGGTTGAAGAAGAAGCGGTAAGGGGGGGGGGGGGGGGGGGGGGGGGGGTGAATAGGTGCTTGATGAAGCGGTGGTTAACACTATGTAGAACAAAGTCTTTAGTACACGACACTAATACTCATTTATAATTGAGAAATATATCATTACACTAATTACTGTGACATAATTTATCTTGTTAGGGAACATTCATGCGTGCACTAAGAATGTTGCAGCAGCAGGGAATCCTCTGCCATAGCAGCTTGTACAATGTAAAAAATATTCTTACATTTATTACATATTGTTTTATTTCACAAATATTTCTAATTGCCACCAGTCAACATTGGCTTTACTGCAGACAATAGCGGAAAGCTTGATAAAAAAAAGATATTCTAATTCTAATTGACTATGGAAATGATTAAGGTATTGAGTTGCATGCTGTCAATGTGTGGATGGAGGAGTATCGAAAAATATATTTATTTATATTCTTATATACATATATTTCTTTATTTATATAGTATTCATGAGGAAATCGTTATTCTGGGCAGATTTGGTCAGAACAGAGGGTATTTAAATAATGTATCTGTTGTTTCTCTGTCATGTTAACCTTAATTCTGCAACATCTCTTAAACCAATATTAGAAAGTAAAATTCTTGTACAAACTGAGTAGGGTAGATTTCCATACATTCATACAGTCCATACAGTCATTCCACCTTAGGGAAATCAGATGCTGCATTATCAGAGCATACTGGCAGCGGCATAACATAAGGATTACTGATGCATGATCATATAGCTATACATACACCACTGTACACACTACACATCTGGCAAACAGCTGCTGTGTTGTTGACCCTCATGCAGCTCATCATTCTACGTCTTGAAACCAAACACCTGGAGACCCCAAAGAGACACTGCTGCTCATTCTTTCTTTTTTTAAGTGCCATCCAGGAATATTTTTTTGCATTACGTAAAACGATCCTTTTTCTTGAGCCGGAGAAATATAGGTATTATCCAGGAAAATGCAGTTCTCATTAAGGAAAATGCTGTTTTTATCCAGGAAAATGTCGTTGTTTTCCAGGAAAACACAGGTTCTTGTGTTTTTTTTTCTTTTTCCGGCAAACATTCGGAATGTCCTTGTCGGATTTAAAGACAGAGAAGACTCTTAAGCAGATCTTGTCATCTATGGCTTTCCTCTCTCTATCAATCTGCCACACATACTTCCAGCTCTCCCTCTCCCTTTTTCACTCTAATCCTTCTTAGAAGAGACAAACCATGGTGTTCATTGACAAATGTTAAAGCTTTCTCCTCCACTCTATATCTATCCATTGTTCATCTATTCATCTGAAGGCTTACAGAACCTGGTCGAACTGACATTTCCACACAAGACACAAGGAGTGGGAATTGGTTATATTTGTTCTTCTTATTTAAGTCTGTGGACCAGCTTAATATTATAAACTGCTGCACACGTTTGTTTTTCAGCCTCCTTTTTAAAATAAATTATCTTTAGGTTTTGTGAGACACTGAAAATAAAAGATATTATTATTATTATTATTATTATTATTATTATCATTATTATTGTTATTGTTATTATTAGGCCTGCTTGCCTGTGGCGGCGTCCGAATCAATCGTGCTGAAAACAGCATTCCCTGCACCGATGCATATGGCTTCGGATCGCAACAGACTTGCTTCTCGTTGGATGTAACTACGTTTTATTAAATCAATCCCCTCTCCAGAATCTCAGGTGAGAGGTTAGCACTGCAAGTATTCCGGAAGATTCCCTCGGAACCACGTCTGATTCATGGGCTCGAGCTCCCCACTCATCCATCAGCCTCCCTGATTGGATATTCATAGCATAGAGACTGCAGTAGGCTTGTCATGGAGAGTGGAATCCAGGTGTGTTTTTAAAGGATTGCTTTTCCTGTGGTTTTTTTTTTCTCCAGATGAAGGCGAAAGCAGTGTCAGGTCGTGTGTTGGTTAGGTGGTGAATAATGTGGAGGGGTAGGTGGAGGGCGGGTTAGGCCCGTGCGTCATCGTGTTAAAGCCAGAAAAGGGTGCACAGAAATGCTGGCCTCATCATTTTAGAGGAGGTGGAAGAGGGTGTGCGGTTTATCTCTGTGTCATGGATGCTGCTGTGTGCTTGTGTGGGAAGGGGTGCGTGTGATTAGAAACGTGTGTGTGTGTGAGAAGGAAGGGGTGTGTGTGAGAAAAAAGGGGTGTGTGTGAGAAAAAGGGGTGTGTATGATTAGGAAGGGGTGTGTGTGAGAAAAAAGGGGTGTGTGTGATTAGGAAGGGGTGTGTGATTAGGAAGGGGTGTGTGATTAGGAAGGGGTGTGTGTGAGAAGGAAGGGGTGTGTGAGAAGGAAGGGGTGTGTGAGAAGGAAGGGGTGTGTGAGAAAAAAGGGGGGTGTGTGTGATTAGAAAGGGGTGTGTGTGAGAAGGAAGGGGTGTGAGAATGAAGGGGTGTGTGAGAAGGAAGGGGTGTATGTGTGCATCATGCAATGGTGTGTGCTAATGTAGAAATGTGTTTTGTGCATGTGTGTTTGTGTTTGTGTTGCCAGGTGGTTGTGTGATCAGAAATGGTGTGCAATTCCTGCAATTCCCCAACCTTCCCATGTGTTGAGGTGAGAGCAGCGAGTCCTGGGGCACTGGGACCCAGCCCAAAGTCTGGTACTAATAACATCTGACTCATCGACTAGATACAGCCTCCCTCCCTCCTTCCCCAAGGACAACACCAAGTCAAGTTCAACTTTATTGTCACACTCAAAGAACATTGAGCAGCAATGAATGGCTTGACTTCCAGGTTTCCTCAAAAGTGCAACAGAAGAAGATGGAAAGAGCAACAAGAGGCAGTAGAATATAAAATAGAATACAAGAATAACTTTTTTTCTTTGGAAATATAAACTGATCTTCATTAACAAGGATAATATGTACACACAACTAAATCCAAGAGTGCAATATACGTATACATAACTTAATCGTAATCTAGTAGAACAATATGCTGTTTAAATACTGTGTGTGTGTATATATATATATATATATATATATATATATGGTTGAAGAACGGACTCCCATCTGCTCTCAGCTAATGTGGGTGATGGTGTAGGAGTGGAAGGGTGGCTGAGTGGGGTTGGGCTGGTTATCATTAGCCTCAGTAGTGGGGATGTATGTGGTCGTATATGTAAATAATGTATGTTCTTGGGTTTTATCAATCTTCTTGTCTTAGCTCGTCTACTGGCAGATTTCGCCACGGTGCTCTTTGTGCTACAGCAGTCTAGCAACCAGTTCTGCAGTTCAGATGTTTTATTGGGGAGATCAATCTCCAGTCATGTGAAGGATATGGGGGGCTGTATATGGATAGCGTGGTGGCTAGCAATGGTGTTTTCAACTCCCAGCCGAAATGGTTAGCACTGTGTTCGATGCCCAATGGCTACACCTGTGGGTGTGTTCATCAGCCCGATGTCTAAACCCCCATAATCGTTTGACCAAGGAATTACCTTTATCTGAAGTCAGCGTAAAGGCCATTTCACACCACCAAGCAAGCGTAAAGCACATATTTAGACTGCTCCCATGTTAATAAATTAGCATTTCCAGACTGCAGGCGGAAATGCAGCGCATTGTGGAGCGTAGCAAGTTTTTCCGGGCCAAAGTTTTTCTGGCCTGGATTCATTCCGCCTGGTGATTTTAACCAGTTTTTTTAGGCTGATCAAGTTCAATGCATTTTAGAACCCTAGAAGGTGAGTCTGCATGGGATTAACAATAGCGCAAAAACGTTTCACTTTCCGCTCTACGTTTGACTTTGGTGCAACGGGCTTAAGTCACTTTGGATAAAAGCGTCCCCTAAACGACAGTGTGGTACAATTAGCCAAGCTATTTATGGCGGGACACTCTCATCATGCCCCACCTTTCAGCTGACCGCTGGATTCCGTCCATCACCACCCTCCACCTGCTTTGGTTCTGCTCTGTATTGTATGTAACCTTACACAATGGGTTGAGATATCTGACGTACCCCATCGTGGATGGTTTAGTGCTTCCTGTTGCCAAATGTTGGTATTCGACATCTGTATGTCATGCTTTAAATCCTACAGCAGGGAACACCCTAAAAGAGTGAAACCATACCACCAAACTACAGTGTATGACCAATTCATGCAATAAATGGTTAAATCTATCACATGAGGGATTTCTGACAGAAGTATAGGCCTACTAGTAGCATATTCCTGGGACTCTGTACTGTGTGTAACACATTTATAGAAAATGAACTGGGGACTGAAAAGGACGAAGTCGGTTGTGTGTTAACTATGCTAATGTTCTGGTAGTAACATTTAACTGCCATGCGGTTTCTCTCTGGGAGGTGCTCTCAGCTAATTGGAGTATTCTGCCTGTCATGATCTCCTTTGTTTTCCAAGTGGATATATCCGTTTTGCTGAGAGCATAACAACACAAACCAGCAAATTTATTTTTATAGGGTTGGCTGTTGTCTTGTCTATATACAGAAGTATATAGACAAGACAACAGCCAACCTTATAAAAAAGATATAAATATTTATAAAGAATGCATTAATATTTTATAAATGTTATATATATTTTTTAAACATCATAAAATGATAATCTTCCGATCACAGAGAGCATGTATGGTGTATTGATAGAAACGCTAACGGAAAATGTTTTAAATATTTGTATGTATTGTGGTGTGCATGGTTAAAGGTAATATATGTCATTTCTGCTGTCCGGGGTCTCTCAATCAAAGCAATAACAAAATATAAAGTTTGATGACATCGTGGAGTTGTCTTCACCACCATTGCCAGTGAAAATCTATCTGACGTGAATCAGGCAGAATTCTTGTTCACGGACGAGGTTATGTATTGATTTCTATGTTCTAAGTTACGTTTAGTCACATTTATTCACATTATGTATAAAAAAGTCATTTAACGTAACGTTAAATTTCTAACTTACCATTAGATGAGTCAACAGCCCATACAGCTGTAGATACATACTGAGATACATAGCTGTAACGTTGTGGTCTACTGGGAAAAACCTATTTATGTGTATATATAATACTTCACTGAAATAACCTTATACTGACATTTAACCAACATAATCCTCAGCACTCACATTCCAATACTGCATATCTAGAGAATAGCTTCCACAGAGAAGATGCAGTTTGTCCTAACATCTATGGCACTGAAGATGAGCTCTAACTGCCATTTTCGCGACAAACGATACGAGAAGTATTATTGTAGCTTTTGTTATTTAAATTTGGGATTCCGGCAGTTAGAGAGACCAAAGTATGATGCTGGCTTCTAGCTGATGATTGACAGCTATGCCATATTGCGGTTGCTTAGGGACCGTTGGTTTGTTTTGCTGAATGTAACGCACACATTTGTCAAATTTTCCTACCAAGCGTGAAATGCAGTTTGTTTGTTGGGTTGTGACAGCGGGAACTAGAGCCTAACCACAGAGTTTGGGTGCCAGTTTCCGAGGGCAACCGATTCCATCCTAACAACTTTCTTGAGAAAATATATTTAACACAACTGAAAAAATTTGTTCACATAAAGTGTAATTTCACAGCAAACTTGGTCTCTTGAAATTGTCAAAGTATTGCATAATTGTTGGTGGTTGAGTCCAACGTGGTTTCTGAAATGTGTTAAATTTGCCTGGAAGCTATTTACCCAATACGGAAAACAGAAGATATCACTGTTATTACAACTGACGATTGGTTAGTTGCCACTATAAAACTTGGTTAATATTAGCCTTCATATTAGCAGTCCAAGTATGTGCTGGAACTCTATAGTCTATTTTATCTTTTTACTTTATTTTCTATTTTTAACTGCGGCAACTCCATGTTGACACTAGTTTTGGCTGTACTTTGGCTGACATTTCATTGGCAGGCCATTAGCAGATCAAACGAGACCTTTTTGGTGTTTATTCCCATGATGCACTGGTGTTCCACCAGATCCTTCCCCTGACCTGAACCATTCCTACCCTGATAGCTAAACATGACCTTAATACATCATGGAACCATGCACTGGAAAAATACATCTAATGTACTGAGAGACCAAGTGAAAAACATCACTTTCTGAACTCCATCCCACCAGCCATCTGTCTCCGCCAGAAAACCAACGATAGGCTTGCTTTTATGTTCTTAACTTCTAACTATCTTTCACATTTTCTTTTTTTTCCTTCTGATTCCTTGGGAGTGCTCAAGTCAAGGTATGTTTTTATCATTCGATTCTGATGCAATGACTATAATATTTGGCCTACCTCGTCTACGGAGGCTTCGGACGAAAACTTGGTAAGAGTTTAAGTGAGTAAATCTTTAAGTAGACGACCCAAACATCTCAAGTCAGCCTCTTTATTTTCCATTGGGCTGAGTATGGATTTATTTTATTTTGCCACCATGTGGAAACAGGAGGTGCTCTTTAATGATGTAACATATCTCAAGAAACCTTGATAACAACTTTCAAATCTGAACCTCATTGGTTCATAGTGCGCATATATATATATATATATATATATATATATATATATATATATATATAACATTTAGAACCCCAGAGAAACAGGCAGTAAGATGCCAGCTGACAGTTCAGGTCTTCTTCCGTTTGTTGATTCCTCACTTGTAATTATTTCGTAAACTCTCAGCTTTGGAGCAGCTGACAGACATTCATTAAAGTGGAGCTTGAACCAACAAACGTCTACGCCAGCTGTCTTCCTTCCTCTGAGAGAGGCCTGGACCCATTGCTCATTTTTTGCCCCGTCAGACACATGAACCCCCTCAAAGATCTGCTTCCTTTCACAAATCGTGTTTACTAGTACTCTCTGAGTCATTTTGTTGTTCTTCTTTTCTCTCATTTTCTTTGTCCTTTCGTTATTCATTTTCTTCGTTTTATTGCTTTTCTCATCACTTTCCTTTTCTTGTTCATCTTTTTCTCCTCCCTCTTCGATCTCTCCATTCTTTTCCGAAGGAACGTAGCAAGCAGGAGAAAGACATGGTGTAAGGGTTTTGACCCCAAAAAAAGATATTCAACCAGAGTTCAGGATCCGCAGCGATTGGAAAACGAGACGCTTAGCATCCCAGACAGCGCTATCTGCGGCAGTCGGGGTATAACCTTGACAGTCTGCAGGGGGTGGGGGCTGATGGGATGGCCACCATTCACCGGGTGTAGCCGTGGCACTGGCTGGATTTATTGGCTTTTGGGTGTCACCCGGTGACAAGGTGCACATTCTTTCGGCGCGTTATGGGAGCAGATGATAGTGGTTGGAGGCCGCCGGTAAATAACTTCGAGGTTATGTCTTTTATTGAGTTATATATGGCGCTGATATTTATGACGGGTCCGGGCCTGAACAAGAAGAATATAAAAATATACGCATATTTATCGTTGTGCGATTATTAACTGTACTGCTCCGGGCCGGGTAGGAGGAGGAGCGGCAGTGGTCTTTTATGTTGTGGTTATTTTCTTTTTATTTGCCGGGGCTGTGAGCCTGATAAAGATGCAAATATATTGGGGCCAAGGCAACAAAACTTGCACACCGAAGTCTGCACACACACACGCACACACATGCACATACACTTCTGCACATAATCAACATGAGGTAACAATAGGCTAGCAGGTCTGATGTGGGTTAATATTAGGGGAACCTAAGCATTGGTCAATGAGAGAGCGGGACAGAGAGAGGGACTCCCGGGGACTGCTAATGAGACATGCTGTGGTCATCAGAAAGGAAACTCCATAACCAGGAGTGTCACGGCTGCCATCACGTTGGCTATAAGTACGCTATTAAAATGCATTAGCTCCCGCGCTGCACTGCCACACGCCTCGGCCTGCGCGACCATGATGCCAAGGAGGTCGCCGCTGAGCTCTCTTTCCAAATGTATTCCTAACTCGGTCTACAAAGACCGCCTTTACCAAGTGCCAAGAATGCTTGGGACGGGAGGGAAAGGGCATTTTACGCCGTGTGATGAATGTATGCCGGTCTTGTATAGGCGATGAAGTTTATGCCTGCATGCCACGTGTCAAGAGGCTATCCTAGAGTAACCGAGTGAATGCAAGTGAAGGCAGATTCAGCTCCTCAGACGTTGCTTTGAAATACCTTTGGTCAGCGTTTCTTTTGGAGGGATGAATGTGTGCAGACATGTTAAGTCCATAATGAGATCTTGTCCGCTTGACAAATGGGAAAGTTTAGCTCCTTGGCAAAATAAAATTTTAACTAAAGATTAATAATGTTTTTAGCAACATGAACTGGTAGATTGTTTTAATAGTAACCGTTAAGTAAATATTTATTCAGTTAAAAGGTCATAAATCAAGAAATCAAACAAATCAGTATTCCCTCTCCAGAAAGGCCTGTTGTTTCTTGGCAGAATAAATATTTTGCAAACTAGCAGAAACAAATGATTTTATAACAGATGTCCATGCCTACTTTTCATTCGTTTGCTCTTAAAGTGAATACAAAGAGATGGCAACATTTCAGTTTGTTTTCATCCTCCTTCCTTCTCACCACTGTCTGCCTTACCCAGACAAAAAAAAACAATGGGAAAAACATATATACATATATAATAAATATGCCAGATCTTTTGTCTGCTTAATAACCTTGATGCTCTCCGCCTCCAACTCCATCCCCACTCCCTCCACGGTCAGAACATCTGGATCCTACAGTACATCTACCAGAAGGGTAGGGGACATCTACAGTACACCTACATCATTTGCCCCCCTGTGGTGGTGGTGGTGGTGGTGGTGGTGGTGGGGGGGGGGGGGGGGGGGGGGGGGGGGGGGGGGGGGGGGGGGGGTTATATGATTTCATTTAGAGTAATAACACATAAAGCAACCCAGAGGTTGGCACTTTAACGTGTTTCAAGTGGACCTGGATGGAAAAACAAGTTGACTACCAAATGCACATCAAATCACATATTGTTGCAGATGTGTGGGGGGACTACCAAATCAGAAATCTCCAGTTTGGCTTCTTCCCTACCACCCGTCTGCCTGCCAGTCAGCCCCCCCAACCCCCCACCCCTCCAGTACCGGGCATCCTCTATTAGTGCTGGTTCCCCGGGCCAACATCAACCATGAGTGATCAAACTGAATAATTACAGTCTCTTGGACAACGCTCATTTTTCCATTTCACTCCCCTTCCCCTCCCCTCCGCTCCTCTCTATTTGACCTCTGCACGTGTCATGACGATGACATCGTCTGTTGTGAGCGACGGCTCAAAAAAAAAAACTGTTGACTTTGACATTCCTCTGCCATTACTGAGACAGCAGCCCTCCCTCCCCTTCCCTCCCGTCCCTGATAACACAACTCAGATGATTGGCCACGAAGCTGGCCATTTCTATTCCATCATGCGCGGGCCCGCACACCAGAGCGCATCCAGTTCTGATGAGTCCACATGCCCCAGCTTTATCTCAATTAATGTGTACTCCGTGTGTCCTTGTTTGTGTCGGATGTTTGCATGTCTCCATTGGCAATGGGCACAGTCGCATCCCTGCGGTTATTGGCTGTTTATTCTTTCTGTTCCTTGTAAAACTTTAAAAAAAGAGATTGGGGGGGGGGGGTGGGGTTTAGATAGTCTACCATCTTCTAGTCCTTCTAGCTCTGGCAGGTTTCAGCTCCTCTGTGATTTACATCGGTAATGGCTTTTATAAGAGGGAGGGGGGGAGGAATTGCTGGGAGCACAGCAGTGTTCAATTAGCTGCTGTTAGGATGGGACTCTAGCCACCGGCATCTGGAGCAGACGCTCAACTCTTACTCTTTACTGACAGACTGTCAGGACAAAGGAGAGGAGAGTCAAAAAATTCCCTGGTAGATTCTGGAGGGACAAGTCAGTTGAGGCTTGCTCGTTCCTAGATCACGGCCTCTTGAAATGCGCCCGAGCTGGATTTGATACTGAATGATATGTTACAGTGCTTTTGACTTGATCTTGATTTTTCTCTTTAGCTGCAGTGCTTCAGTTGATATGTTTTGTTTTGTCTGTCAATGTATCTATCTATCCATCCATCTCTCTGTCAATTCATATAAAGTAAAACATAGTAAAAACGAACATAAATGATTAATGCCAATATACTTCAACCCTAAGAGTATCCCCATCTGAATAGTCTCATGATTAAAGTTAACCAAAATCACAACAACACCATCAATTTACAGACTGTCACTTTCTGAAAACAAATATGATTCATATGCATACAATAATCGTGTAGTTATTATAAGCATATGTTTTTTGAATCCCCCCCCCCCCCCCCCCCCAATCTCTTACTGTGTGTATGAAATGACCAGCCATAAAGTCACAATGTTTACGAGTGAGCCCCTCCAAGTAAGTAGACGGGAGACTTTTAGAATAGTGTTCTGTCCACTCTTAGTGGCTGTGCAAGTGTGTGACGCAAACTAGCGTAATTCGGCTGGCTGGGTGACGGGAGTTGGAGGGCTTTTGGGAGTGTCGATAATTAGATTCAAAGAGAGAGTTACCAGCCAGCATTTTCTATTTGTATAATATATCAGTTATAAGATGTGATTGTCTTGATAACATTATGGAAATCACTATCGACTATCATAGATTACAGATATGTCCAGGGTTATCTTAAGCTATGAGCTGGTTGAACTGTTACACAGTGCGCCTTTAACATCCCTCTCCTTGATCCGATCCAATAAAACTGTGCTTTTAATTCACTTACACTGTTTGCTGTTAGGCGTCCAGACAACTGGTAAACATCTATCAGACCCACCGTCGTATTTCACAGTGGTGATGAGCCCTTGACACCAATTTGTGTTCCATTGGACTGCAGTAATTCTCTCTCTTTCCCTGCGAGATCGATACCTCTCTCCCACCGGCCCCTCTTCTTCAAGCTGCTCAGACAGATAAAGGAGCTGCAGAGAGAGAGAGAGAGAGAGAGAGAGAGAGAGAGAGAGAGAGAGAGAGAGAGAGAGAGAGAGAGAGAGAGAGAGAGAGAGAGAGAGAGAGAGAGAGAGAGAGAGAGAGAGAGAGAGAGAGAGAGAGAGAGAGAGAGAGAGAGAGAGAGAGAGAGAGAGAGAGAGAGAGAGAGAGAGAGAGAGAGAGAGACTCTGACAATAAAATGTGAGACTGAAAAAAGTGACAGAGAAAGGTTAATAGTAAAAGGAAGAGAGGTGTGAAAGAGGAAATGAATGGGAGGAAAGCTAAAAGTCTGACAGTAAAGGGGAGAAGAAGTTAACGGTAAAAAGAAGAGAGATGTGAAAGAAGAAATGAGAGAGAGGGGAAAGCAAGATGGCAGAAAAGAAAAGGTTTGAGTGAGAGAGGGTGAGGGAGAGCGATGGGAAAAGAAGACAGGGAGGTAACAGAAAGGAGAATAACAACAACCACAGGAGAAAGTCAGCATGGCATGGCTTTGATTGCTGTGCTAGGAGCAGGGCAATCTATTCATCACAACTCAAAGTCTCATTTTATGTCACACCAACATTACACTTACATAGTCTTACTCTTCAGTGTCAACATACTTGTATGCTTATTTTTTGCACATTGCACATTTCTTTGTAAACTCCCATCACAATCAATAATAATCGGAAGTGGAAGTAAAGGAAGTATGGAAGAAGTAAAAGCTCATGTTCTGAGAGCTCACGTTTGAAGAGCCACCAGGTTTGTGTTGTGCCGGTGGTTCCAATCGTGGTATAAATCAGGGCTTCAAGAGTCCAAACGTTCTGGTTCCCATTAGGGCTGTGAGGTAAGATGGCAGCAGAACATGGTCTTGCAGAACACAGCTCTCAGGGAACTTTGATCATATCTGATGGGAAGCATGAGAGCCAAAATGAAGGTCAGGGTGACAAATCGATTCACATATTATCTGAACAGCTCGGCTGATCATAAAACCATCAGGTGGATTCACTGACACGCTTGAAAATCCGCTTGTTGAATCCTGAAACAACCGCTAGTTTTATTGCTGTGTTTACAAGGTTTAGGCATAATTTTCTCTAAATGGCTGTGGTCATGTCCAATTTGGAAGAATTTCTCAGCAAAGTATAAAAAACCCTGAACCAAAACACCACTTTGGTGTTTTTACTCTACTCTGGGTGGAAATTGTAGGGAATTGTTATAAAATGCTGCAAATCCGCCCTGGAAATAGAAAAATTACCTCACTCAATATTTCCAAACACAAAGATTTCCATCTTCAGAACAATCCTGGCATCGATTGCCAGCGTCACGATTAAGTCTGTGGCCAGCAATCAATTTCTAACATCCCTCCGTCACTTTTGTGTTTGAGAGGGTGCATGTGCTAGTCAGATATCCATCTCGGAATGGGGCCACTTCAGGCTAGCCCTCCGTCTTGGGCGCACTCTCTGGCGTGTGCGTGTTCGCCACGTGATTCGAAACACATGGCGAGGAAACGGTGGGAAAACCAAAGACCGCATCCCAGCAGGCTTAGCGGTGGAGGAGACGAAAAGCTGCAATGCTCCCCTGGCGCTTGGCGATGGTGGTTTGATGGTCGTGCCACATTTGACACGGTGCCGTTTCACACAAATTTGGGTTTCATTAGTCCTCGGAGGAACGGTGTGGAGGAGTTTGTGGTGGCGTCGATGAAGACCTGTTATCTGTCATCAGATGTCAGGTTTACGTTTCCCCCCTGTGAATGAGTCGTAATTGTTTCTGAACGCAGAAGAAATACAAACATGCGCGTTTTGACTTGTTAATAATTGCCTTGACATTTCGTTCGGAGGCCTAGCAGTGATTGTAACACTGCAACCATTGTATTACAAGATTCAGCTCAACACTGGCTTGTCACGGTGGAGAGAAAAAGTATAAATATTAATGTCTTGTATCCGCTTTCTAAAAGGTATCTTGGAAAATGTATTTGAAAGCATTAAGAAATGTTCCGCAACAAACAATAAGTATGGTTTATGTTTGAGCTTTTATCACTCAATTATGGTTAACCAAACAATACAATGTTAAATCAACTTTACCAAACAAAGCTCAGCATGTCTTCTATCTACACCTGTATCCTCTAAAGGAATGCTATCATCTATGACTCAAATAACTCCACTGCTCTTCTACGCTTGTGCGCGCACGCACACACACACACACACACACACACACACACACACACACACACACACACACACACACACACACACACACACACACACACACACACACACACACACACACACACACACACAATCTGTTTCCAAACTGCCTAATGATCTGCATATTATTACAAATCAAATCAGATTTAGTCTTTATGTGTGGACAATAACAAAGCACTTTATGTTGAGGAGTTATATGAAAGTGTCTGTATGCGATCTGACCTGTTCTTTGGGCCAAAAGCACATTATCCAGCCTAGATTGGACCAAAAAGACAAGTGGTATTCTATGATATTCTATTATGTTATATTGAGTCTATTCTATTCAGTATCTTTCTGTTGTATTTTGTATTTTGTATTATATTATATTTTGTACTGTTATATTGTATTTTATTCAATTGTATTTTATTCTATTCTCATATATTTTATTTTATTCTATTGTATTATTTTGTATTCTATTCTATTGTGCTTCTACATGCCAGTCATGAAGCAGTGTTTTCTAAACCCTGCAGATGCGTGTCTGCCCAGGGCCCGTAGTTATCAGGTCTCTCAGAGTCACGCTTAGGAATTACAGTGAAAGTACTTTTATGGAACTACTACTACTTATGGAAATTTCCATAAGACATGTTCTCAAGACACTAAGACACTGTGACCTCTCAGTTATTATGTATAGTAACCATTTCACTGCTTGTGCCGCGCTTATCAACCTTGGGGAGGGGGACTGAGACAGCCTCGGCTGACTCGCAGCTATACCACGAGCTACATCCTGAGTTTACCGAAAGGAGTAGTGGCATTCCTATCTGCAGCTGTGCCCTCAAGGACGTTTACCTGCTTTAACACTGGAGTGTGCCCACTGTTTGGGGCTCACTTCAGTGCTTCAACCTTTGTATGCTTGTCGTGTTGTGTGGCCTCTCTGCAGAGACTACTTTACCTTTTTTACAATAAACTCTTTACGTTTATTCTGAGTTACGTTGTCAATACAGTTCAAAGAATTTCCACCACAGACTCAACATACTCACAGCAAAGAGTAGGACCCATCATTCAGGAGTGAAAGAAGTTACTATTTTGGGAACAAATCAGCAATATTGATATGTATAAATATATCGTTTGAAGACATTTTTGCAAGACAATATCACTTCGATCTGAGATTAGAGTGTTATTAATAATACAAATATTGTTTTATTATTACTTTTTTATATATATATATATATATATATATATATATATATATATATATATATATATATATATATGCCTATCTATATGTTTTCCATTCAATAGCTAGAAAAGTATTAATATTTTGATATTAAGAGCTTTCCTCTCCGGCACTCCTAACTTTTCACCGAGTTATGAGGGATTTTAGGATGCAGGAATGTTGATAACTTGTTTTTACTCCAAAAGGATTAGAATGAAAATTACATCTCTCTTAATATTTATGGCCACTGCTGACCAATTTCCTACTCTGAGAGGCTTGATAACTGCAGGCCCATGACTGATTAGAGTATAAAGTGTTTGGTGTCATAAAAACTGAGAAGAAACACAGGCAGTTGGCTGCGGAGTCACTCACTCTACTATGTGTGTGTGTGTGTGTGTGTGTGTGCACATGTGTGTGCACATGTGTGTGCACATGTGTGTGTGTGTGTGTTTATGCATCTGAGGATGCCTGTGTGTTTCTGTGTGTGGGTGCTTGTATATACATTTGTGTGTGTGTGCGTATGTCTGGGTGTCAAATAAGTCAGATCACTGCTGGTGGACTTGGGGAAATTATCTCGGTAGCCTAGTGTGTTTTCTATCAAGCGGAGAACATCTAGTCAATGTCCATGTTTGGCCAACTGAGATACGGAGCCCCTATCTGGGCATGTCTCTGTCCGCCTGAGGGGGCATTCCGTGGGCTGATGGCTGTTCTTATGTGACTGTATCCCCGAGCAGTGGCGCAGGCATGCGGCGCTGCAGCTGTACAGACTACTGTGGGATGGTGTTGGACTGGGAGCGTGTACCAACGCTCCACGTAGACTGTTTGCTTTTGTTTGATGTGATGAATCTACTGGGTTCTGTACAGTGCTACTCCCTTTGTTCTTGTTTATGTTTAGTCATTTTTTTGTTAAATCTCTCGCTTTTTTCATTTCCCATTATTTTCTTTCTGATATTTTGGTTTTTCTCGGTTTGAAAACAAAACACTTTTCCTGACCCCATCCTTCTGTTTTTTATGTCAACTTCTTATCGGTCTCTTTCTTTCATTTTGTTTACCTCTCTCGCTGTCTCTCTAGCACTCTGTCTCTAATGTCTTTCTTTTTAATTAGGTATTCACAAAGTTTCTGTGGATACCCATTGTTTTTGTAGTGGATATTATTATTCTCTTTCTTTCTGTCTATCCTGTTCTCTCTGTCTCCATCCCTCTGTCTTTCTCTTCCCCTTTTCTCCCATCACTGTGTCTCTCAGCCCCTCCATCTATCTCTCTCTCTGTCCCTCTATATTTCTCCCTCTTTCTCTCTGACCAGCTCTCTTTTTGTTCTCTCCCTCTTCTCTTCCTCTCCTTGTCTACCTCTAGGACCCTCTCTCCCCTCCATGACCCTCTTTCCCGCCATGACCCTCTTTCCCTCTAGGACCCTCTCTCCCCTCTATGACCCTCTTTCCCGCCATGACCCTCTTTCCCTCTAGGACCCTCTCTCCCTCCATGACCCTCTCTCCCTCCATGACCCTCTTTCCCTCTAGGACCCTCTCTCCCTCCATGACCCTCTCTCCCTCCATGACCCTCTCTCCCTCCATGACCCTCTTTCCCTCTAGGACCCTCTCTCCCTCCATGACCCTCTCTCCCTCCATGACCCTCTTTCCCTCTAGGACCCTCTCTCCCCTCTATGACCCTCTCTCCCTCCATGACCCTCTCTCCCTCCATGACCCTCTTTCCCTCTAGGACCCTCTCTCCCTCCATGACCCTCTCTCCCTCCATGACCTTCTCTCCCTCCATGACCCTCTTTCCCTCTAGGAGCCTCTCTCCCTCCATGACCCTCTTTCCCTCTAGGACCCTCTCTCCCTCCATGACCCTCTTTCCCTCTAGGACCCTCTCTCCCTCCATGACCCTCTTTCCCTCTAGGACCCTCTCTCCCTCCATGACCCTCTCTCCCTCTATGTCTCTCTATACAGTATAGTGCAGCATGTGGCTGTTGATCAGATAGTGGTGTAACTAATGAAAAGCTCCATGAAAGCGACAGTGAGAGATGAATAAAGTCGCATATGCTGCGTCTCACATGGCCCCGCGGTCACATACGGCCACACCAGGGATCGCAGCTTAACCGCTACTTACGTTGATGAATCACACGCCAGCGTGCCAGCGTCACCTGCGAGTCAAGGTTAAAAAACACGAAACGCAGCCGGGCGTTCCGGGCGAAACGAGGGAGAGAGGGGAGCGAGAGAGGGAGCGATGGGCAGGGAGGGAGGGAGGGGTGGTAGGGAGGGAGGGAGGGAGGGAGGGAGGGAGAAAGCTGCCTCTTCTGATAGAGAATTGATGCGTTTACTGGAAGTGGGCACAGGAGGGGGGGGGGGGGATGGTAGAGAGAGGTTGCAAAACAGGGAATTGAGAATTAATTGAAGACATCTGTGCTGCTCAAGATGGCTGCTGCTGCTGCTGCAGAGGATTTGGGGGGTGAGGGGTGGGAAGGGGGGGTGGGGAGTGGTTCAAAACGTCCTCCTGCCCAAGGAGACGCCTCTGATGTCATCCCGAGATGGCTGGACACCTATCAAGATAACATTCTGCTGTGTGTGTGTGTGTTTGTGTGTGTGTGTTTGTGTGTTTGTGTGTGTTTGTGTGTGGGTGTGTGTTTGTGTGTTTGTGTGTGTTTTTGTGTTTGTGTGTGTGTGTTTGTGTATGTGTGCATAAATGCGTGCACGCTCTGATCTGAACAATCACATCTGTAGTCAAAGGTAATGTGTGTCTGACCTTCAGGTGTGTCTCCCTCGGACAATCGATGAGCAGCAAACCACAGCTCATGCGAGCCAAACATCCAATCAGTGCAACAATGCAGACACAATCGCACAAACACACACAAGACACACAAAACAGAAGGATACACAGTAGGCCCACAATCACACAAGCCCATACAGGTATGGCAGCAAATGGTATGTCACACACACACACACACACACACACACACACACACACACACACACACACACATCCAGTCCCACAAAAACACACACAAAGAGAAGTCCTCACTGAATGCCAATGTAATCAACCAATCAATCAAGCTCTACATACCACACAATGCTGCAGATGAGGATCCAAAATCATTAACTTCCCTCCGCTAGTGATACCACCAGACCCCACATCCCCTGTCCCAGTATATAAACATCCCTTTCTTTCTTTCTTACTTTCTGTCTCTCTGTCTGTCTCTCTTTCACTCTTACTCTCTCTCACTCGCTCTTTCTCTCTTACTCTCTGGCTCTCTCTCTTTCTCTCTCTCTCTCTCTCTCTCTCTCTCTCTCTCTCTCTCTCTCTCTCTCTCTCTCTCTCTCTCTCTCTCTCTCTCTCTCTCATATATTTATATATGTGTAGGTTTGTTGAGCCAGTGTTGTTGTAATATATTTACTGGAATTACCTTGTCATTTTACAACAAGCACCTGTGATGAATAGGCACATACCGCACACATACCGTATCTACACCCTCACACTCACACAAACACACACACACACACACACACACACACACACATACACACAGCCTTGGTTGCAGTAGGCACCACCATTCTATGTGTGTGTGTGTGTGTGTGTTTGTGTGTGTGTGTGTGTGTGTGAGAGAGAGTGTGTGTGCGACGGTGCGTGTCTTCACAGATTAGAGTAACCAGGGTTTTCGGTTGCGTCACAGGGAAGCAGAAAGTCCTGAACCGATCACCTGAGGATGGAGGGTCTGTCTGTTCCCACGCACCTGGGAGAGAAACAAACGACTTGAGACAGAGCGAGAGAGAGCGAGACAGAGAGGGATAGACAGGGAAAGTGAGAGGGGTAGAGAGAGAGATATACAGAGAGAGAGAGAGAGGTAGATAAATATATATGTAGACAAAGAGGCACAGAGATTGTGTGTGTGTGTGAGGGAGACACAGCAAGAGAAGGGGAGAGAGACAAAGAGAGTAAACTAAACAGACTTAGAGAATGAGAATTCTCTGTAATAATGTCACTTATTATACAGTTTAACTCATTGTATTATAATACAATTGAACTTGTTTTGTTATATTGTTTATTAGAAGAAAGCGTCTACGCGTTAGTAATAATGGTTAATAAATAAAGTGACTGTGAGTGAGTTAGGAGATTGGGGTTAAGTGAAGGCAACGCCAATAATAGTTGAGTGTATCCTACAGAGAGAGGAAGTGATAGAGAGGGACAGAGAGAGAGAGTAAGAGAGCAAGAATGAGAGAAAGAAAGAAAGCTAGAGAGAGAGAGACAGAGGAAATATAGACCTCAGAGAAATGAAGAACAGGGAAAGAGAGAGGTGGGGGCAAGAAGAGTATGAAGGGAATGGGTGGTGTAAAACAAGTAGAGCAGGGGAGAGAGAGAAATAATATGTGTAGAGAGAGAGCGAGAGAGATTAATAAATGGAGCAGGAGAGAGTTTGTGCGTGTGTGTGTAGGAAGAGAGACAGTGGCAAGCGAGATAGAGGGAGCAGATGAGAGAGAGAGGGAGAATGTGTGTTCAGAGAGAGAAAGAGGGCAGGGGGGAGTGAGCCAGAGAGAGTGAGTGAGGTGGAGAGATTGCGCTGGGGAGAGAGACACACACACATACACACAGAGTAGAGAGAGAGAGGGAGGTGGGGGGGGGGGGGGGGGGGGGGGGTCTGTGTATCTCTAGAGGGAGAGTGAGGCAGAAAAATAGAGCCAGAGAGAGAGACACACACACAAACCTCAGGGAGAGAGAGAGAGACACACACAGAGCTCAGGGAGAGAGAGACACACACACGCACAGCCAGAGAGCGACACGGAGCAGAGAGAGAGAGAGCGTCTAAGGCAGGAGTCGCTACAGAGGTGCTCAGACTACAGTGCTGAGCGGAGAGTGCTCACAACAGTCGACAACGCTCTCGGATTGAACCCACACACACACACACACACACACACACACACTCGCGTGCACATCAGCAACGCACACACACACACACAGATCCCTGAGGAGTACATGAGGCATGCCCAGGCGGCGGTCTCCGGACTCAGTGACAGAGAGAGCGGGGGGCCGGCGAGGAGTCTCTCAGCCCCATGCGTGAGCAGCCATGGAGGGAAGCATGTTCTTTGGTGAGTCCCTGCCTCTGGAGCTCTGGTCCGCACCGCTCTGGATCCAACTGGTTTACATGTTGAGCTGTAAATGTTCATTTAGCTATTCTGTCTGTGTCCTCTCCTCTCAGAGTGGATTTATGTATTTATTTTATATGTATATTTAAGGTAAATATGTATATCATTTTTATTTATGTTTCTATATATTTTTTATTTAAATATATTTATAAATAGATATATATTTATTTATTTATTTATACATATGTATATTATTTACTTTTATGAATATTTATTTGTAAAAAAAAATATGATGTCCGTGTTATTGCTCTTTATGGAGAAGTGAAAATTCATGAGAGAGTGGGTTTTCTATTTCTCCAAAACAGTCCTGTTCTGTGTGCGTGAAATTATGTGTTTATTTGTGTGTATGTGCACATGCGTGTGTGTGTGTGTGTGTGTTAATGTATGTGCAATTGTATCTGTGTTTGTGTGTGTATATTGATATGTGTGTGTTTATGTATGTGTGTGTTTATGTGTGTGTTTTCTATATGAGCGCTGTCATCAGTGCACGGTCAAATGGCCGCTGGTCTGTGAGGACGTGTACTGAGCTTTTTGTGTGCGAGTTGCTTCTGCCAGGCACTCACTGATGGACAGGTTGCTTTTAAGGTAGACACACACACACAAACAAACATACACATACTGTCTGGCTCTGAAAATGTGATGACACACACACACACACACACACATACACCTACACACAACACAGACATACTGCGCAACACGCAAATAGTCGCACGCCAACATATGCACACACACGACCACACACATTACACACACTCTTAAAAAACGCACAAACACACACATATCAACACACATGTGTACACCAACACAGGCACACACACACATATGCACCAGCACACTTACCCCAACACACACCCTGCACACAATAACACTCAACACTCACTCAACAAAAACACGCAAAACATAACATGCGTTCCCTATTAGACTAAATTCCATTTCCTGAGATAGAGAGCTAACTAGCGTCGGCCCTGGCTGTGACCCGGCTACCATAAGGTCAGATCATCCACAGATCTATAGATGATGAATGCAGAGAGAAATACATACATAGATACATATATGGATAGATGGGTGTGTAGGTGTCTTCTTCTGCTGGAGGGGGGATGGGCTTAAGTGTGGCGGAATTCAGGAAGGTAGGTCAAGTGAAAGGAAAAAGAAAGCCACTCTGAAAATGCCTGTGAATAGATAGAAAAGAAAGAACAGACCACCCGCAGAGAGAGGGAGAAAGACAGAGAGAGGGGGAGGAGAGAGGGGGAGGGGGTAAAGAGATGGAGGGAGGAGGAGACCGGGAGAAAGAGAGAGAGAGGTGGGGGAGAAGGAGACAGTAAGGGAGGGAGAGAGACAAAGAGAGAGAGCGAGAGAGATAGAGAATCACAGTTTGATCAGAAAGAGACAGAAAAGGCGAGAAAGAGAGAGAGCTTCTCCCATTAGTCTGATGGAGAGGAGACGAGGAGGGGGTTTGGGGTGTGTGTTGGGGGTGTCTTAAGGCAGACCTAATGTGTGAGTGGCTGCTCTTAACGCGCTCTTCACATGGATAGCTTACAGTCACATCACAGGAATAATTACACCATGATCCGGAGAGAGGTGGGGGGGGGGGGGGGGGGGGGGGGGGGGCAGGAGGAGATGAGAAGAGGATGTTGGAGGACGAGGAAGGGGATGTGATCGTGTAGAATGAAGAAGTCTCTTCTATGGTTGGTTGGGCTTAATGTGATCTCCGGTAGCTTGTCATATTAGGATTCTCTTAGTGCTGGGTGTTTGGAAGTGTATGTGTGTGTGTGTGTGTGTGTGTGTGTGTGTGTTTGTGTGTGTATGACTGTGTGTCACTGTTGTAGCTGCATGTGTGTCTGTGTTGGTGTGTGAGTCTCCAGTTTAAGTGTGTGTGTTCATGGTCATGTCTGCATGTGCATGTCCCCTGCGTGAGTGTGTTTGTGTATGGTTGTGTCTGACTGTGTCATCGTGTCTGCATGTGCTTGTCTGTGTGTGCGTCCGTGTGTGCGTGCCTGTGTGAATGTGTTTGCAAGGTTTGTGAGTGTGAGTGTGTATGTGGGTGCTAGCATCTGTATCTAAATGTATATTTGTTTCAGTGTGGGTGTGTGTGTGTCTGTCTGTCTGTCTGTAAATACGTGTGCACTACAGGTGTACGCAGTCGGTCAGAGCAGACGGCGATATCTTACAGAATTAAATAAGCCATCAGGTGCAGGATGGTGGTAGTGGAGGAGGAGGAGTTGGTGGTGATGGAGGAAGAGGTGGCTGTGGTGGAGGAGGTGCTGGGGAAGGAGGTGGTGACGGAGGAGGAGGAGGTGGTGGTTGTGGTGACGGAGGAGGAGGAGGTGGTGGTGGTCGTGGTGGTGGTGGTGGAGGAGGAGGTGGTGTTGGAGGAGGAGGAGGAGGTGTTGGGTGAATCTTCTCAGAGCTTCTGGAAGGACAAAGAAGCAGAGCCGTGGTAGGGTGGGTCGGTCTGGGTCGGTCTCCAAGCAGCCGGACTGCCGCTGTGAAGCGGCCGTCTCACAGTGGAGGAAACGATGAGTGTGCACCGCACCACGCCACCACGCGCTCCGGCGGTAATCACAGCGGACTCGTGTAGGGGAATATTTTGGGCGTACGTTTCTTGGCGTTGACTGTTCCCCCCCCCCCCACTGCCCCTCTCCCACTGCCCCTCTCTCTCACCAGAAGTTGTGCGTTAGGGAAAGGAGTAGCAAGGAATACATTTTCCAGAGACGGGACATTTACAGCCGAAATAAACAGGAAACAGTGACAAGAAAAGAGAGAAGAAAAAAGCACATGGGTTTTATTTTGGTGATTTTGGTCGGAATTATTTGGAAGGGAGAAAGAGAGGGAAGGTGAAGGCTGGGAGATGGTCAGGATCGGTGAAACAAACTGGGACACACTGCGGTGAGACTGATACACAACACCACTGCTTGAAACTCAAAAGTGTCTGAATCAGTGTAATTGAATCACAATTAAATCACAGGAGCATGCAGGTTAACTATGACCCCCCCACCCCCACCCCACAGAACCGTCTCCCATCCCTTTCTCTCCCCCGAAGATGTAATGAAGTAGCAGTTGAAAATAGATAAAGAATAAATAAGCATTCCATAATGGAATGCTCCTCCTGTTTTAGCACAAGATAAAACACAGAAACGACAAACACACACACACACACACACACACACACACACACACACACACACACACACACACACACACACAAATAAAACAGCCCTAACAACAAGCCATTAGTATTTTAATAATTCATTCATACATTTATTTGCTTGGTATTTAATTTGTTTATTTGTCGGTTCGTTTTTTGTTGGGGGGGGGGGGGGGGTTAAGGTTCATGTGTTTGCGTGTGTGTTCAGAGTGAGTGTGTGTGTGTGTGTGTGTGTGCGTGTGTGTGTGCGTGCGTGTGTGTATGTGCATGTGTATGTAGAGTGTATGTGTGTGTATGTTTGTATTTGGCGTTTATATGCGTGTGTAGATGGTGTGAATATGAGGTGTATGTGTCCTTGCAGATGGTGGTCTTGCGGTGCTTAGGGTTGAACAGAGCAGCGGTGTTCCTGGTTAACCTCAGTTTACAGACCAACTGGAGCCGGGGCGCTTGGATCATTTTCACAGCTGTTTTTATTATTGCACCGAGGGCACGCTGTTTAAGTGTGTGTGCACAGGGATGTGTGTGTGTGTGTATGTGTGTGTGTGTGTGTGTGTGCCCACGGCTGTGTGTGTGTGCGTGCGCATGTGTGTGGATGTGTGTCTGTGCGTGTGTGTGTGTGTGTGTGTTGAGTGGGGGCCATACTCCAAGCATTGTGTCAAGCATTCGTGACATTTTCTGGATGCGTTAGAAAAATACCCTTTTTAAATACTCCCTTCTCTGACAGATTAATTGGAAATGCTTTTTCAAATCTCTGCATGTCACACAATCAGAGCACACCCTTTGAACAGCTTTTATTTTGATGTATTTTATCTGGAGCGATGTGATTTCTAAACCCCTTCTTCTCCTCCTGGTAGTAGCGGAGGGTCACCCAACACAATTAGCCAAAGTTCCCTCCCGCAAAACACGTCCGCCTTAAGTGCATCTGGCTTGTCATCAGCATACCAAATAGCTTTCTTTTTTCCCTCTGTTGAACTCAAGTTTATCACATAATTGGATTTATATTTGCCGAGGGAGATGAGACGACCATCACGTTTTTATTTTTTAAAAGTCATTTTTTTCAGTTTTCATTACGCTGCAGCCGGTGATTGGTCCAGCAGTTCAGGATCCCAGCCTTTCTGGACAGATCTTATCTGAGGACTAGGGTGGGTGGGTGGGGGTGGGGGGGGGGGGGGGGGGGGGTTGCAAGAGAGCTGGTGGTGCATAGAGAGCTGGGGAAAGTGATTAATAATTCATATCAACCGGCGTCTTCCAAACATGCCTTTCACTCTTTCTCTCTCTCTCTCTCTCTCTCTCTCTCTCTCTCTCTCTCTCTCTCTCTCTCTATCTTTCTCTCTCTCTCTCTCTCTGCCCGTCTCTTTCTCGTCCTCAAAGTAGTGATGCAAAAGTAAAAGAAAAAAGGAGTGTCAGCCTAGAAATTGATATAGGCCTATATTTATTTATATGAAAAGGGTAGAATATGCAGGGAAAGTGTGCTGTCTGTGTCGTTACATATGACTTATTGAATAATGTTTGCGTAGGGAAGCATTAAGCGTGTGCTTACACAGAGCGATATGGAAAGGCTGCCAGAGGTATTAGTAAACCTGTTTGAGAGATCATTTCATCTCTGTTGCTCCCCATAGGTAGTTGTTTCGAGAGGGAAGTTTCAATTGAAAGATAATTACGAAAAGGGTTGGGGGGGGGGCGGGTAACAAGCAGACTGTTTCAAGAAGTGTTTCAATCTCCCCACAATAACAGTCCTTTTATGTCTGTTGCCCTTTGCTTTTATGTTACAACTTAGTCTACATTTGATGGTTTATTTACATCTGTCTTGCGCCCAAAGGGCAAGGAATGGCCTCCATAACATTGATAACGAAAACGTGTTCTAGAAACGTTGGTTGAAACCTCAGAACCCATGTGCCTCCGGGCCATACACTTCTCACCTCCTGTTCGAAATGCTCCTCTCCGCGGTGAGCTGCTGTGAACGAAACCTCCTTTCATCACCCAGAAGTCTGGCCCTCTTTAAAGCACGGCCCTCCAGTATTTTTGTTGTTTTTCTAAATGTTTATGTTGTATTGAAGCAACCCATTCCACCTTAAAATTCATATTAGTAGTTTCATAGCAGAACAATTTGCTGTAGATTAGAGTTCAAAATGTCTTTCTTGTTTGAAATAGGTAGAACATAAATATAAAAGAATGTACATTTTCTAAGATTTGAAGTGCTTAAACATTTGTGAATATTGACATTGATAAATGTGTTTCTAAAAATTCCAGATGTGTTTGAGCTAAATTAGATTGTTTCAACGAAAATATCAAAGCCACATTTCACGAGAAGCAATATTGATTTGTTTATTGCTGGGTTTCTGCAGTCGCTTAAGAATCAATTATCCCAACTTATCTGAAATGTGCTCTGAGAAACTCAAAGCAAGAGCGAAGCGGGAAGGACTGCCCACCCCCGAGGGCAGGCTTCAACCTCCACGACCTATTGACCTTTCTGGTTTAGGTTAGAGAGAAAGGGAATATCTGTCTTGCTCTCGGCTTGCTGCCTAATGACTTCATGGATTCCAGTGCTCAGAGTTCAGTGTGTTTCTCAACTGAGTTCATTCAGGTGGTCTATTATTGAGCAGGCTTGTGATCCTGGACGGCAATCTTATTTGCACCTTTGAATGTTATTGTAGCCGGCGATGGCCGCTACGACATCTGATATCTGGTGGGATGTTTAGCTTGCCCTGAGGCTGTATGGTCAGGAGCCAGGCGCCTATTATTAATGAAAGAAGGTTAAAAGCCAGGGGGGCTTTTTAGTCAGGATAGTACCACAGCTAGGGGCCAATATCTGAAAAGATCAGGTTAAGAGCCAGGGGCCAACTTTCAACTGATTAAGTTTTGCTAGGGGCCCATTTTCAAAAACACATTTTTACCTTTTTCACTGGCGGTCTGATTGGCTCAGGACCAGAGGCGACATGCTGGAATGTTCCCCTGTGTTCGGGCACATCCAAGGGACATGTTCTATGAGTGATCGCAGCCAGCGTAACACGAGATAAATCACCTTTATTTCCAATCGTGTCAGTTCAAAGGGCCCCTGCATGGAGCCCCAGGGCCCACTTTTAACGAAGGACATGAGAAGTGTCTATCTACATGGCGTGAGGTGAAGGCAGGGATACGGGCGGCCTCGTGACACTGATGGAGGCGGGAGCCGCCATGACGGAGGTCCAACAGTAATAATACACAAAATACATATTGAAAAACACACAAACATTCCTGGGGCAAGAATCGCAAACACCCCCCAGACCGCTGCGACATCTCCCATCCATCAGACAAACATTGAAACCGTTTTCCACCCCACTTGAAACCGCTCCAAGATTAGGGAGCACGGAACATCTTGCTATCCGTCACCCCAACGCACGTGCCCGGCACGAATCCCCCCCCCCCCCCACGGCCTGACGTCTTAAAAAAGAAGGGGGCGTTTGTTTTGACTCGCTCATGTCTTTTGGTTGGATGACACAGGGGGTGGAGGAGGGGTGGAGGAGGGGCTTGGCTCCGTCCGTGTTCCCGCAGCGTGACGTCACGTGGCGTGTTGAGCCCTTGGCGTGTGACGGTTCGACACCTGGAGGACATGTTCTCCTCGGGGCGAAACGACGGCAGCGCCTCGCCGGGAAACGCCGCCGTGGCGCTGCTTTTTCCAACAGATGGTCGCTCTGCGGCTGACAGAGAGAGAGAGAGAGAGGGAGAGAGAGAGAGAGAGAGAGGGAGAGAGGGAGAGAGAGGGAGAGAGAGAGAGAGAGAGAGAGAGAGAGAGGGAGAGGGAGAGAGAGGGAGAGAGAGGGAGAGAGAGAGAGAGAGAGGGGAATGAGAGAGTGAGAGTGAGAGGGAGAGAGATATCTTTCTCTCGGGAGGGGGGAGAGAGATGGATGGATGGAGAAAGGGCAGAAAAAGAGGGAGGGGGAAGAGAGAGGGTGAGCTCTTTCTCTCTTGGGAGGGGGAGGGAGATGGATGGAGAGAGAGACATGGAGAGAGGGGGAGGGCTGGAAAGGGAGAGGAGAGGGGAATGTGGAGGGATGACAGAGAGATGGATGGATGGAGAGAGAGGGATGATGAAAAATGAGGGAGACTTGAGACTGATGACGCAGAGAGATGGATTGAGAGAGAGGGAACGGGATAGAGAGCTAGAAAGAGAGAACTGAGAGAGAGGGAAGCCAGAAGAATGGAGAGAGAGAGAGATATAAAGCTATATATGTGTGGTGTTTTGGGCCTCCTCTTGTTCTAATTTCTTTTACAACATTTAGTGTTTTTCGTTATCTGGTCTTCACCGCTGCCGAGGGAAGGAAAAAAAATATTTATATGCCTCACAACGACGATTTAATACCATATCTACCTCAGCTTTAGATTCCTGCTGGCCCAAAGCTGCTCGCTTGTTAAATATGCAGCAAGAGAAAAAAAGAAAGCTAAAAAAAGAGAAATGTCCCTCTGGTTCTCATTACAGGTTTGCGAAACAACTTTTGTAATTCCTAATGTTTTCGAAGACGGCGATAGTTTGCTGGCTCTATTTTTTTCCTTTTTTAAATTTAATCTCCCATGTTGAAAGCCAGCCGTATGCTGTTTCCAATTCGTGGTTTTATAAAGCATGTTTCTCTGGCGTGGCGTTCTCATAAGGCAATAAAAGTGAAGTATGAACCTTTTGTTTTAACTAGAGCGACGCATAGCGGAGCCCCCTTTGTGTCTCTGAATCATCTGAGGTGCAGCACATGCAGCACGCATCTCCAACGGCACTCTTAATGTGAAAGAGCACTTGTTTGGATAAGACAAACAAAATATTAAAACGTCAATGGGAGAGGAATACGCACAAGGTGGCAATTTTAATCACAGCTAAGTGTCTTCTCCGAGAAAAGTTTTCACCACAGTCTAAACAAGTTTTATTTCCATTACAAAACGACAGAACAGGACGTTATTAAAATGTTCAGGCCAAGAGTTTTTAAACAAAAGCCTGCAAAATTATGTATTTCCTTCTCACATATCTGCTAGATGTTTTGTGAAAGTCCATTACTCTAATGACCTCTGCTGTGATGGTGGTCTAGAGTCTAGACCACCATCACAGCTGAGGTCATTAAAGGTGCTGCAGACAACATTTAAAATTTTCTGCATTGCATTTGGTGCTGTCTCGCACCAGTCAATCAATTGTCATTAACCAAAACATTCGCAGCCATTTCAGTGAGTAAGTGATTGAGCTCTCAAAGTTCCTTGAGGACTTCTGCCTTGATCTGTTTTGACTTGCTTTAGTACGGACTCATCGTTAAAAGCGGTCTGGATGTTTCCCCAATATCCCTGTACAAGAAAAATTCCTAGAAATATGTTAATGTTATCAAACTATTTATGGGATAGTAAGGCAAATTCTACTTTTATAACATTTACCAGCATTTTGATTTCTTGTAATACATTAAATACAGATAATGTAATACATACAGTACACTATAATACAAGTCGCAATTATACTGTAATACATACAGTACATATAATATAAGACATGCAGTACACTGTAATACATTTAGTAAATATACTGTAATGCATACAGTACATATACTGTAATACATAATAAAATACATATACTGTAACACGTTAAGTATATATAATGTAATACACGCAGTACAATGTAATACATGAAGTAAATGTACTGTAAGACACAAAGTACATACAGTATCTTTGATGGTACTTATACTGTAATACATACAGTACATATACTGTAATACATAAAAACCATATACTGATAAATACATAAATACAGTACATACTCTACATATGGTACATACTATACAGTACAAATACTGTAATAAATGCGGTACATATTCTACATATGGTACTGTATTACATTCAATATTTATACGGCAACACTTAAAGTACATATGCTGCAATACAGTACACTGTAATACAGGCATACTACGAGGACAGCTCTTAGACTTTGCATCTATTTTTAATAATAAAACCTGCTGTAAGGATTCACGTGCACTTCCGTGTCATGTCATTCCATATTGTCATTGTCAACCCTCTACTCTGTGCACACATTTATTTCATTCCCTCGCTATCCCTTAACGTGTGAAAGGGAGGCACAGAGAGGGAAAGGCTTCCCTCTCTGTGCACATGTACTAGGTGGAGACATCTGTCTCTGGTTGGGACAGGGACAGTAGTACACATTCACCACCACCACAGTATGACAAACAAGGGGCTGCAGTCCCGTTCCATTACATGGCCACAGATTGATCAAATATAGCAATTGGCATCAAGCAGTCAAACAGCAGTATGGGGATAGAATACACACCATATTTCCATTCTGCTGATGGGATTAGTCAGCTGTGGGATTTGTTTTCTTTTTTTGTGGCTTGTTTTGATTCACACAAGTTGTGATTTAGTCATTCGATCGCATACGTACAAAATACAGCGCAATCCAGACAACGGATTTTACTTGTTATGACAAGAACAGGACATTCAGTCCAAGAGACTTTTCTCATGTCTGCTCGCTTAGTTTTGTAAAACTTTATTACTCTATAGAGACCACCATATACGTATATATATATCCTGTATTCCCACTGGATGTCTGGAGGTTTTCTCTGAACATTCGTGGCTAGTGGCTGCATATCTTGTAGTTGCTGTTTCAAGACCAGTATGTGAGTAAGGTGTGGAGGCTATGCTGTCTTTATTTATTAACAAAGGTAAGGCACTGGATGATGCAAGTTACTGGGATCTATCCCCGAAGTCCGCCTAACCAGTAGACGTCCTTGAGCAAGGTGCCCCTACCGGCTCCAGCTTAAGGAACCAAACCCCCTGACCCTGCCTTTGCGCGACGCCTTCAGGTTGTTTTGATTCTGGGGGTGCAGGGTGGCCGGCTCCAAAGGAAACGCCCCTTCAATCAGGTTCAATCAGCAGGGAACAGGTGTGTCGCATCAACGCTTAATCAGCAGGTGACCGGTAACCACATGTGCCAATCAGAGGTTATGCATACAACATAACCTTAACATCTAACGCAAACCAGTCTACAAGCGGTGTTAGGGTTTGGTTCTCCTATCACTGTCGCTTTGGTGAGCGTCTGCTGAGTGACTAAATGGTCATCAAACACAGATAAAGTACAGAGATGTCCATGAAGCTAACGTGTGTGTGTCTCTCTCTCTGTGCTTCAGGTAGCGCGTGTCAGAGCGGTCTCCTGCCAGCGCTGATGCGACCCTCCCACCCGATGATCCAGCCCTCGCTGGGGGGCCTCAAGCAGTTCTTCCCCTTTCCCATGAGCTCCGCCTCCGCCGCCGCCGCCGCCGCCAGCCTCTTCCCCGGCTTCAGCACGGTGAGTCACACCCCCACACACACCCACACGCGTTTCCCAGTTAAACAGTTAAAAGTTGAGTTTAACAGTTCAAATCTGAGTTTAATGCCGAGTTCAAGGCTGTTAAAAATGGAAGATAGTTACGGTCATAATAACACTCCATGCACTGCAATGTTATTTAGATTTGTATGAATAACCAAACACTACTAATGGTTCTGCTAATGGATGACAGTGATAAAAAAAAAAAATGCATTAAGTTCGATGCCCCTGCGGTCGTGATGCCCGTTCCAATTGAAGCCGGTGAAACATAGGAAGGGTTTGCTGAGAGTCGAGAGTCTTAAGTGCTGAGTAACGGTACCTGCTGGGGTTGCACTGTGAGAGCCGGGTGAATGAAGTTCGTCAGTCAGAGGTTATTACGTTGTCCTCAGAGAGGATTCTTCCGTGGATGTTGTCTTGCTGTTAGGAGTCTCACAGGAGAGACTTGCACTAAAGAGATGGACGTCTGGGTTGTTGTTGTTGTTGTTCCATTTCAACAGTGTCTAACACGGTCCAAAATATGCAGTGTTGTGCTGTACGTTTTGCTGGTGACAGCACCAGCATGCCTTTTTCAAATTAGTCAGACAGATGGCTTCTTAATAAAGCATATGTTTACTCTTCATAAAGTAAAGGAGTAAGAATAATGAAACATATTATGGGATTGTTTATTAGAGTTAGTTCCCACATTAAGATGCAGTATACAGCAGTGATTCTCAAACTCCTCCCTGCTGTGACACACCTGTAGAGATGCTTTTGGCCCAGAACTCACTCAATATTTTGTGCAGTAAAATAAGCAATACATTCTCATTCTCATGCCTGAAATGAGTCCAAAAAGTGAGATGACATTTCTCCATGTGTATCGTTCATCAATACAGTACTATCCTATTCAGTCTGCAAACACACTCCTGCTCAATTGAAACAGACAGGGCATGAAGGTTGACGAGTTGGTGCTGGCCAACCTGTGGCCCACTCGTTCCCCCCTGCACCCTAAGGATAGGTCGCGATCCCCAGATTGAACACCACAGGTTATATAGCTTTGGACAGGACCAGAATACAGCATCGACCGCAGGCCCAGTGAGCCGGTATCTCCTTTAACACGGCCCAGCGCTGCTTTCCCAGTGTGCACTTAGAAATGCAAAGGAAATCTATTGATTTTCCATCCCCAACTGTAGGAAGTAATGGGCGAATGTGCCATGTCAAGATTTTCAGTTCGGCATAGTCATCAATGTGAACAAAATAAATGAATAAACAAACGAACAAATGAGGGAATAAATAAATACTGAGCAGATGAATTTACTTAAGGACGAACAAGGGAATGTGATTCCTGAATTAAATCAAAGTAATTAAATGACGCAGATAAAGGTATGGAAGCTTCTAAGGCTATGTAAAGTGCAGTAGGATAGGGTTCCTTTTTTTTTTTAACACTGGAAACCAAACCAGAAATTAAATTAAATGTATGAAATCACTCAGATAAAGGTATAGAAGTTTCTAAGGCCATGTGAAGTGCAGTAGGATAGAGGTCCCCTTAGTGACCGCTGGAAACCAAACCAGAAAGAAATATGGAAGATAGCTGGATAAGACGGAAACACACACATACACAGACAACCACGTGCACTCACACACTCATACACACACACACACACACTTGTAAGCAATCACATACACATACACATATACAAACTCACAGACACACGCACGCACCCACAGACGCATGAAACTCAAACATACGTCCAGACACAAACATGTGTGCAGACACACAATTACAATCACAGGAAGAGATCTTGGACATATGAAGAAATCTCACACACATACACACACACACACACACACACACACATGTGCACACACACATGTGCACACACACACGTGCGCGCACACACACACACACACAGCGGCCGGGGACATATGGGGACAAGGATAGGCCAAATAGTTTGAGTGCCATGAGAAAGTTGGACGGTGCTGCATCTCATCCCCTCCCCTTCCTGCTAATCTGTATTTAACAAACTTTTCCACAGATAATGAGTAATGCACTGGGAAGCCTCCACACTGAGGAAAGCTGATACTGGATTAACAGCAAGCAATCACCTCTCACACACTCTCTCTCTCACACGCACACACACACACACACACACACACACACACACACACACACACACTCGTGTTCAACCTCCTACTGTCGCTGTCAATCTCTGTACCCTTTCCTGCTCTCATCAAAATGCTTATATCTGTCACAGCGTATAGACGCCATTCAAAAAGCGAACGTAATCCACCAGCAGCGCTATTAAATAACTGGTGTATAATCATGTTGTTCTGTGCTTTTCTATTTCCTACTTTGATTTACAGTCTTCTTTCTAATAAAGTACAGTGTTGAAAGTGTTAGCCATGAGCTCCTCCTTGTTCTTCATCTTCCAGGGAAGTGGGTTTAGTCTGACGGTGTTTGGTTTAGCGTTAGCATAGTTGTTTTAGCACTTGGTTTAGTGCTAGAATGGTCGGTTTGGTGTCAGGACATTGGTGGCTGCTTTATGAGGGTTGCTTAAGTATGGTTGCTATAGCAGACAATTTAGCACAAAGCCAATTGGTTAAGAAGTTGTTTTAGTGTGAGGCCAGTTGAATTATTATGAGGGCAGTTGCTTTAGCACAACTTTTAACATTAAGAAATTGAAGCCAACTAATTATTTTTATTCATATGAATGTGTCGACAAAAGACAGTTTTAACAGTTCTAGCGATTTTATTTTCCTCTGTAAAACATAAATAAATAAATAAATTGGAGGTGAGTTTGATTTAGGGGCTAAGCTGAAGCTAGTTTCCATCTGCGCACTCCCAGCGAAAGGATAAAGCATTATCAACGACGGTGAGGTCAGATGGACTAATATACACTAGGGGCACTGTAAACATTAATGCTTACTTTTTCACAAAATAATCCTATAGGATGTGATCATTGAAACTTTTCAGTTTTTCTTACGCAACACATCAGTGATGGCGTGTCTTTGCAAGCACTGCATTTGTACGCCGACATGTTTCTATCCAACGTTAATTTGAAGTTGTAAGAGAGATGGGAGAAACTGCGTTTTTAGTTCTGATACCTAATAGTATACAATATAGTGAGTCTTGGGGGGGGGGGGGGGGGGGGGGGGGGTGTATCTATATTTGGGAGGGGTTTATATGCATCTTCTGTATAAATAAGTTCAGTAATTGGTAATATAAATTATAAATAAAACAATTGGTTGAAAAGTTACGCCTGCCCAGCATGTGTTAAAGCTAAAAATAATACCTATTCGCTGCCATGCCTTCCTGTAGGCGTGCAAGGTGTTAATAATCCTCTTGCCAGGTCTTTGTGCGATCTTGTTCTCCACTGATTGAGGGACACAATCTGTTTCCTAGCCTCTGGGGATCAGAAAACATGTACCAGCCGCTGCATTCCGTTTTTCGCCACAGTTGGTCCAATTCTTCCCTGTCTGCTAACCCCCAAACCGTAACTGATGCTGAAAGGGCCCCTATTTCATCACCAGGTGTGATTTTCATTCGTCATTACAAAGCTCAAAGCTATCCTATAGTGATATCACAAGTGTGACTGTCCATCCAGTTGTGAGATGGATAGATCAGCCTCCCAATTGGTACAGTCCACTGGGTAGGTGGTTTTTATAAATTCAACCAAAGCCCCCCGCCCCACCCTAGCGGATGGTCCCTCAATCTTCTCTGTGTGAAGGGAGAGGTTTGAACATCAGCTTGTCTCCAGAACAGTTCCCTTGGTTTTTATGCCTACCAACCTGTAATCTTCATATCGTCTGATAAAGGATTTTCACTCCGGTTGGTTACAGCACAGACACTGAATTAATACTGGCAGTCAGTGGGCGGTATCAGATACAAGGTCACTGCTAATGCGTGCATTTAAGCCTTCGGCTTCACATGCACAAAGATAGTCGTGTGTTCAGAGTGGGTGTGTTTATATTAGCTTAAATTACTCTGTGTTCCATCCTTCAACCCTCTTTAAGATGTTAGCGTTGCGATTTTGTGCCGTTGCCATGCCATGTTTATTTTGAAACATTATTTATTTAGGCTTCTTCTTCTAATTTCATTCCAAACTTTTCAGCTTAATTCATTTCTTCACCAAGCAATTTGTTACTCGCATTGAAAAGCGTATTACTCTTTCAGCTAAATGAAAAGTTTGCAGTTAGCACCACTGCCAAAAGGCATTTGGAGCACATCTTAATCCCCTTGCACAATATGACATATTCCAAGTCCAACAGGATATTAGCATTTGACCAAACACAGCCGGAAAGGTGATTTGATCTGACGGGATTTGACTGGATCACGCAAATTAACCAACATGTCAGCGCACTGGCAGTGTGTTAACCAGTTGCAGGCTTTAACCAAAGATCGGTATTATTAGCTTAGATGCAATGCCTCCTGGCGTCTAAGCAAGCTAACACCATCACAACATTTCTTCAGCTGAAAAGGAAGTAACGTTTATTGGATTTGGATGTGAGTAAGGAATACGCCGACTCTGTTGGGGCATACTGTCATAATAAGTGACTAATACAATGGTGGAAATAAGCTTACAAGGCAAACTTTAATTATTTTCATTTCATGGTGCGTTTAAGACACATGGTAATTCAGTGGGTTTTTAGATATTTCCTATTGTGAGCTAAGCCTAATATTGAACTATTCAGGTTCAGGTTCTAGTCCATAAAAAGAGCAAAAAGAAAAGGCCTCAGTTTGAGTCTGATGACTCACTCACTTCAGATCTCACATGGTTCCTCTCAACCACATGGCTCTTCCTCAACTTTTGTGCACGTAACCTCCTTGTGGTGTAGTTACAGAATAAGGGGTTGGAGGTAGAGTTGGAAAGAGGTAGAGAGGGGTAGAGGAGGGGTTAGAGAGGGGTGGAGGAGGGTTCAGAGAGGGGAGGAGGAGTCAGAGAGGGGAGGAGGAGGGGTAGAGAGGGTTGGAAGTGGAGGGAGAGAGAGGTGGAGGAAGAGAGGGGTGGAAGTTTGAAGAGGTGGAGGAAGAAATGGGTGGAGGTCGAGGTAGAGGGGTGGAGAGGGGTGGTAGTGGAGGTAGAGAGGGGCGGAGGAGGGGGTTGAGAGGGGGGCAGATGGAGGTAGAGAGGAGGGTAGATGGAGGTAGAGAGGCACGAAGATGGAAGTATAGAGGGGTGGAGGTGGAGTTTGAGATGGGTGGAGCAGGGGGAAGAGATGGGTAGAGGTGGAGAGGAGGTCTGTAGGCCCTAAGAGAATTATCCATCTTGTTGCTTGGTGTTGTTTTCAAACAAACAACACCAAGCCACAGTATCCCTCCTCGCATCGTAATCGGGGTGGTTATTGATCGCGGCAGCCTATCGGTGCGCTGGAAAATTGCTTTGTAATGTGACGGAGGGCCGGTGAGTGGCACATGAGCTTGCTTGCTGTCTCCTCAACCCCCACCCCCATCCATCCCGTCTGAGTCAATGTTTATATCGATATCCCTAATAGAAATGTACTTCTCCCTCGCTGGATGAAAGAAACAACGTGGCACGTGGTCCGCCTCGGCCTGCCCGCTCTGGGATGGTATTTTTTTAACAGGTTCCTTCCTGGGCCTTGTTCAAAGGACTAAGCCCGGCTTGGCGCTGACGCTACGTACCACTCTGAAGAATGAACAACAACAAAGGCCGGGTGGAGTCAGGAGACTGCTTTTAACTAACAGTCCCGGTTTGATTTACACGTGTCCCATAAAGATCTAATGGATTCTATAAATCCTACTTTCCCAGTACCGCGAGGGAGGGGGATGGGGATGGGGTGGGGGTGGGGGTGGGGGGTGATTTTCTATAGAAAGCTCCAGAGCACCCGGCGGACCCTCCTCTGTGCCAGCTGTCTAGCTGTCCAGGTGCGACTTAGCGAGTCGCACCTGGCAGGCCCAGAGAGCACGGGAGAGAGAGGAGGGCAGAGCGGGGAAAGGGATGGAGAGTGGAGTAGAGTTCATATCAGTCTAATACACCACAGACAACAGCAGCGCCCTATCTTTTAGCTGGAGCTCTGGGGCGTTTTAACCCGGAGGACCTGAGAGTGTGGGGGTGGGTGGGGCCGTGGGCTATGTTGTCCAGGCTCGTCTTTATGTGTTCTCCCATGATAATATCTCCCCCCCCCCCCCCCTCTCTCTCTCTCGCGCTCTCGCTCTCTCCCTCCCACCTTCTGCCGCCCTGCCAGCAGACCTCTCCAGGGAGGAATGTGGAGATAATAGTGAGGAGCTTTAGATGTTTGGCTCGGGTTGGTGTCTGTGTTGTAAGGAGCAGGGATGTTCACATAGCTCCTCGTTCTCTTACCAAACTGTAACAAAAAACCCTGCTTTACCAGAGACAGAGAGATCTGCGGTTTAATGCAACTTCAACAATATAAACAACATCTGCTAAAATTCTGTAATTACATCTGTATTTTATAATATTTAGTCACTTAGCAGATGTTTTAATCCAAACCAACAGTACTATTTGTTGTTGTTGATACATGCCATTAATTAGCAGGTAAGGGTTAGGGTATCTTGCCTACAGGTGGACTCTGGTCATTGGGATTGATCCTAGAACCTTTCGACTTCGAGTCGAACACCCTAACCATGGCAATACCCCACCCCAAAGGATAAAGGCTTGTTTTGTTCGATCCACTACAGTCAATTGAACAAACCAACAAAAATGTAGCGACCGTCTCATATTTTCTTCTTTTGCTGGTGTGAGATGCAGCAGGTACTGAGGTACAACATGATCACACTAAAGTTGTCAGACATAAAACATGCTGTGTACAATACATGTGGTTCTGGTTGTTAGGTACCGTGCCCCCTAGCAGCTCTTGTGAGTTAGCTACTCATAATAAAGCGCCAGGAGGTGGCTGTTATGTATTTTAATAATGGTGAAAGTTTAGTGTGGTGATGATGGATCATCACCTCCACCACATCACCACTACCATCATCACCACTAGCACCATCACCATCACCACCACCTCCACCACATCACCACAAACAATCACATGATCACCACCACCATCATCACTAGCACTTCCACCACCACCCTCAACACCACTACCGGCCTCACCACCAGCATCAGAAAGCCATGGACAGCACCAGGTCTTCGCCCCAGGGAGAATCGGGTGGTGTTGACAAGTAAAAAAAAAGTGTTTAACGTTTTTGGAATGGAAATTTAATGAGATGTTCAGAAGAAAATAAAAGCTGTTCCCTTTTTTCATGAAATAATTATATCAGTTTATAGCAGCTGCCGTTGGAACTGGGAACATGACATTAAAACATGAACACAGAACTTAATAGCGATGGCCTTTTGACCCTAATTTTATAGACTGTAATGTGAAATGCAGAACACAATCTAATCACCAGTGTGTGTTCTGTGTGGAGGGATCGTGAACAGCTCAGAAACATTGGGAATGGAAAATAACGGCCTCTTAACCTTCATTTTATGAGCATGAAATATGAGGCAGGCACTGCACAATATTTAGCACTAGATAATCTAATGTTTAACGTGTTTGACTCCAAGCCAAGAGGTTCTGGTATACAATGTCTGCATGCTACATTTAGATGTTCTTTGGCAAGATACCCAACCCCTTAATAAGCTGTCTCTGTATTCACTGTCCAAGCCTTACCTGCTCCTTATTGACTAGCAACCCAGCCGCCAGAAGGAAACGTTTCTGCAAACCACGTTGAATCGCAACATTTCTGAACCAAAAATACGTTCGATATAAATGTTTCTGGATACATGTATACCAACGTATTGGTTAGAACCGCTTGTTTTGATGCTCTTTTGGTGTTTGAGGGAATAGAACGGGGGTAGGCTATACTCTGTTTAAGAAATAACCCACATTGTGTATTTTATTATACAACACGTATTTCCAACATGTGGAACAATGAGCTACATTTTTGTTCGGAATCCCCACGCACCCCATTTCTCATGTAGGGCTTGTACATCAGAATGCATCAGGGGCTTCTTTGTTGGCGATACTCCCGCCATTTCGAGAGTACTCAAGAGAGTTGTAGTAATGTAAAATCCTAAATAAAAGTCAATATACCATATCCTAGGCTAATCAAACCATTGTTTTGACAAGTCTCGCACGAGGAAAACTCTGGCAACACAACAATGTGACCGCATAATGACAAATAATTTCATGATTAATCAATATACAATGACTCAAACAATATTACTACCGTTTACATTCTTAATGCTCCTATACTTGTGAAACGGAGGCGGTCATTGCGATGTGATGTCACGATGTACAAGCCTTATATATATCGGTACGCACTTGTTTGCGACCTATGGCCATCGTTTCATTTGGTATAACATGCACGCATATATCCTGTATTTAATACATGAACTTGTTATATGAACACAATATTCTGAACAACCCCCGGAATGATTGATTATTGGTTCCTGTGATAGGAACGAGACGATGTGATGAGGTACATTAATGTACACAATGTAAGCACAGTTAACGTTGCTTACGAGTTTGAGTACTATGTAAAGTGTAATTTACAGAAACCCAGATGAGGATTTAGTACACTTGGTCATTAATTAATTGATAGATAAATTATTAAGCCGGCTTTTAGTCCAAACCATAGTGCACTCGTTGCCATAACGACGTTATGTGTGGCAGCGGAGCTGCTGTAAATTGTTTTGTTTTTGTCGTAAACTAGGTTCCGCTGGCTTGGATATAGACACATATCCTAAGGTGCGCCAGACAGAACAGCGCCTCCCCGAGTGCTGCCGCAGCAATGCTCATTGTTCATGCTCAGTGTGTATTGCCTATTTCTGTTGTTGAGCGCAATGGTCATTGCAGGATGCATATTCATAGGAATAAGGAATAGAGAACCAGATTAATAGTTGAATTTCTCAAGATGGAATGTGGAATGTGGAAAAATATAAATTCATGAATTGTGTCAAATAAATGTGCCTAGTTTAAATCAACGAAGTTGGTGTTTTGCTTTCACGAATAGGTTATCGGCTGTGCCACTACCAAATCTGTCCGTGCTAACAAATCTCCGGATTACGTAACTACCCCTCAGACAGTGATTTAAAGCAAAACAAAGACAACAGCAATACAGTTTACGGCACCTCAGCTGCCACACTTATTGACGTTATAGCAACGAGTGTGCTATTGTTTGGAGTAACAGCAGGCTAAATCACATTTCTATAAATTAACAAATGGCTGAAGTGCACGGTTAAGGTTTACATATAATTCCTAAACTCGTAAGAAACGTGAATTGGGCTTACATTGTAACCATTTCCTCATCACAGCGTCCCATTCCTATCACAGGAACCAAGAGCCAATCATTTCAGGTTTTTTAACAATATTGTGTATGTGCTAAAATAATAAAATACAAAATTTTGGTTATTCCTTAAACAGAGTAACCTACCCCTATTAAATTCCCTCACAACACCAAAAGAGCATCAAAGGCGCAATTAGCAGTTCAAACCCATACGTTAATATACACCCATCTAGAAACATTGATATCTAACATCTTTAGTTCAGAAACGTTCCGATTCAACGTATCCGTGGATGCATAAACGGTCAAATAGCTACGTATCCTTCTGGCAACTGGGTTGTGACTAGGGCTGGCCGAATACATAATGTGAAGCTTCGAATATTCGTGAAGTTTTCCGAAAGATCACTAGAATATTCAGGCAAAATGATTATTATACAAAAAGTAAATTCACACAGAGTATCTTTCCCTGACTGAATCTGAGCCGTCTGAGACCATCGCTGCAGAATCCCGTTTTTATCAAGTTATCCCCCCCTTTTTTTGTTTCTACAGTGTTATTTTAATAACGCAAAAAGCAAAACTACAATAAAAACGTAGGATTGCTGTGTGAACGTCAGTTTCGGATCCACGCATTGGTCCTAGTCCGATTCGGTTACAGCAGAGCTTCAATGTAGCCTAAAAATTGCAGAATACAGTACATAGTATTATCAATTCAATTCACTTCAATTTTATTTGTATAGCCCTTATTCACAGGTACAGTCTCAAAGGGCTTGACAGGCCGTATATTTATGACACCCCGCTAACCCTAGCCCCCCAGAGGGCAAGAAAAAACTCCCTTAATTAGCAAGGAAGAAATCTTGAGAAGGAACACAGAGTGGGGATCCCTCCTTCCTAGGATGGTTAGAAGTGCAATGGGTGCCATAAATGACATACGTATAGGCAAAACATTTGAAATAATTTAGTTAATAAAAGCAAAATAGGGGGTTTATACATTGTACAAGTTTTGATGAAATTGCATGGCAGGTCTTGCACTATTCACCGGAAGAGAAATCACACAGCTGCTATAGTGGGGTCAGATTGCCATAAAAATGCATGTATTCATGTTTATTAGATTACCAACCCCCCCTTATAATTAGTAGGAATGGGTTTTTGGTATATTTTGGCCAAGTTTAAACATTGAAATAGCTGCTGAATATGTTCATTAGTAAAACCATTCTTAAACCATTACCCCCCCCCCCCCCCCCCCCCCCCCCCCCCCCCCCCCCCCCTTCCACAGCCTCTTATTTCTTGGACACAACTAACTAGTGGGAGTGCCAGAATGGAAAACAAAATCCCAGGGAGAACCCCAGGACATTAAATAAATATTATCATTATACAACAACCACTTTGTTTAAAGTCTCTATCTTGCTGATTCCCACACTGGACGGCATGTGTCAAAGTTCTACTGCAGTATTGTAGTATTCTAATAATGTTAATATTTGTAATTAATAATTCACTTATTCCATGTTTGGCCATAACACTTTGATGATGGCCACTGTTACCTCAACTGAAGGATTGATGTAAAGTGTTCTTGGGCTGAGGGATGTTTTGCGCACTTACATATACTGAATATTCGTATTCATCCCTTGGATATTACTGGGATATTCGGGCGAAATTAGACCTAATCATCTACCTGCGGGTCGCAAATATGCATTGAAAAGAGCATTTCTAGCATTCGAATACTGAATTGAGATTTGAATACCTACCATATGAACGGATATACAAATATTTGAATATTCGGGCTCAGCCCTATTATTGACATGCCTCCATAATCACTGTCTAACCCTACCCCCCAAACGTCCTTTCTCAGTATTCCCTGAAGGTCATTTAATATAAATGTGTCTCGTAAAGTAGATAGAAAGGTTCTACCCAAACATCTCCCCGTGCTGGATGCCTCACCAGACACGAGACAGGGTATCTGTTTCGTAGATTACCTCACCATGTGTTTTTTTATGTGAGGCTACGACAATATGTCGGCCTTAACACTCCATCTGGTCACATTTACAATGTCCTGCGCTCTGCTCTGACACCACGTCGTTCCCGATTAAGAACAAGCTTGTGTTTTAATCAAGCTTTTTTTTCTTTTCGGGCACAGTGGTCTGGATATAAACTGTTCAACCCTAGACTACTTTATATAGTAGGGTTGATTTTAAAAACAAAGAACATAAAAAGAGAGCCACCTGAGGGAACAGAAAAACAAAACAGACTGCTCTTTCTTTGGTGTTGTGCCACTCTGGTTCCTCCTTCTCACACGCAAACCACCCATCCGTCGGCACATCCTTTCTTTTTTTGCGCACGCATGACGTGCAGCTCCACGTTGTGATTCCAGTTTAAAGTGGTTCCGTGTGTTGGTGGTGGTGGGAGGGGGGCTTGCGAGGGGATAGGATGGTTCTGCACCTGCGGACGCCACTTTGTTCTCCCCTTATGAAAAGCACATTGTTCGGCCTTCGGGGGTGGGGTGGGGTGGGGGGGGGGGGGGAGGAGGGAGAGTTTGGCGGTGTCGCTACGCACGGGTTGAGACACGGGCGGTGACCTCGGCGGATTTATGAGATCGCTGCACTCTCCCCCCCAGGACTAAATAGATAGGGCCGCAGTGGGGACTGGACAGTCTAGTGGTTGTAACGACTTAGGCATCGTCATCACCTAGACTGACCAATCTTGTTTTTGGGGGTTAAGGGGCGTTTAAGTGCATGTTCTCATCACGTGCACTTTTCGTGTGCACTGTTTTTCCTCATGAAGGCTCCTCCATGTGAGCGCTCTCTCCCCGCACGGCACCACAGCGGCCCCGCATCCCCACAAGGGGGTTGCAATTGAAAGTGTGTGATCTTGTGATTGTTATTGCATGCTTAAGAACCGGCTGTCAGGAGATCTGTTCCGCTCTTTAGTGAAGCCAATGAGCTTTCACGTGGCTTAGAGTACGCCTTGAAGAAATGTCTGTTCTAAACGCTGAAAGGCTGCTGAGGCTGTTTGGCAAAAATGGTTGTTTACTGCTTCATCATTGTTGTTGTTGTTCTTAATCATTGACGAACTGCCTGATTGGCTTGTCACCGAATATCTACTTTGGAAGCAAGTGGAAAATGTGAATTGTACCAATCACCTGGAAAATCTGATTTTCTGAGAGCACCTCCGGGCATGCGATGACTTGGCAGGAGAATGGTACCATATGAGCGGCCAATTAGCATACGACTGGCTGATCTGAATCCAGCAGCGCCACTGTGATGGGCCAGACCGGATAGAGATTTACACGAGCCGGCTCCAGGTTGAATCCAAGGTGAAATCAGAGCAGAATCGAACACTAGAGGGTTGTCGCCCCCTCTAAACTGTGATTTACAAATGCTAGCCGTTATTTAATCTGGATTATAAAGGACCGTCAATCCACTTATGTTACCTCCTCGCCGCTTCCCGGAGCAAAGTTTCAAAATAACTACTTACTTTGCAAACTCTTGATTCTTATTGATCGGAGATCAGCTCGTGTGAGATTAGTACGTTTACATCGCCCCAGGGCCTGTGATGGAGGAGGCTTTGTTGCGGGGGTTAAACCGTGAGATCCATCGCTACAGGTTTTAATGTCCACAGGTGTCTTGTGCATTTTTACGATCTGAGGCCATTGATTTCCAAGATAAGAGAGGGGGCGGAGGGGGAGGGGAGACTGGCAATATCCCCACCTCTGATTACAACTGCCTCAGTTGGATATTCATGGGTGAATATTAGCAGAAGACGGATTGCTTCATCGTAGTTTTCATCCAACGCCTCCATGAGCGGAGGCGCCGCGGGTGTCCACGGACCGCTTTGATATCATGATGGATTAGCAATTTACCCCGCCAGGGAATTGAGCATAAAAAACCAAAACCCTGCTATCCAAAAACCATCCGCGTGAGCTCCGCCGCGCCGAGGGATGCTGATTTATATTCAACCGATAAAAAACGAAAAACACTATGAATGCGGCAACGTAGCACTCTCCTTCCAGGGCCTGTCACGCATTCTTGGCACAAGGCGCTCTCAGACTGCTTTAGATGAACGCACTCTGGCGCTAGCCAAACACACTCATACTCATACACTCATACACTCATACACTCATACACTCATACTCGTGGTCGTATGGACCTCATTAGGCAAAACAGCTACATCCCAGTGCTCTAAAAGGTTTTCTGTTGTGTTTTAAACAGCCTGCGCGGTGTACTCAGGCCATTATCGACACAGCCGCACGAGCCTCCCCACCGCTACTTGATGATGCTGGGGTGTGCTGAGGTACCGCAGGTGGATGGAGGTGAACAGATGCTACATTTCTGTGATTTTTTTTACGTCCTCATCTCAGGGGAGACAGGGACAGGCAGGCAGCATGCCTCAAGGGAGACTGAGGGACAGAGAGAGAGAGAGAGAGAGAGAGAGAGAGAGAGAGAGAGAGAGAGAGAGAGAGAGAGAGAGAGAGAGAGAGAGAGAGAGAGAGAGAGAGAGAGAGAGAGAGAGAGAGAGAGAGAGAGAGAGAGACGCAACTCTACCTAACCCAACTCCCTCACCACCACCCATCCACCACCTCCTTCACCATTACCACCACCCATCCACCACCTCCCTCACTACTAACATGTCCCTCACCACCACCACCAACCATTCAGCACCCATCCAGCTCAGTTCAGAGGAGAAGGAGCTCTGTTGGAAGATGTGGTGATTTACTATTTAGAGTCATAGCAGGTCACCCTATTATCCTAGGTGACTTAGAGATAATTCTTGTCTTTTAGGGGCGGGCAGGGGTTAGGTTCATCTTGCTAAAGGATGCCAACATAGCGGATATTAGGGAAATTTAACCCACAACCCTTCCGCCTGGGAGTATAACATTTTCTGGTTTAACATAGAGGGAACTGAACATTCTAGAAGAAGGAGAGAGAGAGGAAAGCGAAGAGAAGGATGATAAGAGAGTGAGAAAAGGAAGGAGCGAGAGGGACAGGAGGGCAGGCTATCTGAGAGAAGGAAAGGAAAACAAGGGAGAAGAGAGGAGAAGGAATACAAGAAAGGGAGAGGCAGAGGCAGAGAGAGGCAAGGCAGTAGAGAAGAGAGGAGGGAGGCCGTCACTGTTGATAAAGCGTGCCCAGCCGGCGTCGACAGGTTTCTGCATCCGTGTGGTTTACACCACCCTCGCTCTCTCTCTCTCTCTCTCTCTCTCTCTCTCTCTCTCTCTCTCTCTCTCTCTCTCTCTCTCTCTCTCTCCCAGCAGCCAGGCCTTTTTAAAAACCACGGTGAGGGGCGAGAAAGCTTCACGGGATGAGAATCACAAAGAGGCCTGCGTCAGTCCAGCGCTCGCGTTGTGTTTAAAAGCAAAAGCGAAGAAAAAAACAACCTCAAAAGATCACAGGAGCCGCTCCCTACTGTCTTGTATTTCCCCTCGCTCGGGTCGGTTTCGTGTTTCACGTCACGGCCGATTGGAGCGGGCGGCGAGCTGGAGCCACCGGTCGCTTTGCCAATAAGTATAAGAATGACATTATCCTATCATCCTATGGTACATGATCTGATCTGTCTGGCAGGGAGCCCCCTGCTCCACCCAGCCCCGGGGGGCTGCACACAAGATGAAGCAGCACTTGGGGGCCGCTGGAGGAGTTGTGTCGGGGAGGGGCGGGTGAAAGAGGAGATCAGAGACATCTTTAGTGGTTCAGATAAAACCGTTGCTATAAGATGATGGAAGATTAAAAGGAAAACGTATGGCTTTATTCAAAGTGAATTTTCCTGTTCAGTGGAAGTGCTCAGTGTTGGTTTCTTCTCCTCTACCTCTCTCTCTCTCTCTCTCTCTCTCTCTTTTGCTCATATCATCTCTTCTTCCTCTCTCCTCCTCTACCTTCCTGCTTGAGTAGCTATGGGCTATTACACAGCACACAATCACCCACCGCCCTGAAATATAATTGCAATAAACACATGTTCAGCGTTCACACACTGCCTTCACATATTACAGGCTGGCATTAAAGCACATAAATTGACTTTTGTGCCATTTGAGGAAATACAAACACACCCCAACACAACTTGTTGTGCCACTTTATAAAATGTGGTGTCAGATTTATACAGTTGCTCGCATTTCTAAATAACATTTAACACTTACACTCACACTCTCACACACACACACACGGATAGTGTCACACAGACATACACACTTTCATGCAGTCTCTTGCTCTGCATTGACTCACTAATTAAACACGGTAAGCGCTAATGTGATACAGCAGCCGCTAACTGTCTGCAGTGGCAGCAGTGGCTGATGGGAAATGGCTGACCAGGTCAGGTGGTGGAGGTGAGATGGGGGGAGGGTCCAGGGGAGGGGGTTACATCTGACAGGTCATTCATCCCACTTTACTTCATGGTTAAAAAGGCTGGTCTCTCTCCCACTCTCTCTCTCTTTCCTATCCCTCTCTTTCTCTTTGTTTACATACAAACAGGCAGGCAGGCAGGAATGTGGGCTTCAAAACAGACAGACAGACAGATGATCATTTAAAGTGATTGAACTTTAAGATTGAAACCCCAACGGCCTAATAACCATGATAATAATCCTCATTATCATAACAGCACTCCTTTTAGAGTGATGCTGTTCCACTAACTAGCCTCCCCCTCCCCCCTCATTCTCCAAGGCTAAAGATGAGATGGTGCTCAACACCTCCCTGTTTTCTTATTCCCCCCTACATCATCACCTAACTTGTCCTGTTGCGTTATCTGTCCCAACTTGTTGGTTGGCTCCAGCAGTCGACCCCCCACCCCAACGGGATGTCAGTGAACATCCAGAAGATGACCCTCCCCCCTGCCACCCAGACCCTGATAGAGTCAATCTGAGAAGGACAAACAAGAAGGGACACCCCCCCCCCCAGACACAGAGACAAAGAAATTGCCTTGTTTTTGCAGACACACATAAAAGATGTCTGTTGTGTCGGTGTGGTTGGGTTGTGCTTTGTGTGTGCGTTTGTGTGTTTGTTTGTATGTGCATGCAATAATTGCAATGATTACAAAACCATTTTTTACTAAAAGAAAATTGTGCACGCTTATGATTTGCTTGAAGGGTGCTCATTTACTCAAGCACATGTTTGCATCCCTAGTGGGTGTGTGTGTGTGTGTGTAGTGTGTGTGTGTGTGTGTGTGTGTGTGTGTGTGTGTGTGTGTGTGTGTGTGTGTGTGTGCACATATAGTTTGGTCCATTCAGGGCCTGAGCCGGAGAACAGTGTTTGGGTTCAGGTCAAATGAGAGTCTGGTGTGTGTGTGCAGGTGTGTATGGTGTATATGTGGTCTAAATGTGTGGGATGTGTGTGTTGGGTGTGTGTGTCGTGGGTGCGTGTGTGGATTGTGTGTGTTGGCTTTTTGGATTGACCGTGCTTGCATGTATGATATGTGTTTAGTGTGTGTGTGTGTGTGGGGTGTGTGTGGAGGGTCTGGCAGCTGAGTTGAGCAGATCTCAGGGAACTCATTCTCCCTGGTGTGTGTTCTGTGCAGCTGGGCGCCACGGGAACGCCAAGAACACATCTATCCTCCGAGCCGGTAGACAGAGACTAAAATACTGGTACTTCTCTTCGAAAAGAACGATCCAGCAAACAGTAATGTAGTGAGGGATCAGATTGAATTATGGGTAATTGCACAGTGGATCTGACTCCTGAGCCGTACGGGCACATTTTTGATCCTCAATAATGAATTCCCTTTGAAGCAGAAAAACGAAACTGCATCGATTTCCGCTGCGTTACCTTATTTAATGCAGCCTCTTCTTTACATTTCCCATCTCATTTTACTCTATTTCCTTTGACTGGCTGTTCCTTCAGCATTGGTGTGAAATAACATGTTCCTAGTCCAGTTTCAGCTAGGAGTAATGCTTTGAGTTCTCTTTTTTTCTTCACTCGCAGCCCAGATGTGTTAAACTGCTGCTCTCCAGAACTCTAGGCCAGTCTTTCAGTGTGCCAGACTGCCTGTCTCTCTGTCTCTGTCTCTGTCTCTGTCTCTCTCTCTCTCTGTCTCTCTCTCTCTCTCTCTCTCTCTCTCTCTCTCTCTCTCTCTCTCTCTCTCTCTCTCTCTGCTCTCGACTCGCAGCTTTGCCTCGCCAGAAAAACTTGCAAATACGCCAAATGCATATGTCATCTCCCACACACACACACACACACACACACACACGGCAATATAAATGGAATAGAAACGAAAGAAGCAACAAAAAAAAGAAAAACTTGGGTGAGATTTATGATGGAAGACTTTTTTTCACAAGAGTTTTATGCTTGGATCTTTTTCTTAAAGTAATACCGTGAGTCACAGTCACCGAGCGAAGGAGAGAGGAGGTTGTTGTGTTGGAGAGAGAGAGAGAGAGAGAGAGAGAGAGAGAGAGAGAGAGAGAGAGAGAGAGAGAGAGAGAGAGAGAGAGAGAGAGAGAGAGAGAGAGAGAGAGAGAGAGAGAGAGAGAGAGAGAGAGAGGGTTTCAGGGTTAGGTATGCCCACACCCCACCCAATGGTCGAGATTTGAAACATAAGAAAATATCATTAAACACAATACCATGTACGATAACACACTGAACATTTACACACACACACACACACACCCACACACACACACACACACACACACACACACACACACACACACACACACATAAACACAAATAGATCTGACAGCTGCATCTTCCAGAGCTTGTCAGTATTTGCACGGTGCTATTATCGAGACATACTAAACACCACCACACTCTCCACCTTCTGCTTCTCCACCTCCGCAAGCCAAGCAGTGTTCATTTTCTTCCACTCTCATTATCCCCCCCACTGATGCTGAGTTCCTGAGGCCCCTGTTTTGGTGTGTCTTGGTATTTCTAATTTATTTTATTTGTATTTATTTTCAACCCTGTTAAGGTCTGTTTTGGTATTTCGTATTTATTTTAAGTATATCTATTTTTTAGAACACTGTTAAGGTCTGTTTTGGTATTTCGTATTTATTTTAAGTATATATATATTTTTAGAACACTGTTAAGGTCTGTTTTGGTATTTATTCTTTACTGTATGTATTTTTATTTATTTATTTTACAACTCTTTTGGTCCGTCTTGGTATTTTGTATTTAGCTTATGTATGTAACACTATATTGATCTATTTATTATTATTCATTTTATTATTATTCATGTATTTATTACATTATAATTGTTTTGTTTTACAACCACCCAGTTTACTGTCAAATATAAAATCCACATAGCCTGAACCTCCAGGCTGTATATTTACACCCCTTCATGAATCATCCGTGTTGATCACTTAGCGGTCAGTCAGACTCTGATCTCGGATGGCTACAGTAGCAGTGGTCTTCCAGGAGAGATCAGAAAAAAGCCCCTGGGGCGTGTGCCAATAGTGATCTTATGCACGGTATATCTGCCCAGCGTGCCAGGCAACTGTTATAGCTGCAGAGATTTATATGTGTGCTCTTTGCGTGTGTGTGTGTGTGTGTGTGTGTGTGTGTGTGTGTGTGTGTGTGTGTGGATGCGTGAGCGTGTGATGTGTCAGACAGGAGCCCAGAGAGGTTTTGGGCACCTCACTAACATATTTACAGGCTGCTCTTGTTGAGTACTGTGTCTTCATTAGTTATCTATCTTTGTCACTATCTATCTACCTCTGTCTGACTTTCGCTGCGTTACTCGGGGTCTCTCTACCACTTTCTCTCTTTCTGTCTTTCTCTCTGGGCCTCTCTTTCTCTCTGGGTCTCTCTCTGTTGTGTTCTCTCTACCTCTCTCTCTCTCTCTCTCTCTCTCTCTTCCTTGTAGTCGCTCTCTCTCATGTCTCTCTCTCGCTCAAATCTCATATTACAAGTTAAATGGGCTTTATTGTCACGAAAGCATGCATTTACATTGACAAAGCACACAAAGTAAAGTAGGATACAAAAATACAACAAACAAAAAAACGAATAAGACATATATTAAAATTACAAAATTGCTCTCTCTCTGTCTGTCCCGGTATCTCTCTACCTCCCTGTCTCAGATGGACCCGGTGCAAAAGGCCGTATTGCATCATACTCTGGGGGTGATGCCCACGGTCAAGAGGAAGCATGTTTCTTGCAGTGTGTGCCAGCTGAGGTTCAACTCCCAGGTGAGTCCGGTTAACCCTGCACACAAAACTGGTCTCGATACTCTGAGAAACAAGCTGGGTGTTTTCACTCTTATTCAAGAACAGTGGTTCTTAATTTGTGGGTCACAAGCCATGAATGGGACACAGTAGGGGACCAGGTGGGTTGTGGCATGGCCACAATAAAAAAGTATTTATATATTTTTTCATCAAAACTATATGCCTTTTGCCTGTTTAATTTGGTCATAAGTATGTTTGAAGACTGAAAAGGGGACTACTGTATTGATTAATAATAAACATAGAGAAATGTTAATTATAGCATTTTTTTGGACATGCTACTGACAATGTATTGCTGAATCATGGCATGAAACAGTTTAGGAATCTCTGTTCTAGATTAATCTAGTTTAGTTTACAGTTTGGACCAAGAGGGATAAGTAGGGTTGGTTGAGAGGGGGGCAGAAAAGGGGCGTGGTCACTACCTGTCACCTGACCTGGCTCGGTGAGAGAGAACTGGCTTAGATGTTGGACGACCACTGGTTCCAACTAAAGATACACAAGCTGATTTCACTTAAAGAGCCAGTGAGCTTACTATTTCAGATGGAATTGTTATACTATGTGATTAAAAAAAAAGTGTTTTGGGCTGAGAGTTTTAGGAAAGAGGGGGGCGTGTTATCCCCATGGTTACGATCCACGGCAACTTTATGATACTTTTAGCACCGTCGTTGTGTAACTGTTATGAGCGTTATAATAAGTGATGTTGTATATGAAATCCACCACACACCATAGCGTTATACTATAGGTGTCCGGGAAGCCTAACCCTCACTCAGACGCAGACATTAAAAACATTGCTGCTCAGACGGAGCTTCACCATCCACACACACCATGGCGTTATACAATAAGTGCCCGAAAAGCCCAACTTTCTCGCGGACACTGCAGTCAACCGCTGCCCAGACAGAGCTCCACACGTCCACACAAACCGTGACGCCGGTGCCCCTTGGTCGTGACGTCAGACTACCTCGGAAAAGGTAGTCTGACGTCATGAAAAGAACGCCATCTGCGTTCGCAACAGAGTGGAACGTTCATGTAGTGTTTTTGGGAGAGTGGCAAAAACATAGGATTTTACCCCTTTCTTCTCTAAATTGGGGACTTATTTCAGTAACAGTGATAAAATGGCATAGATTATTATGTTGATGATCATATAAGACAAATTACCACGTTTAAAACAAAACAAAAAAGTGGTTTTGGGTTCACTGGCTCTTTAAGGAGTCCATTGGTGCACTAAAATGTGTCTTGAATAGAGTGTTATAGTCACATAAACCTTTGAATATTTGTACTCTGGTAGAAAATTACTGGTGAAAGTTCACGTCTAGGTATTGCCAACAAGGATGAAGCTGGCTAATAGCTTAGCTGGTGGCTGGTCTAGGCATGCTGTCCAAGGGCTAGCTATTTTTTTTTGTGTGTGTGTGTGTGTGTGTGTGTGTGTGTGTGTGTGTGTGTGTGTGTGTGTGTGTGTGTGTGTGTGTGTGTGTGTGTGTGTGTGTGTGTGTGGCATGAACCAACACTCACACAGCATGAACCAAAACTCACACTGTTGAGTTAGTTAAACATGACGTCAGAGTAATTACTGGCATTTCTGTCTGGTGCTGCAATAGGCTTTACTGGTACTGTTTACTTACACTGTTTTGCTTATTATGCTACCATTATGTTGGCCCATAATGGTACCTATAGCCATCCCTGGAAGGAGGGATCCATCTTTCTGTGTTCTTTCTCAAGGTTTCTTCCTTCCTTCCTTCATTAAGTGAGATTTCCTTCGCCCTTTAGGGTTATGGTGTGTGAACGGGGCACGTGAAGCTCTTTGAGACTATAAGTGTTGAAGATCTGCACAAATAAAATCCAAAGCAACTTGCCGGCATTAATGAGCAGGGAGGGGTTATGCCAGGGCATCTTTCTCGAGGATGTCTACAGGTAGACTGTAGACATTGGGGTTTCGAACCCCGGAACCTTTGGGCTGTAGCAACGATGGTAACGCACTTATCATGAGAGATTGGAAAGTGTTAAAATCCCCATCTTATGTTCATGTTTAAAGGGAGCTGAGAGGAGAGATGGAGTCAGCGCTCCTGTGAATGTGTGTTGATTGGGTGTGAATAAAGAGTGTGTGTGTCTGTGTGTGTATGTATCGCAATGTCTTTTGAATGTAAATCCTCTCAACCGTCCCCCACTTATAGACCAAGATAACCTGTATTAGTCATGCAGGCCCATAACCTGACTGTTGAGAGATGCACAGAGAACCAGACTAGAGATACCAGGAAGGGCTGTGCACTTTCAGTCTAGTTAAGTTAATAAGAGTATATTTCATTAGATGTATATTTAATTTAGATAAAGATAATAACATCTTTGAAAATAGATGTTATCCAACGTTTGGGATTCGATTCTTGGTGCTGCCGGTTTCAAGCCCCCCCCCCCCCCCCCCCCCCCCCGCCCACCCTGAATCCTGTTCCACCAGATACCAGGACTCTGAGCCCTGTCTGTTGGCAACAGAACGACTCTATTTGCAAAATAAATAAAGAAAATCAACTCGATGTGACTCACCAACGGTCAAGGCGTTGGTGTGGAGATCATGTCACCATTAGCATGGGGCCATTAAGCTGTTTTCATACTGTCCACGTCTTAAAGGTTGGAAGGTGTGTGTGTGTGTGTGTGTGTGTGTGTGTGTGTGTGTGTGTGTGTGTGTGTGTGTGTGTGTGTGCGCATTTTTTCTGATGCAAATCTCATTGAAACAACCAATTAATCTCGTGGCCAGACAGTAAGTGTTTGCTTACAGATCCTTTTCATTACCACTGGTGTGTTGACACAAGCCATTGTTTGTGAATCAAAGGAAAGGGATTGATTCACACCTGAAAGGTAATCTCAAAAAATTTATATAATAGAACAATCAGTCTATTCAGACCTCCTCAAGTTAAACACCTGTTTTTTGTGAGACTAAGGAACCCAAGGCTCCATCCCTACTTTCAGGGAGAAAACAGGACAACATAGGCTACATTATAAGGAAAATACCCTTTCCTTTAGTTAGTGGAGGCAGCACTAAAAAAAGGAGGAGAGAAACCACCAACAATAATCGTTTTCGCAATTATCGTTTGCGGCACCAGACAAAAAACACACATAACTGCTAATGAGTGCCTCCAAAGAGGGAACATTAACGTAAAGTTAAGATATAAACTAAAGATAAACTAAACAGGATAAAACTTCAAAACTCACAGTGTTCAACAATCTCAGGTCACATTGGGACAAGCATGAAGTGAGCTTCACATTACTATCAGGGACACCTGTCCTATTGCTTTTTAATAACTCTCAAATAAAATCTAGTTCATGTCGCACTAGTATTTCCCAGAAACAGATACACTGTAAAAACATACTAGAAACCTGTTTCTAGTATGAAAAACAGAAATGTTTGCCAAATACAAATACAAATGTTGGCTGTAACTAACTTCAATTAACTTTTAATATAAGAAACATATATTTATTCAAGGCTCTGGAGGTCTGATGTCACATACAGTTTGGCGTAGAAAGTAAAAAGAATTAACACACATTTATATTATGATAAATGTATGTGCAATGTAGGACAATTCACACACCACTACACATACAAATAAATTCATGGAATATTATCATCAGTAAACCTTATTTCAAGCCTTTGTTCATATATGTTGCTGGCATTTGCCAAGTATTGGGCACCTATTGTCTACAAGCAATAACTCCTGCATGAGTTTTTTATTATTATTATCAAATGCAGAGTATACCAAGGGAATTAAATTTAAAAGAAGAGTTTTGTAACCTCAGTCACATTTTCCATATTCAATAATATATGTGCTATTACCTCACGGTTGTTGACCAATCACTCCAACATATCTCCCTTTAAACAACCCTCACATTTCCTACTCCCAGCATGGGGATGATTACATTCTGTACTGGATGTATTTTAAGTTTCGGTCTCCTTAATTAATTACCCAGAACAATCACTTTGTACTGGCAAACTGCAGGTATTTAAACTCTTTTGACCGAGTCTCACAGGCGTGGTTCATTTTCCCTGTCGGTCATTTTCACACTCGTATCTGCTGGCGAATTTAAAAAAAAGATTTGTGATAACCAAGAGACGGACCATCTTTAACTAGAACACCCAGTCTGTCTGCAATGTTTCCATAACATCTACACCACAGACAGAGAGATCTGTAGAGTGTGTTAGTAAGAGAGAGTAAGAGAGAGTTTAAACTGGAGACAATCCGTTTTATTATAATGCATCTTTGGAACCAAGCCCAAATTAGAGTGAATGACTCTGCAGAGAAATTCGGGATGGAAATGGCTTGCATTAAATAAATAATAAAGCACAGGGCTCTCTGCGCCCTGCACCCCCCCCCCCCCCCCCTCCCTTCCAGGGTGAGCTGTGAGCCTAAAACCACAGTGGCTCTAGGTTTTAAAGGGTTTTTTATAAGAGAAGAGTGGTTGTTATAGGTCCCTTAACTGGCGTTATAGTCAACGCGTTGAGCCAGATGTGTAACCCTTTTATCTAGCAGGACTCTATCCAGCAGTGTATTTCACACAAAGTTCCCTTTGATCTAGCAAGACTGTGTTACGGTTTATTCGTTTACACAAGGTTCCTCATATAAACTAGTAACCCTTTCAAACTCTTACAGACTTATAATTCTTTTTTAATATTATCTAAAGCTTTTTTAGTTAGTGTTTGGATTCATCACATGTGTGAAATGTGGGCATACCTGGCCACAGGTAAAACAAAAGCTGCTCTAAGAATGAAAAATGAGGTCAGATTTCACTGTTGGTTGTTCTGACAGTGGTGGCTGGGTCGTCCCAACACTGCAGCCCCCATTCCATTGTTATGCTAAAGACACACCCACCAATACCATCCTCAAAGTGGGGAGTGGTGGGTGTGAAACTTTGATTGGTCAACCCGGGAAGAAAAAGGCGGCAAAGATAACCAACCAATCCAAGCAGAGTTTCCTGAATACACAATAATAACGACGTCTGCAAGCTCTATGCCATTCTTTCGTCTGATCCTCCTCTAGCTGTACCCTCCTGTTGCTGTGATGATGGCAGTCAACAAGCTGGTCAAGTACCTCCTCTTCACCGTCAACCTCCTGTTCTTCATCTCCGGCGCTGCCGTCCTGGGGGTCTCGGTCCACGCCATTTCCAACCGGACCGAGTACCACATTACAGACGAGCTCCTGCCCGCCGTCAACCTCATGGTCTGCGTGGGCGCCGTCACCCTGGTCGTCGGCTTCCTGGGTTGCTGCGGCGCCATCGGCGAGAACCGCTGCCTGCTGGCGCTCTTCTTCCTGGGCCTACTGGGCATGCTCCTCATGCTGCTGGCCGTGGGGGTGCTGGGGGCCATGGCCCGTGCGGAAACGACCCAGGGCCTGGTCAAGGCCCACTTCCAGAAGCTGGTACCGCTCGCCGAAGCACCCAAGGCGGTGCAGGAGTCCGTCCAGAACTTGGAAAAGGCAGGAAAGTGCTGCGGCTTCTTTAAGGGACATGAGGACTGGAGCAACAGCTCCCTGGAGGTGCCGGACTCTTGCAATTGCACGGATACGTCGAGGGACTGCACGGAACTGGACAGGCGAGACGTGTACGCCACGCCGTGCCTGCCCTACCTGCTCACGTGGCTGAACCGCGTCTCGAACACGCTCATGGGTGTCGCCTTCGCCTTCGCCGCTGTAATGGTCCTCGGCATGGCTTTCTCTTTGGCGTTGATTTGTCAGATCTCAGTTGGGGACCGTGGTATCATCTAGTCACGTGACGTGCACAGGACCATCTCGAATCTGTACAACGGTTCGTGGAGAAATGTAGAGCAAATGCTTCGTTTTGATGGGTGCATTTGACAACAGAACCAGTTTGATGGTTTTTAGTTTCACTTTCTTAATAGTGGTGTTGTGTAGAGAGAATGTATTAATGACTTATTACACATTTCTTTGTAAATCTTGGTCTGCTTGCTTTTTATTTCTGTGTGTAGTAGTGGGGTTATGAGGACACTTATCCAACATCAATCTATATATTACCAAGAGAAAAACTACATAGACAAATTCGAGTTGTACTGAAAATCCACTTTTACCCTACTATCTGCAAACAACTCCTTCACACACACACACACACACAGACAAACATACACACACGCACACACACACAAACGGTCACACACGCATAGTCAAATAGACACACACACACACTCAGAAACATTCTCAAGTGACAGAAAATGAAATCATAAATAATTTGGGCTATCCAACCCGGATTAGTGTCTCTAGACCAGCTGTGAACCCACAGATCTACAAACACGCGCACTGTGTGTGTGTGTGTGTGTGTGTGTGTGTGTGTGTGTGTGTGTGTGTGTGTGCGTACACATAGTTTCACAGTGAAATCAGCATACATGCCGTCAGTGCGTCTCTCACTCTATTGTTTGTCTCCGTGTCGTTCTGCCCTCCGGTAAGAGCACACCATGGTTCCCTCCACAACTTTATTTACACAACAAAGAGCAGACAACGGCCTGACCTGTGACTTGATGTTCACCCTCCCTTCAAAATCCTTCCCTTACCACGACCCTTCCCACCTCTTCTCCTGCTTGTTTAGCATGCGTTCCGGCCTTCTCTCTTGGTCCTCTACAAAACATATACTATTTGCAGGGTTTACCTTGGAGAGTTCACAGAGGATTCTCCTTATTTTCTGTATTGCAGTTTCAGCTGAACTTCAAACGAACACTTGTGCATGTCTGAACACAGGGATTTTTTTCTGTCTTGTGTTCTCTCTCTTGTCCTAGCTTTCCTACTCCTCTAGTCTTCTCCCTTTCACTACACCCCTCTCCTCTATTTTCCCTTGTTGCTCCTCCATTTTCTGTCCCCTATTCACCTCTTCTCCCCCCTCTCCACCTCTCGTCTCTCCTTTCACCCGTTGCTCTTCTATGTATCTCCCCCCTCCCCCTCCATTACCCCCTATTCATCTCCCTCCCTCCTATAGTTTCCTCCTCTCCTCCCTTTCCGCACAGACTTCCACACCTACAACCCCCATCCTCACTCATCTCCTCTCCCCCCTCCTATCCCCTCATACCCTTCTTTTTCTTCCCCTCCTCTCCACACATCTTCTCTACGTAGCCCACGATTGACCAATTTCTGAATCAGTCCAGTCTTTCAAGAGTTTTTAACACATTCACCCCAGTAAACAACATCAACATATTTGTATTGCTTGTGTGTCTGCCTATTGCTAACACACTAAAAAACCCACAGGAATCTTGGTTTCCCCAAAGGAAAGACCTTGCGTATAAAACTGACCATAACAACTTTATGCACTCAGCTTATTTATGGATGTGTGTTTCACGCCTGGAAACATGGTTACATAAAAATTAAAGTTTGTTTTTCATTTAATGGTTGGCTTGGAGAAACGTTAACCACACTCATTTGACATCTCAGGAGATGAGTTGTAGCTCTTGTCATCACTGGTAACATTATGCAAAAGGACAGGTTTCAAGGTTAGTTTAAGGAAAATATTCTCTTTGGAAGCAGTTTGCAAAGGCTCGAAAATGCTGTCCTTGTGTGGACGGAAGGCAAAAACGCAGGGGATTCACTACGTCTACAAAGATATCCATGTATGTGGGGACGGGAAATGTGTTTGAGAGGCTTTTCTTCAGGCCACATGGTCCTGATTGGCAAACAACCTTAGCTGGGTGATTGCATATCACCCCCAGCTGGTGCCTATGTGCCGCTGGTGCTTGGTTCCCTGTTCCTCTACCCCTGCTGGTGGGATCAGGGTTAACACCACAGTCTTATTAAAGATGCTTGCTCAAAGGCACTGGTGGTCTTTGAAAGTGCTGGAGATGTTAACATCAAATTTTTATTAACCACTGTGTTCCCTTTGTTATTATTTGTCTTTATCGAAGCATAGTGGCCTGATTTTCATAAAATATCTCAGGTCGGATTCCCAATGTGACACAAATGAGTGATGTTGTAAACAGTTGAAAATAAATTACTTAAAAAAAGCTTAAAGGCCCTATCCAACGTCAGTCAGATGGCATTTCTAGAACGTCCGTTGTGAGGCGTCTATGAAACCGGAGGTAGGAGGAGGACATACTTTTCAAAGCTAGGGTCAGCTAGGGTAACGTTTTGCATTGACTTTTGAATCCAAAACCAAAGCTAGCTGTCAATGATTTACAGTTGATAATAGAGCAATGTAATTGGACTAAGTACTTTTCAGTTTCCCGCCAGTGCAGTCTTGTAACCGAAGTCAGCACCAATACATTTTCGGGCTCACGTATATATATAAAAAAAGAAAACATTGAATAATTGTATGATTATTTTTGTCTATATCATGGTATTGAAGTAATTCAACTAAAGGTTACCCAATTTGGACCTAAGAAAGCTAATCTTTCATTTTGTGGGAACTTAAATAAATGAATAAGTACCATTACTTTTTGTGATACTATTATTTCCCCCCCAAATCAGCTATAAGTTAAGACATGTAATTCACAGAAAAACATATTTCCAATATGTGCAGCTTATGAAGTTGTGCTGAATAGTCGACATGCTTCGCTTGTTAGTGGACATTTTATTTCGATCAATAAATCTAGCACTAAATTGGCGATCGTGTTGACTTGATTATGGAGGCTTGTTTTCTTGCAAAAAAATCCCAACCGCCTCAAAGTGCTTTCCTACAATGAACTCAGTGATATTATAAGAGCCGCAAAGGAAGGAACGCATTTACCACTTCTATGAAAACAACCGGAAAAAGCCTTCGAAAGCCACCTTCACTGTTCTTCAGCAAAATACACCCCCAGCCTCCCACACCACACCAGCACCACATCACACAAATAAAAACGTCTCATACGTCTTCCCCGCAAATGCATCAGTCACCGTGCTGATTTACTTATTCGTTTATTTGTGTCCTTATTTATTCTGAGAGGCCGCAGTGTCCCCCACGTCACCCTGGTCCTCCTGGCCGTGGGCGCGGTTGAAATGGAGAACGTGTGCGCCGGTAGATCGAGGGTATCTGAAAGCCGTTCTCAAAGTGTTTGTGTCCCGGTGCCTGCGCCGTGCCAGAATAAATCTTCTGTTGTGAAGGTGATCCTGGCTACTGCGACGTGGTTGGACTCTCTGAGTGTAGGGTGACGAACACAGTTGTTTACCTGGTTTTTAATCATAAGAGAAGAATCGGTGGAAGATATTGTGTAGCTGACCCCATGTCTCTGTGTCGTCTTTTGAATAATCATTGGTAAGGGGACTATCAGAGTCTTCTTAAAGTGACCTCAGAAAGTCTCACAATATAAACCATGAAGTTTGTTTCTTCCAAAGTCTTACATTAACTGCGTCCAAAAGAAACCGTTGGAAGTGTATCACAAAACAACCCAGTCTCACACCAAAAAGCAGTATAGCTAGTAAGCTACACTGTGGAAAATGCAATAGTTTGATATAGACTCTGCATTTATATGGGTTTTGATAACATTTCTAGCAAGAAATGTGTATTTCATTGTCATAATATTCATTCGGTGATTGTATATGATGTTTAGTTTGTTAGTTATTACAAATATTCTTTCATGTTTTGCCAGAAAATAGTTGGAATACAACGTTTTCTATCACTGTATGTATATATATATATATATGTATAAATATGTATGTTATGGCAACGAGTGCGCTGTGGTTTGGAGTAAAAGCAGGCTAATTCATGTACTGTATCTTTAAATTGGTAAATGACTGAAGTGCACTGTTAAGGTGATAAATCCTCATCTAGGTTTGTGTAAATTACACTTTACATAGAACTCATAAACTCGTGAGCAAAGTGAACTGTGCTTACACTGTGTACATTAATGTTCCTCATCACAGCATCCCGTTCCTATCGCAGGAACCAATAATCAATATTGTCGGAGGTTGTTAAGAATATTGTGTTCATATAACATTTTCATGTTCATGTATTAAATACAGGATATATGCATGCATGTTACAGAAAATGAAATGGCCATAGGTCGTAAACAAGCGCATATGGATATATACAATAACTGGGGGGCGGGGGGATTCTGAACAGAAATGTAGCTTATTGGTTCACATTGAAATACATGTTGTGTAATAAAAAATGTCATTTAGGTTATTTCTTAAACAGAATATAGCCTACCCCGATTCTAGTCCCTCAAAACCCCATGTAAGCATGAAAAACGCCACGAGCAGTTTAACTGACTAACTAAACATCATATACAATCACTGAACGAAGATTTTGACAAAAGGCACATTTCTAACTAGAACTGTTATCAAAACGCATTTGAATGCCAAAACAATGTTAGTATTGCATTTTCCACTGAGAATCAAATGAATATCAGCCATGTTTGGTTTTGCAGAATCAATATAAAAATATAGCATTTTCCACTGAGAATAGTCAGCCATCTTGTTAGTTTTTTGCAGACAGAAACTTGACAGTCATGTGACATGGACGCAGGCCTATAGAAAATAATATGCCAAGAAAACGTAGGCATCTCACAATTTGAGTGCCGTTATTGTGAAACTACTAGGTTTTCCACAGTGGACAAACACAGCTATACTACCTTTTGGTGTGAGACTGGGTTGCAGAAAACCACCAGGTCAGGGCTTACAATACCCTGAATTTATTTTTTGGTAATCTTTGATTAATAAGTACTTTGATTCATATTTTAATATCTGTATTATTCATAATTCACCCAAGAGACAATAATACTTTTAGAAGTTAGGACTCCCCACCAGTAATTTTCGGCGCTATGAACTGTCCACTGCTAGGCTACGTAGGCTAACTCACTACTCACGGTGCCAATCACACTGCTTTTCCTCCAAGACTGTTCTGACTCTGTTCTGTTCCCCCTGCAGAGCCAGGCACTGGCCCATTACAAGGGAACCAAACATGCCAAGAAGCTAAAAGCCCATGGCACTCCAAAGACCAGGCTGACAGGCTCAGCGGTCGCCAAGGAAACCGCTAAGCAAGAAAACGCCAAGGGCATCAACACATCGCAAAGCCCCAATGACATCGAAAGGAAAGGTTAGGAACTTTATTTGTATTTCTTGAATTGTGTCATCCAAAATTGACAAGCGTCTGTGTGTTGTGTTCGTGACTTTCTCTTGCCATGTGTCGCCGGGAAGTTAATTGCGGCCATATTAGCTGTACCGGTCCAAAGGACTCTGCTGGCGGCCATGGTTGGTCTGATCAATAGAGGAGAGAGGGCTGGACGCCTGCACGTTGTCATGATGTCACCCTTTTGGAGTACAAACCGCTGTAATATGACTTGACACGATGGGCCCCGTAATCAATTTGTTTTTTACAGAAGATCGCTATAGCCACGTCTGCAATGCACGTGTGCATCTCAACACATGACTTGAGCAGGTGTTTAGGACACAAGTCGTTTTTTTTTTTTCACGTAAATAGACCTGATTATCACTTGAATATGCTAAGATTTGACTATAACCTTGATTATTGCAGATCATCTCTCTCACAATGGACACACACAGAGTGATCCCTTGGCCACAATAGGTTTTCTATTAATGTATTGATACTCTTCTGTTATAGTCCTGCCTGAGGTAGTTTCCTCTCTGCTTCCTCCATTCAAACATATCAAAGCCCCCTCCCCTACTGTTGTTTCCTGAACTGAAACAATATATGAGCCCCCCACTGTTGGCATCAGGGCCTTGGGGGCAGCTCAAACCGGGGAAACATTGGTCTGCTGCTCGTTATATTCACATAGTGGCCATATTGGTGGGTATGGTGAATAAACTTTCTAGATCAGGGGTGGGCAAAACTATTTTCCAGAGGGCCTTACTGACTTCAACAAAGTAAGAGAAGGGCCACAACTTGACAATTGAATTGAAACATGAAACACATAGCGCTGAATACCTGCCAAGGGGACAGGGCTTCAAAGCAAAGCTGTCGAGCAGCGGCACCCCTCTCAATACGTATACACAATAGGCAAATTACAAAGTACCCTGTCCTAAAAAATATGCAATTAAACCTGATATGTCTCACGTTTCAAAATGTTCCCTATACAACAGTAAAAAGCAGGTAAAAAACTGCATCGTAAGCTAATGTAGCTTCGATGTGAATATTACGCACATAGACTGTATATAATGCAGGTCAAACTGACTTTCGAAATGGGTACAGTGTTGGAAACTATCACAGACTTTTTTCTCACAAAACGATTACACGAGTACTCGTTGAGATTAAGAACGTTTATTCTCTGCGGGGAAAAGCCAACAACAAGTCTTCCTCCTGCGCATGATCATGTTTTGATTCAGAGTGTGCATGTAGAGGAGAGGCTATTCACAAATGGTCTGTTGTCAATGTGTTGGTGAGAGAGAGAGCGAGCGCGAATCAATGTGTTGTGCACCGCTCTACATTGCAACACGATTTTACACTTTTTAAATAGTATAATAATAGTCAATGTATTGGAAACACTATCGATGGCAGATGGCGTCGGTCTCTCGGATGGATAAAAAAGAAATGCTAAAATGGGTCGCCAAATATACTTTGGCGGCCGTTAATAAACTTGGGAGGCCCGCCCAAGTAATGTCTATTTGTAGGAAACACTGTGTTGCGGGCCGGATTGAGATGGTCCACAGGCCGGTTCTGGCCCTCGAGCCATATGCCCCATATCTGCTCTAGATCAATCTCTTCTACAAACCATGTCAACTCAATGCATTAGTCTAAGTCCTGCGTTCAAATTCCCCACCCAGGTAGCATTTACAATGGATTTTCTTGAGTCATGGTTTCTAGAAGAGATTGTTAGGAAGTTTATTCAGAAGGTTCCCACTTGGTATATGTATTAATATATGAACACAGAATCATACCGCTAACACCATAACCTAGATCTGGGGTCCCTGGCTGCAAGATCCAGATTCTGTCTGCAGTCGACGTAATAACAACCCCCCCCCCCCCCCCCCCCCCACCCCCAGCTCCAATGCGTGGTATGTGAGTTCCACCACATCCAAGGGTTATGGAAATTAAGTGCCGGGTTATGTTGGCAGGAATTAAGGAAGCCTCAAGGATATTTAAGGGGTTTAATGGTTTTTCAGATTGTTTTACAAAAAATGCCAAAAACATGTCTTGGGGAAGTAGACTTCTGAGGAAGATATATTTTGTTGGGAGATTGTGGGAGTGTGTGGATGGTGGCTGGTTTAAGCAGCCTCACCTGGCCTGAGTCAGACTGATTGGACTCTGGGGCTGGGTGGGGCTGCACACCTGTTGCACATTGAGCAATCAGTGTGCACAGGTTAAACCAGCCACCACCACACACACTCGGGGAGAGCTCTTCGGCATGGCAGCACGGAGCACCGTCTGCCTGCTTCATCGTATGCAACTTTTACAATAAACCGGTTTTCAACATCACCACCCTGTGTCCAATTGTTGGGAGGAGCCCGAGGAAAGTCACCTAGGTGGAGTATGGGAGTCACCTAGGTGGCGTGTAGTAATGGACATTGCTACACTCCACCTAGGTGACTCCCATACTCCACCTAGGTGACTTTCCTCGGGCTCCTCCCAACAATTGGACACAGGGTGGTGATGTTGAAAACCGGTTTATTGTAAAAGTTGCATACGATGAAGCAGGCAGACGGTGCTCCGTGCTGCCATGCCGAAGAGCTCTCCCCGAGTGTGTGTGGTGGTGGCTGGTTTAACCTGTGCACACTGATTGCTCAATGTGCAACAGGTGTGCAGCCCCACCCAGCCCCAGAGTCCAATCAGTCTGACTCAGGCCAGGTGAGGCTGCTTAAACCAGCCACCATCCACACACTCCCACAGAGATATTTTATAATATTTCAAGGTTATGTAATATAAACAATAAAAATAGAATACGTCCCGTTGTGATTCTTTTCCTAAGAAGAGACCTAAGCGTTCAAATCTGCTGCTCTAAGTCTTTCCTCCACCTCCTCCAGCAGCTGGAGCGCATCGTCTGCGATCCCAACGTGCTTCAAGCGAAGCTTCATCTCCATATTTTACACCACTGCTGTATTTCTGCTCCTCCAACAGAGCCGATGTAGCTCCCTCTCTCTCGGGGGAGGGAAGATGTAAAGCACACGAAAAGCTTGTCACCCACTGCCGTTTCTCCTATTGAATTAAAACAACTGGAAAGCACATAGCACACACAAGACCCCCTGAGAACCCTACCTGGCTCCTACCGTGCATGAGAGAGAGAGAGAGAGAGAGAGAGAGAGAGAGAGAGAGAGAGAGAGAGAGAGAGAGAGAGAGAGAGAGAGAGAGAGAGAGAGAGAGAGAGAGAGAGAGAGAGAGAGAGAGAGAGAGAGAGAGAGAGAGAGAGAGAGAGAGAGAGAGAGAGAGAGAGACTTCTGAACGTAAACTTAATCACCTTCAGACATTTAGGGAAGGGCACGCGTAGCAACGCTAAGAAAACATCCTACTCCATGTTATTGTAAAGACAACCATGGGACCCAGAACCAACAGGCACTCCAGCGTGCGTCAACACGCAGGCAAATGGCCATTCATCATTAGAAGGGGTCCCGCCGTAAAGTCTTTTCAGACGGCGGCGTCATTAGTAGTGCTATCGCTACTAGACGGCGGTACGCCGGAGTGAGGGGCAGTTTGGCACTTGCGTCCCAACACCGCATAATGAATATTAATGTGCTCCGATGACAGAGGAATTAATTGGAGAGGAGGGGGAGAAGTGGCGGTATCTGCCGAGGCTGAAGCGGAGGGCAGTCACGGCGACAGTAAACTGCTTACCAGAAAGAAAGGGAACACCCGGGTCATGAGACAGAAAAATCGTGTGTGTGTGTGCATGCGTGTGTGCATTAATGTGTGTGTGTGTGTGTGTGTGTGTGTGTGTATGTCTGTTCATACATGTGTATGCGTGTGTACATTAATGTGTGTGTGTGTGTGTGTGTGTGTGTGTGTGTGTGTGTGTGTGTTTAGAAGGGACAGAGGGGATTATGAAAACGCATTACTTCATCTTGCAGGGGTGAGCTCCAGTCTGGAATGACACTCCCAGATGAGATTTTCCTAAGTCTCCAGAGCAGGCAGAGCTGAGCGGTGGAATGTTTGTGTTGAGGTCTTACCAATAGGGGGAGAGAGCAGGAGAGTTACATTGCTAGTGTCTGAACTGCTCGGTGGAATCAGGCCTTCTGCACCTCTCTCTCTTCATCTCTCTCTCTCTGTCTCTCCCTCTGTTTGTCTCTCTTATTCACCTTGGTCTCTCTTCAACTCACTCCATCTCTTTCACCCTTTCTTTCTCTTTCCTTCCATCTCTTTCCCCCTCTCTGTCTTTCCCTTCAGCTCCGGCTCTCTACCTCAGTTTCTCTCTCACACTCCTTCCCCCCATCTCTCTCTCTCTCTCTCCCTCTCTCTCTTCATCTCCATCTTTCTATCTCACCCCCCCTGTCTAACTCTTCTAAATCTACCTCTCTCACCACCTCCTCTCTCTCTCTCTTCATCTTTATCCGTCTATCTCCCTCCCCCTCTCTCTCTGTCTCTCTCTTCATCTAGCTCTTTCAGTCTCTATCTCCCTGCCTCCCTCCATCTCTCCATCCCTACCTCCCTCCCTCTCTCTTTCCAGAGTCGTGTGTGTGTGTGTGTGTGTGTGTGTGTGTGTGTGTGTGTGTGTGTGTGTGTGTGTGTTTGGAGAATATAGATCTGCCAGTGACTCACAGACCGCCCATCAGGAGACAGAGCGTGTGCATGTCCATGTGTATCTGTGTACTCCAACCGGTGCCAGGGAGAGCAAGAGAGAGAGATGGAGAGAGAGAGAGGGAGATGGGGAGAGAGTGACAAACAAGGAATGGCAGGGAAGGGAGAGGTTTAGATTAAAAGAGGGATAGAGTGGGAGACTGGTGGGTGGGACTGGATGCGAGAGGGACAGACAATGAAATAAAGAGAGAGAGAGGGACATGCAATGCAGTAGTAAGACAAGATTTAGTTGGTGTCTACCCAACGTGACACATAACACTTTCATCTGACATGGTAATAAATCACTTTCTAATTGAATTGATCGTATACAATGAGAAATACAGACAGGTGTAGAAAGAGAGAAGATGAGAGGGGAGGCCGAAAGAGAGAGGGACTTAGATGGAAAGGGGCCAACAGGCAAACAGATGCAGACAAAAAGAGAAACAGAAATATGAAGATAGAGACAGAGACCAACAGTCAAGGACAGAGAGAGACTGAGATATATAGACTGAGACTCCAAAAGACGGATATATATACAGATAGAGAGAGAAATGGAAAGAGAGAGTGCTACCCACAAACCTAACAACAACAAAATAAAAACAAGATAGACAAGGACATAAATATACAGAGAGTGAGGAAATGGCACAGGGAGACCAATATATACAGAGACAGAGAATTTGAGTGACCAAAAACATTCAAGGACAGAGAGACCAACAAGAGAGAGAGATATACCCAGAAACCAAAAGAGAAGGACAGTGATAGACAAAGAGGGGACTGGAGTATACAGAGGAAACAAGCAATAGTCCAGAGACAGAGCGATAACAACAACAGAGATTGAAGAAAGGAGAAAGACAGAATATCCGACAAAATGACCAACCACAATGAAGACCAACAAGAGAGCGAGAGCGTGAAAGAGAGAGAGAGAGATCTCGAAACCAAAAGAGAGGACAGAGAAAGTACAGAAATATACTGAGACAAAAACCAGCAGTAGAGAGAGAGAGAGAGAGAGAGAGAGAGAGAGAGAGAGAGAGAGAGAGAGAGAGAGAGAGAGAGAGAGAGAGAGAGAGAGAGAGAGAGAGAGAGAGAGAGAGAGAGAGAGAGAGAGAGAGAGAGAGAGCGTCACCCACAGCAACCCCCTGCAATCTCTGTGTTCCGGTCCAGTGAGTGAGGAAATGTAGCCTGATATTAGCTATTAAACAGCACATCGTCAGGGGGGCCGGTCAACAGCTGTACAGAGCTGGCTGTCTGCGGGGCGGTGGGGAAGCCGGGATGTGTTCAGCTACAATCCCCCTCTTCACACCTTCCCCATCACACGAAACCTCTTTTCTAAAAATACCTTGCCGGTGTTCAGAGTTCTAAAAAGACACACAGAGCGTACTAAACTTCTAAAAGGTTTCGGAAAGGGGGATTTTGATTGGATGGCTGCCTACCTACGTGAGCCTTTCGCGCCGAGGATGGTGTCCTAGTTTTTTTTTAAAGGGGGAGTTGGCCGGGGATGAGGGGTGCCTAATTCAGAACGGCTCAGGGAGGGATGAGACCGGGGACGAGTGGCGACATTGAATTCAGATACGGAAATACGATGACAGATAGACGGTTTTCTTCACAGAGTGGATACTCGCGCAAAACAAAGTCCTAGTAATCTGTGAACGCATTCTTGGTAATTACATGTGTACCGTCATCAATCTTTTAAACAGGCCCAAACACTCGACTCGACTGTGGGTTTGTCGGCTCTCACACTCTGAATGACCAAAGACATTAACATGGGGGGGGGGGGGGGGGGGGGGGGGAATAAAGAATGAATGGTGTAATTTGAGCTGTCAGAGGGAGAATGGCCTTCGGGGACTGGTGTCCTTTAGGTTTGGTAACACACCAAAATGGAGGCTGATCATTTTAATTAAACAACGTAATCCCTCCATCATGGAGGAAGGTAGGCATACCTCTTGGGAGCCCAATGATTGGCTGGGAGACTAAGTGGAGTGGAAGGGTTGTAGAATGAAGGGGTGTTATTCCCACTCCGTCTTTCCAGAGCTCATTCTTCAGAGGATGGTGTGGTGCATCCTGGTACACACATATCGGAGGGGCTTGGGATAGGGGGAGGATGGACGGATGGAGGAGAAGACGGAGGCGATTATAATTGGTCGTCCGGGAGAGTCAGAATACCACTCTGTCTCTTTCCCCTCTATTCCCACCTCTTAGTTTCCCTTTTTACGTAGTAAATCTTTCCCATTTTAACTTGGGTAAAAAGGTATCTCTTTTCTTACTCATATTACCGTGCTGCACTTTCTGCTGTGACACCGACCCTAATTTCCCATCTGGTGTTAGTTAAGAACATCTTATCTTATCTCTTTGATTCTCGTTCTCTTTGTGGTGTGTTTCCAGTCTTAATGCATTTCCTGCGTTGTCTCAGACCCCGGCTCTGATAGCGATAGAACGCATCTCACGGCGATGCTACCGCAAGCAGCAAGCTAAAAATACAGCTGCAAATGTGTACCAGGGACATTGAGAACCTGCTTGTGCAAGTCCCCAATTTTGAAGGTGGTTAAGGTGCTTACGGCCATATTGTTTGGAAGATTGAACAGTACAGTGTGTTCCTTTTCACCTTCCAAGGTCCGGTTAACTCCGCCCCCTCCTGCCTACACGCTCAGCTCCCTCTTTGCCCTAAATGCACCAACTCATTTTTTCTCTATCCTATTGTCGTTTTCATCAAACACTCCATTAATCTTCTCTTTCTTTTTCATTAGGTGTTTTTTCCACTTCAGAATCTTTGGAGCTCTTTTATTTTCTCCGCTCTGTCACGAGTACCTCTGCAGGTATCTCTCTCTCTCTCTCTCTCTCTCTCTCTCTCTCTCTCTCTCTCTCTTTTTGTTCTCCTTCCTCCCCCAACCACCCACCTCAACTTTAGATTGATCACAGTCATTACCTCCATTAACGAGCTCAGATTGAGTTCTTCGCAGGGCTTCTCCCGAGAGCCCACTAGGTCACAGCGAGTGGGCATATGGATTACCGGATCCGGGATCCAGAGTGGTAGAGAGGGGCCCATCCTAGGCCACCCCAAGTACTCTATAATCAAGCACACTTTCAATGGCTCCATCGCTCTTTAATGACATTGCAGTCCTTATAATGCAAGGACAAAGCCATACATTACAGTCCCTACAATGAAGGGTAAATACATATTGTAGGTATGTCCTCATTATGGAGGGTAAATACATACATGGTTATGGTCTTCATAACGCTAGGGCAAATACACACGTAGTTTGACATGGAATTCCCTTAGCGGCTGTCCAAAGCTTTATGTCTGGGGGCTAACTTTCCTTTCTGACACTGCTCTCTCTCCCAGAGGTCCTTCAAAGGTCATGCATATATACCTGTGTTCACACACACACACACACACACACACACACACACACACACACACACACACACACACACACACTCTTACTCCCTCTTCCACACACACACACACACACACACACACACACACACATACACTCTTTCTCCGTCTTCCACACACACACACACACACACACACACACACACACACACACATACACTCTTTCTCCGTCTTCCACACACACACACACACACATACACACATAATCACACACACTCTTTCTCCCTCTTTCCACACACACACACACACACACACACACACACACACACACACACACATGCTTTACAGGCCAGTGGGACCCTGACTTTCCTGTTGTTCAGTTTGTTGTGTATTTTGTTACCAAGGTTACCCGACTCGCTCAAGCGATTCTCCCTCATGACATTTACTATTTTTACATGCAGGCATTATTCAGATGAAGGTGAATGACGATGATAATGTCATTCTGAATGAGTTTGCATGTGTTTTCGATATCTCGGTTGTCTCTCGCAATCAAACAAGGAACTGAACATCACAAGGTTATTCCGTGGCTGTTCTGAATGAGCTGAATGAACGCAGTCTTCCAGTAGATGATCCTCGTTGTTTGGGCTTCTTTCATAAATACATGACACAGTATATGACAATTTGAAACATTTCTAAGGTATTCGCGATAAGATCGAACCACTTGTAAGCATGTCTAATTAAAGAGTTATCACAAGATCCCCTCGTTACAAATACAATCAGAACATTATCGATATTATGTAAATGTTAACTGATTGTTAACCGATTGCGATCAAGATCTTAAGTTCCGAATTAGATCGGAACTTTAGCAAGCAACTTCAGCTCATCGGCACGGTCAAATAAACCTCAAACGCCACCATACAGCGACCGACATAATCAAGGCCAGGAGTGCCAGCAGTACCCCCCGCCGCGTACTTGTTTCATTCGCTAAACAAGTGTGACAACACATCAATCAAAGTCCCCATAAAAAAAAAGAGAACCCTTCAAAGATGCACCGTTCTCACTGGTCCAGAACGAGGGATGGGAGTGGTGGCGGAGCTGACAAGCTGCCCAGAGAAGCAGGTGTGGTGACAGGCTCTGGAGTCCCTGGTGGGTGCCCTGCGATGGACAGATTGTGATGGCCGGGAATGCAGAGTTGTTTTGATGGCTGATTTGCTGGCACGCCGTCATGCGGTGAGTCTGGGCGAGTGGGCGGGGCTTTTCAATTGAAAGGGGTCAAAGATTGTAGCTTCTTCACTTCTTCACTTGAGACGGAAAACACATTATTCATGAGAAGTGACAAGGTGGGCCGCGTCACAGTAAGGGCTCTGTGTGCTCTTCTGCTTGATTGGACAAAGGATTGTGAGTTATATGACATTAATGACCTTTATTTTGAAGGATTCTGAAAATGTTTTTTTTAGATCATTTATGATGGAAAATGTCCTTAAAAGCTGTTTTTCATTTCACCCAAAGCTATTTATCCTTTTCAGAAATGTTGGCACAGATTCGTGCCAAAGTACTATCCTTTTATTTTAATGTATTACGGTGCTTGCAAATTGCTTGTTTTACATGATTAACAAAATCACAGTTTTCAATTGGAATGAAGGAAATGCAGTCACCAGATTTCATAAAAAGCTAAACTAAACTAAATGATATAATAAACTGAAGTAATTTCATCGTCATGACAGTAAACAACCAAAGATCCCTGTCCACTCTCTTTTTGATCTGGCTACTTACTGATGAGTAGTCCAGAACAACTACAAATAATCATTATTACATCCACAATAATACAGTTGATTTGTGTAGCGCTTTTCTGAATACACAAAGACACCTCACAGAGCAAAGTCAATTATCGACAATAGTTACATTTATCTAATGTCCAAGTTATTCACAATTATTTCATAAATTAACCACTCGATGAGTATTGATGAAAGCGCGTCCATCGACAGAACTCAACAGGGATAAATAAAACCCATACATCAGCGTTGATGAAAGTAGCAAGAATGTAATTCACTATCGATCCTCTCTCCTCGGAGGCTGGACGTTGCCGCCTGACGTGGGGCTGTGAGGCAACGGAGAGAGACACACCACCATCGATCAGCACGTCATCCGGGCTGAATTTCATTTTCATAAGTGACTGTTGGCCAAAAGCAGCTGTGTGTCGCGCTGCTCCGGGGGATGAAATGCATCGACCCGCTGCCTTCTTTCTTTTTTGCTTTCTTTTCCCAGAAATTCTGTTATTTTAATCCCCTTGGCCGTTTTGGCAACATGGTTAGATGCTAGAATGACTTTACTTACTTGGGTACCGTCTGACAGCAGATTAAATATGGTGCAGCAGAAGGTTTAGTCCTCTCTTCTCTAGACACTTCTCAGTGAGGTTTTTTCATTTTGAATCAAGGCAGCGATACAGAGTAGGAGAATAGAATGAAATGGGCTGACTTGACTAGAGTAGAAAGAACAAGAATAGAAGAGAGCAGTTATAGAATACTATGAACACATGAATAGAATAGAGTGCAGACATGAATAGACTGGACTTGGAACACCTGGTTGTGCCAAACATACTCTTAGACTAAATAAGCATAACACCGACTGCCATCTCTGTATACATAAATAATCCTATAATTATACAAATTCATAAATAATTCACATCGTACTACACTTGTCTAAACTGAATAATAATCAGCTCTGTACGACACGGTGTCCCAGAGCTCTTCAAAATGCTTTGAAGACTTGTTAGGCGCAGGTTCAGCACGCACATTGGTTTGGACTGGTTACAACGTTAACACGAACACGACCTTCTCTCCTCTCCACAGAGGGCGTAGCCAGCGCAGCTCCTCTGCCGCTGTCGCCCGTGCTAAGGCTGGCTCCGCCCCTCGCCATGCTTTCCGCCATGCCCAAAACAACCTTCACCCTGGCGCTGCACGCCCCCGACGCCCATCCCCCCATGGGCCCAGACCCCGAGACTACCTCAGTCGAAGGAGATGGAGGAGGAGGAGGTGAGGAAGAGGAAGGAGCGTCGAAGCCTGGCTCGCCCACGACCATGGAGACGGACACTGCGGCAATGCCCGAGGATGGAGGAGAAGGAGGTGGTGGCGGCGAGGGTGAGGGGGAAGTAGGCGGGGAGACGGAGGAGGAGAAGGCCAAGCGTCTCCTCTACTGCTCCCTCTGCAAGGTCGCCGTCAACTCCTCGTCCCAGCTGGATGCCCACAACATGGGTGAGGAAGAGGGTGTGGGGTTTAGAGGTGGTTTGGAGGGGTGAGATGGAGAGGTGGATGGTGGTGGAGAGGAGGGTGGTGGTGGATACAAGGGTGGGGGTGGAGAGGAGGTTGTGAGCTGGGGGTGGAGAGGAGGTTGGGAGGTGGGGGTGGAGAGAAGGTTGGGAGGTGGGGGTGTAGGAGGTTGGGAGATTGGGAGGCTGGGGTGAAGAGGAGCCGGACAAGGTGCCTGTGACAGGGGGTCCGGGGGGTCCGTGCCATGCCGCTAACAGGAAAATAATTATCTGGCAGCGCATGAAATGGTTCCCCTCGGCAGCGGTGGAGCAGTGTTACTGAGCACAGGGTCTATTAATTGATTATGAATGTCTGTCGCCGTTGCAGGGGAATTGGAATTGTTGCCCAGGAGACCAAGGGTCCACTGTAAATGTAAATAATGCACTTGCTTCTACAGTTCCTTCACTTTATTGCAAATCAAACTCCCTTTAGTGTTTTCCCTTAGGGATTCAAAAATACCATAGGCAAAGGTTTCCACCACGAGGGAAAATATTGATTTGAATATGTATAATTGTACCCATAATTTGCTTTAGCTGTGGCTACTAGCTTAAACTGATATCACATTAGCTAAACTCAATCCTGTTACATTTAGACTCAATTTGCAGTGTGGGATTGATTAATGGTTTAATGTAAATTAAGTCTAAACGTTAAAGAAGTGAATCGGTAAAAGAACAAATTATTAATTAACAGTTGTAAACGTGGAATAAGTTTGTACAGTCTGTACTCAAGTACAACATAAAAGCTCTACACAAATCCAATTAAAAAATACTTAAGCTCATGAGCAAGTTCTTTACCCACAGGAGAACGTTTAGTCATTCATCAGACGCTTTTCTCCAAATCGACTTGAGAGTGATGCTGCAAACAATCAAAGCATAATATCAAAATTGGAGTAACAACTAAATAATAATTCTGCATGACCTACATTCGAAAAAGAGCTGGCCAGAATGCAGAATAGCCCTAGGAAATAACCCTAGAACACAAGGTTAGCAAGGTTAGTATAATGTTTCATGTTCAATGTGTTCCAGGAGGGTCTGGACAAGATGGTCTGGTGTTCAGGGTGTTTAACTCTCAGCCTAAACGTTCTGGGTTCTATCATTCCCTATGTCCGCCGTCTACTTGTGTGGGCATCCTTGAGCTAGCCCTACCAAATCCATTCACTGGACATTGCCATGGATAAAAGCTTCAACTCAGTAGTGCTCCATATTTACATCATCATAGACAGTACATTTCTGCACAAATTGAACCAATAAATCTTTTTTGCCCTGCAGGTACAAAGCACAAGACCATGGTGGAGGCGCGGACGGGGGTAGGGTCCATCAAGTCCTACCCCCGGACCGGGGTCAAAGGCAAGCTGGCGGCCGCTGCTCCGCCCACCAAGTCTGCCACGGGCCTTCAGAACAAAACGTTTCACTGTGAAACATGCGACGTGCACGTCAACTCTGAGACGCAGCTCAAGCAGGTGAGCGAGAGAGAGTAAGAGATGGAGAGAAGGTGAGAGAGTGAGAAGGAAGGCATCTCAGGAAGAGGATGTGTTTCAGTAGACCTGTATTCACCAGTGGTGCCAAGCTTTTTTTGGCCCGTGATCCCTTCTTAGATCCGATTTTTGTTTGCTTGTGGATACGAATCATTAGACAGACTTTGAGACATTTCAAACCTGAGAGAGAGAGAGAAAGAGAGAGAGAGAGAGAGAGAGAGAGAGAGAGAGAGAGAGAGAGAGAGAGAGAGTTGATGTTTCGATTAAATGATTGGAGAATTTATAATGAAAATAAACAAAAGTTAACATAAATCAATAAAGATGGGGCAGTACAGTTATGCTGGAATGGTTCCTGAGTACACCATGTACAACGTGGATACAACCGTTTCAAATCACGGAACAGTAGCATCAGTCTTGTTTCCCCTAATGCTCAACAAAACCGTCCTGCTAGCTGTACATGACGCAGACCATTTTTTAAAAGCAGCAAATACCTTTTGGGGATTAATTAAACCAAGAGAGCAGAAATGTATCTTATTTGATCTTGCTTTTAGTGGCATCATTTCAGGAATTTAATTTGCTAACTTTCTTTTATTTTTCCCTCCAAATATCCCTCCCTGGGCCCGAAGCTAGAAGTTAATATTCAAAACGAATTATATTCCTGATATGCAGCAGTTCATTCTTATCACGGCCTTGCGCCGGTTTCTGAATCATAGCCTTTTTTTAAGACGCATATTGGCCGTAGCTTTAAGATACTCCATCATCCATGTATTTATTAACCTTAAGTCTCGGGGAGACATTCCTACACGACTATTAATATCACATGCACGCCTTAACATCACATGAGCTTTATCTCTGGGGTAACCTGGAGGCCTGTTGTTGAGAGTGTATTTATTATTCACGTGGAGTGCTTTAGAGAGTGCTTTATGGCCAGCCGTGGGACTGAGCCAGACAAATGTTTGTCGCTGCTTACGTAACTCTTTTTTACAAATGGATATTGATTGTACAAAATCAAAAACCCAAATAAAAGTACAATCCCATTATAAGTTATATAAAATACACTTCACACCATATTAAAACCAATGCCTTTAAAATGTGCAATGAGGGCTGCCAATTATAACTTCAGTCTTTTCACTCACATTTCTCTTAGGAAATCTTTTTATTTCTCGTCTTTGATGAGAAGATTGCTTCCAAGTGAATTATACACTTAATTTAGAGGATTCAAAATGTCTGCATATCTACCACTGACCAAATCATCTCATCGTAATCCATCCCTAAGAAATAGCTTCATTTCTGACACAATTTTAAATTCTCTCTTCTGACTCAGTGGCCAACTGCCCACACATATATTGATTATATATATAATATTATTTTATATTGATATATTCCTTGTGCACCAGACCAAACGATGACCTAGAAATCCACCCAATCTCTCTATGGCAACATCCTAACCAATTAGCCATCTTGTGGATATTTTATTTTATTTAATGTTTAATCTGTCTTCCTTTCAGCACATCAGCAGCCGCCGCCACAAAGACAGGGCCGCGGGGAAACCGGCCAAGCCCAAATACAGTCCCTACAGCAAGCCTGCCAAGGGCCCCACCAAGACCCCAGTGAGTGGGCCCCACCACCGCTGCCTTTCACAAACCATAACATTAGTCTGAACATTAGTGTCGACCACGGTGTGTACAGATGGTTAGCATCTATAGCAGGCCGAGCTTTCAATTGTTTTCAAGGTTTTTGGAGAAAAAAAATCAGTAACGATACAATTACAGATTTTATTTTTATTATAACTTTTCATAACTTTTTGTATGTCTCCACAGTCAGATTGCAGACTACAGAAATTATGAATATGACTTGGGGGGGACGATTGTTATTATATATTATATTGTTCTAGAATCATTATTCGTGAGATAGGTGCTATCAAAGCCGTGATAGACATTGATAAAAGGAGGTAAATACTTCCACCGTACAATATCGAACTTGAGCTGATTAAGGTCGTAAACACACAGGGTTATTAAAATAACACAGGATTGAAAAGAAATCCTAATTTCGGATCCAAGTGACATTTATTCAGTGCAAACCATCAAGTACTTCAAATGGAGGAAAACAAAAAGAGAACAAAAAATAAATGAAACCGCTAATAATTATTAGCACAAACTGCTCGACAACCTGCTCGTCCTGATGGCAGAACACATGCGTTTAACACCATGGTTTAAATGCCGCCAAACATTGAAGAAAACAACGGTAAATGCGTCTCGTAAATAAACAGAACTCATCGTGGCAGCTGTTGGGTGATGCGGGCAGCATGCGAGTTCACAGAGTGGCGTTAAGGACGTTTTCCAACGCCATCGTGGTGCTCCAAGTTATCGGTAGAGGAGCTCCGCTGATGAGCACGGCGTTCGGGAGATGCTTCCCTGCGGGCGGTTGCGGAGCGACCAGCCTGTTGTTGATGGCCCACAGCATCGGCTGCTGCTACGGTCCGGTTGCCGTGACAGCTCGACTTTTTTCCATTACCGATACAGAAGATTAAGTTCGATAACTTCCATGACCTTTGTAAGATGTCCCGCTTTGCGCCGGGAGTAGCTCTTGTCTGTTCCTGCCTGTCCATCTGTCTGTCAATCGCAAAAGCCATTTTTCTTCTTATCTATGCTTTCATTTACCCTCTTTCTTTCTTCTTTCTCCTATCTTTCTTTCACTCAATTGAACCATCTGTGTTCAAAACCACCAGCCTCCCTCCACCGGCGCTGCTGAGCTTGAATCAACAGTAAATACCTCCACTGCTCTCTCTGTCTGACGGTAGGCAGCAGCGCAGGGTATTGATCTGTTGATCTATTCCTCCTCCCTCTCCGCCAGGTGAAGCTGTCGGTGGGGAAGGACCTCTGCCCGCCCCTGCCCGCCCAGATCATGCCCGCCCACCTGGCTGCGGTCGCCGCCGCCGCCGCCGCAGCCGCCATGGGCAACACCTTCTCCCTGCGCCATGTCCACCCCACCAGCCACGTCCACCCCACCAGCCACGTCCACCCCACCAGCCACGTCCACCCCACCAGCCACGTCCACCACCTCCCCACTGGCCACACCCACCACCACCTCACTACAGGCCACGCCCACCATCTTCCCACAGGCCACGCCTCCAGACCCACCCTCTTCCAGACCCAGAGCCTCCCAGCCGCTCTGCTACGCCCCGCCCCTGGCCCAGTCAGGACATCCCACCCACAGGTGGTGTTCGCCCCTTACTGACCACCCCCCCCCACCCTCTGGCCCCCTACTGGGCCCAGACTTCTTCTTCTATGCATCGCCTCTGTTAGCCACCAACCGCCAACAACCACAGAGGGCAGGGGAGTGGTGGGGCAGTAGTATGAAACTGAAAGTCGTTCCTACAGTACCACCTATGTATGAAGTATGGTCATGCATCTTGATTTGGGGGGGGGGGGGGGAGACTTGGAGACCCCCACCCGGCTCCTCAGGGCCATTGATGTCGAACTTGAACCACCCCGCCCCCACACCCAAGCCAGGACCTCTGTTTGTTCTGCAATAATGTCAAATACTAAACTATGTGTGAACTATGCAGTGTCGTTGATATGCGCCGCAGAGGCGCAGTTTAAGCTATAATTGTGTGTTTGTGCGTGTGTGTGGGAGATTGGTGAGAGTAGGTTTCATTTGTTAATACATGCAGGTGCAGCGCTAAGATGCCGCGTGTTTGTTTACGGTCACAAAGCGTGAGCACGGTCCCTGCTTCTAGCGGTTTGCACTTTAAGCCCCGCCTCCCTGGTTTTCTAGACTGCTAGCCTTTGTCTTGTGGTTAGAGTAGCTACTGTTATCTCTCTTGCATAATGTGCCATTGGTGTGCGTGTTTGTGTTCCTATCACTGCTTAAACATGTGTGTTTATGTGTGTGTGTGTGTGTGTGTGTGTGTGTGTGTGTGTGTGTGTATGTAAATGTGTGTGTATGTGTGGCCGTGTGCAAGGTACTCTGTGTGTGTGTGTGTGTGTGTACACACCGGTATTTACTTGTTTTGGGGTCCATTTGGTTGAGTGTTTATGCACTTGCCTGAGTGCGAGTGTAAGTGTGTGTGTGTGTGTGTGTGTGTGTGTGTGTGTGTGTGTGTGTGTGTGTGTGTGTGTGTGTGTGTGTGTGTGTGAACGAGAGTTAAAATGTCTCTGTATGTGTGTGTGTGTGTGTGTGTCTTTACGTGTGCACATACCCAACCCCTGTGCGCCATAAGTGAACCTGCCGTTCATCTCAGCTGACAGACCAAGCGCACATCGTTCATGATTCTGGACCCCAGGGACCACAAGGTGTGTGTATATTCATGTTGATGTGTTAAAGGTGAACCATTTCAAATAAAAAAAGTCCTACTTCAGTCAGTTCTCTTCTTTCTGGTACCCCCACAAAGCCAATGGGGGGTGTAATATGGGTTTGTGTGAGTCTATTGGTGTGTGTGTGTGTGTGTGTGTGTGTTATCAACTCCATTGTTCTGGGGTGAGGAATGGCTACACAGACAGTGTGAGGACTTCCGCGCCCACTGGGAACAGCCACACCACCACATATAAATACACCCATTGTCCCTGTGAGCATAGTAGACAAGAAGTGTTCATAATTTCACTGACAGGTATTGAGGCAATGCAAACAGAGTGTGTACATTCACCACATGTGTAGGCATACATCAGCCATACATGCTCTCTTGTTTAAATAAGCACAGAACAAGAAGACACTGTTGAATCACAGACGTATACGTGGACGGTGAACCTTGAATGCCAACCGTCCTAAACGTCTGCTAACTCGAAAATCACTAGTTCCTCTGGAGATAATATAACTCTGAGAGCACTCGCCTTAGCGCTTTAACGCTGACATTTTGAAGAAGCACCACTTTGTCACGACACCATAACTCAAGTGGCGCATATTAAACCCCAGTTGTTTAGTCTGTAAACTTTTCCATGAACCCTGCGCACCATTCGTCTCTCTCTCTCTCTCTCTGTCTCTCTCGATCTCTTTTTCTTCCATTTCTTAGCACATTTTAGCCGCCAACTGTGCGTTGAGATTGATGCCCTGACGCGTCGACACTTGGCCGTCCGTCCATGGGAAGGAGAAACTCTCAGTAAGCTTCGATCCCTCTCCAAAACCAACATGGGAGGCAGCTTATCAGGCAGCTGGACCAGTGGAATCTGTGGTTGTAGTTCTGACAATCTGGGCCGCGTCTCAAGGAAAAAACAACCATTAAACAATGACTATTGACTGATGACTAATACTTTTTTCAAATGTGGGAGAATTATCCCCCAAGTGAATTCCCATATTTATTGAGCTTGTTAATTTGTTAAATCCTTTTAATTGAATCAAACCCTTTGTTTTAATTTCATGAAATTAGCTAGTAGCTTGTGTAAATGTAATTAAAAGCAGCGGTGCTTTTATGATAGGCTAATTTACACCTTAAAAGATAATGCTAGGTTTATCATAACCACAGTAATGGTTTCCTCTTCTCATAAACACTGGCTACTGGCTAAGTTTAGCTTGTTTCTAATAAGGTCAATAGCTTGTTTACAGTTACAAAACTGACCAACCTCCTAGCCAGTTAGCTTAGCACATTTGCTTAGCATGTCAGAACTGAATACTATCACCTCCATTTCACTCACCCTTGAATGACATACAGCAATGTTTGCCAGGGGGCCGGTGGGGGAGACTCAGTCTCTTCCTCTGCTCTTCCAGAAACCCATCAACACACCCACCGCAAGCCTCTCCCTGCCTCCCCCTACAGCTGAGAGAAAGGAGAGGGGAACAGCTGGATGTTTCAGCCAGCCAGGCCTGGATCATCAGATGGGAAGACATGCCGGATGAAACCGCTTTGTTTCCCCAGAGCTGTTGACGTTATCTCTTATTGGGACTTGATATTCGGGGGAATATATGTTTTTTGAATTAACAAAGACAACTTTCTACCCAAAGAAGCCAAAAACTGATATACATGATATACATAGGAATAAATAAATACATGTTTTTCTTAATAAAATAAATTTGAGGGGTCTGAACAAATTGCTCCTGGAAGATAGAATGTGAATAAACAAATCCATATGTTTTCAATTTGTAACATTTTGAAACATTTAGCTTCTTTATCTAGAGTTACCCTCAATCTGTATTATAGTAAGAGAGTAATTATATGTACTGATACATAGGTACGTATCAGATATCCTAACTGCCTCCAGCTAAACTGATGCAAAAAATCATGATTGCACAGAGAAACGTACAATCTGCTAAATAAATTAAATGTAAAAAAGACGTTATGCAATGCAAAACGTGAGCTCAATCAGAGGCTCGGAGCTGTCAACTTTTAAATTGCAAGGGTAGGCCTATGTATCATGTATTTATCACATGGTGTGTAGTACTGCCAATAAATTAGGTTAGAACAGAAAAATATGTCTGACATGAAATCCATGGGTGTCTAACTTTTCCTAGCTGTCTTCATAAAATCGTTTCTAATTCATTATTTTAGCACGAAATAAAGTGGAAGCAAACATCAGCAATAAAAATAAAAATAAATCTTTTTTTCATTCCAAAAGTTTTGGAATGAATTACATCATTTGACAAATATTTGCGGTGTTCGGGTCCCGGTGGATTGTTACCGGTGTTTTCGGCAGTGAATGTTGAACAGAACAGGCTGCTATACGCTGCAAGCTGATAGTGCGCTGGCTGTTTAGCTATATTCCCCTGGCTGTCTCTAGCGTCTGATAATTATATTCAGGCCTTCCTGCAAGCTTATCTACTGCATTACGGTCCGCAGAAATGCTCTTTTGCTGTTTATTTGTTATAGTGCTGTGCTTTAAGTTACAGATGGTAGGACATACATTTTCACAAAATAAAAACAAACTAAATTAAACATGGTTATTAACAAGCACCCAACTCCTCCGCTTATTTAATGTGGTTGTAGCTTAGTTTATCACAGTGCTAGGTTATTTTAGCAGGGAGGCATGTTGCTTTAGCATAGTAGAAGTAGTAGGTTAGTTTTACGCTACCAACCTACCACCTTAGCACAGTGTTAGCTTAGAACAGTGGTGGAGATTTTAAGGTGGTGCTAGGTAAGTCAAAGTATAAATATAGCTTTAAACAGTTTGAAATCATTATAAAACATCTCTTTGCAATGTACAACTCACTCCAGGTCATATTTTTCCGATTTGTGTAGTGTTGTACTTTTTCGTTATCTGCAATTTGTCACAGGCTTCCAGCAATCTGCTCCAGTCTGCTATTTTCCCATGTTATCCAGAATGACTTTTTCTAAATCCCCCTCAACATTATGTAAATTGTACATTTATAAATGCAATTGATTAATCAAATGCATTATAACGATATATATCACAGGCTTTATTATTAATTGTGAAAGCTACACAAATGCAATGTGCCACACGGACGTGGGAAAATAGAGCTGGTGAGTCGGCTGGGAGAGCTAGCCTAACAATGCTAACTTTAGCTCAGCTAGAACATTAATGGCAGCTTTTTGGTGATGGATTGATCCTGTACCACTCGCTTTCGGAGATAAACTCAAAGTCCCAAACCAATTTATTTTTACCTTTCACAGAGTTCCGGTATGCAGCTATTGCTAAGGCTAGCAAGCAAAAACAGTCTTTTGATTGTACATAATGATAACTACTTTGGTTAGCATTCCAGCGCATTAGGGCTTCAACTCGGGACGATCCAGCCGGATATAAGTGGTATATATTGAGTCTCTACTCTGAGGGTCGGATAGAAACACCTGCAATAAATCCCTGCTTTAGTACCAGCAGTCGTTGGAAGTTCAAAAGAATCAGAAGGAATATGGGGAGGGATTTGCCAATAACAGTCTGCTGAGAACTGTCGGCACAGTGGGTCGATCTTTCAGATGGATGCAGTTTGTTTAAGTGATTATAATGCTGGCAGACAAAAATACATTCACATTACCAGCAGACTAGAGACCTCAATTCAAGCCTACACATACAGGGAGATAATTCTAGTCATGCAATACTTACTCTTAAGGTGTACCTGTATTATCCAGGTAGATCTATGCTATACAGCTGTACCTGTACTATCCAGGTGGATCTGTACTATACAGGCATACCTGTATAGCAAATAAATACAGCTGCTGATGTAAAGCTGCACTTATTTACTTATATGGAACGTAGATACAGGTCATTAGGGAGCAGGAAAGGTCAAACAGTGAATACACAGATAAATCCTTAAGGAGCAGGTAATAGCAGGTTAGGAATCTTGCGCAGTCTGTGGACCACTACATACACTATGCTTCCACCGTCGTACTGTATGTGACATAACTGATACTGTTGTTCTGCAGGCAGTAATCCTTACTGACCGCATAATGCCCTAATGAACGAATCACACACTAATGGAGCCTTTCCTCCCCTTCAAACATCTGCGTCTACTGTTTCAATGGCCACTACTCTCAGGGTCATTACCCCCCCCCCCCCCCCCCCCCCCTCATTATAATGTATTAGCGACCGACCCTGACCTCGCTACCCTTTCTCGTTCATCACGTGTCCACAACTGCCGCGTAAATTACAGAGGTCATCAATTTTCGCCACAAACAGACGCCACTCAAGCTAGACGGACACCGTGACCCCTCCCATATATAACCGCGGGTAGTGGGGGCATAAACACTGAGGGCCTGTTTGACCCTGGAGTCGGGGTGTGGGGGATAGAGTGGGGAGGGGAGGTGGGGGGTCACTCAAGTGTGAACACCCCTGAGAGGTGCCATAAATTATAGCGAACGAAGAACCGCTAGAAGGAACGGTTCCGGAGCAATGGTCGGTGCTCGTAAATCAGGCCATGTGACAGGGTATGCGACGAGCACAAACGTGTCCAACGCGCCATTTCACCCTGGGGGAACCGAGAACAAATTCACAGAGATTTAATTTTTTAAGTTGAAGAAGAAAGTACCCATGAAGGAAGGTGTGAAGTTGTCTCAGATACAGGTAAAGAGAGAGAGAGAGAGAGAGAGAGAGAGAGAGAGAGAGAGAGAGAGAGAGAGAGAGAGAGAGAGAGAGAGAGAGAGAGAGAGAGAGAGAGAGAGAGAGAGAGAGAGAGAGAGAGAGAGAGAGAGATAATGATAATGATGCATGCTGCGAGATCCCAATATCCTTATGTATCCTGCCTGGAACCCATGCAGCCGGATAGAAAGGCGAATACATAACAATTGCTGGCTTATTCAGAGTTATAAAAAAAATACAAAAAACATTTTGGTGTCTTCAGGTGTTTTCCGATCAAAAAATTTCAGAGACTCTGAGCTGTTAGATGGACTGAGTCTGGTCCAGGTGATCTTGGGAATTTTAAGGGGTGTGATTTAACACCCTGACTGATTGGGCAATTGACACATGTTTTGGTGATAGCTGGAATATATTCGACCTACACGCTTAGTGTTATCTTACCCTGGGTCTCCTTTTAACATTTGCCTAATGGAGATCAGGCCCGAGTGGTATTCAATCATTGGTTGAAATTGTATTATTACATTTGTATTATTATCAGGATTTACTAGGATTAACTACGGTTATCTAAGTAGCTAGAATATTCTATAATAAACATTTCTGAACATCCTGTATTTGAGAATTAGGAAATCCAAGATACAGGACTCTTATCTCAGTTGAATAAATTGATAGAAAGGCTAAATCAATATGCTAAATAAATACAAAAACAAAACACACGTATCGATACATGTTATGCCTAGTTTGTGTAGACCTACTACCTCGACGCACATAGCACACACAATGAAGGCGATCGGGAGTTAAGAGTTTGCCGAAGATATCCTTGGGTCGTCAGCGGAACACTGCGACATCATAACACCACCAGGCACCGAGCGCTAATATATTCTGCATGCAGAGCTAATCGTAATGAGACTGTCACCGCCGCGACGTCCCAGGGATAACAGTGACAGCTGGGACAGGTGACGCCTGCCGCCAGCTACGACTACCATTTCTCGCCCATTCTACTGCGTGCTGCAAACACGACACAGAGGAGCAAAAACAATCGCTTTTCTCACCCGCCGTTGGATAGGTCGATAAGTAGGCCCTACAATGTGCCAAACGGTAGCCTCCATAAATGTTTCTAAGGAGGTCAACTTTTTCCTTCGAATTATTATCAAGAAACAACAGCAACACAGCTTCCAGATAGGACTCTTGTTAATTGGCAAATTATTTATTATGTTGTTGATTCGATTGAAAAAAAATGTTTTACTATGACTGCGAAAAACATCAATTTCACCCGGCATAGTTACCGAGTAGCAGCGTGATTTATATTGGTTAAATTGACGATCTGGACGAATAGGGCTAATTATTTATTTGTGTCCCTATTACACTGAAAGCTTCCAATACAAAGACGATTCATCATCTGCACAACAGATCAACATCTAATTCATTGAGTTATATTGGGATTTTAAACGTCAATTCTGGCCTTCCTCACGGTTGGATAAATGTATCCAAATAATGTATTTTTCCAACGGTCATGCATTTGCAGTGGTCTTGCGCCAACCTGTGGTGAATCCCTGTACGTGCCGGTAAATAGCAACATTTGGTCCTTCTGTAAGATATTCAATCTGTTTTGTTTCATGGACAAATCATTAGAAGCCGTACAAACCATAGAACATGTTGGAGTTATTAAAATGAAACAATAACGAAAGCCGTTGTGATAAATACTGACAGGTGTGTATAATAATCTTCTTAATCAAGCAATAAAACAATGTTGACACATGCTATGCATTAAATGTTTTATATTGCTCAGAAAGGCATAGTCCTTGGAAATCTGAATCAAGACTGCAATCTCATGATAACCCACCATTTCATTACAAATATACTGTTTATGTGGATTGATATAACCTAGATCTGTTCCTTGTAGATAAATATTGTGCCTGTTTTTTTAAAACTACATAGAAATGCAAAACCTTTGTATCAGTTTGGCAGGCAACAAAGATCAACAAAGATTTCAAAAGGCAGTACTGGTTCCAGGGCAACGGTTTCCGTGTAGAAAAGGTCCATGTGATCTTGGGGATTTTAAGGGGTGTGATTAAACTCCATGACTGATTGGGTTATTGATGATATATTTTTTGGTGATAGCTGGAATATCTTCGACCTACACGGTTAGTGTTGTCTTACCCTGGTTCTCCTTTTTACATTTGTCTCATGGAGATCAGGCCCCAATGGTATTCGATCATTAGTTGAAATCAAAATGAAAAACCTCTAAATCAGTTTGGCAGGCAGCAGGCAACAAAGACCACTTGCAGATTTCAAAAGGCAACACTGGTTCCAGGGCAACGGTTTCTATGGAGAAAAAAAAGATTAAACTATTCTACTTACTTTGGGCATATATCAAATGGAGTAAAAGTGAAAGATAATGGCTTGAGCCTCTTTACGGGACAGTGGCTCTAATCCCAATGTATCCTTAGACTCAGATACTTGAGTAGCAAGGTTGTTAAGTTAAATCGATATACCTTCTACCCTTTTATTCAAATATTTGCTTCAATGATGTTCACACATTACACCTTAGTGTCAAAAACGACTTAACTGAAAACATTTCATACGGACGGCATTCCTTTCACATGGCAAGACACAACATCATCACCACAGAGAGTGGCCGTCCTCTCATTCTGGCACTCTGTAAAATAATAAGAACTCCAGGAATACAACCCTGGCAGATTGCAGTGTCTGTGGACCAGAGACAAGCTTATTCACAGGCTTCCATGGACAGCTGCAATTGCATCGAGAGAATTGCCTCTATTTGTTTTTGATCAGCTCTCTTCTCATTCGACCTGAGTTGTCCTGAGCCCACTCCCTCTCTATATTTCTCCACCATGGAGAACTGTTACATTCACACACCTAAGCTGGAGCTATCATAGCGCTGGGTGCGCACATGGGATGGGCTGTGTGGTGCCATGTTTCTTGGGACGTCACTGCCCTTAGTGTGACATGCTTTGTAAATGTGCATTTCACATGGCAAAAAAACACTTGGAATTTAATGTAATTGGTTTGAAATTAAGGAAGCAACACCAAACAACAGGACCATTTATAAACCATAATCGGACAGACAAACAGAGAGAGAGTGAGAGAGTGAGACAGCGAGAGAGCAAGAGAGCGAGAAAGCGAGAGAGAGACCGACAGACAGACAGGTAAGGTTTCAGGACCATAGACAGCGTATGCAGGGACAGAGGATAACAGTAAACACCAATGCCCCTCAGAGGCCATTCTCAAAGACTTTAGATAATTTAAAGTCTGATAGTACATATTGCTCAAATCTCAGTGAACGGGGCCATTTTATTTTGCTTCATATTTGTTTTGACCGATCATTTTACTGGCACATGATTGGCTATTAACAGCTAGCACAAACTCGACCAGTACTAGTAAACTTTTCCCGGTGGGAAGACAAGTTAAAACATCCTGTCATTGTTAGACAAAGTGTATGTAAAGGTTTCAAATAAACACTGCAGACTGGCCACTGTAGAAATACACTTATTAAAATCCTAACAGGATTGTTCCATGGCATAACTCCGCCCCTTTCAGTTTTTGGTTTCCGGCCCAGGCTCTGGTGTCTCCCTCAAAAAGTTATGCGAGATTAGGCCCGATGCAACTGTCTCCGATGTAGGCCAAGGTCTATGGTGCTTGTTCATAAGAATGCATCATGAGATTTTTTGTTGCCAATACTCTGCCATTTTGAGATGCCTTGAGACAGTTGTAGTTATGTATAATCCTTAATACATTTTGATATACCGTAACCTAGGCTAATCAAAACATTGTTTTGCCATGTCTCACATGAGAAATGCTGCGGCAGTTTCAAACACAACAATGTCTCCCCATAAAGACAAATAATTTCACGATCAAAACACAATTTCTACCAATAACATTCCTATGCTCCAATGCTTCCGTCATTGCGATTTGATGTCGTGATGTACAAGCCCTACATATTCCTTTGGCCTCCCGGGAGTGACAGACAATAGTTTCACCCTGTTGACCCTTTAGGACAGTACATGACAACCAGTAGGCAGCTGCTTTCTATATATAACCACATGTATCTGAATCATGTTACTATGTATCTGAATGAGTAAATAGTAACATGATTAATTGTATTATTTGTATTTAGCCTACTTCAGTTATGTCTTTGTAAGCAAGACCGGCTCTAGCCATTTTGGTGCCCTGGGCAAGATTAGGATTTGGCGCCCCCCAAGGGCGTAGGTAGTGTTAAAGGATATCCGGGGCTTGGACATTTTCGGGTCAACAACTTTTTTCAAGCCTATTTGGGGTCGGCACCACATGCCAAAGACCCCACCAGTACTGCCTCATCACCACCCACTCATTCTACAGTAATTATATGGACAAAAATCATCAGACATCAATTGTTTCAAGACAACAATATATTTTTAAAATTTTATAAATTAAAATTACTTACTTACAAACAAACACTATTATTAACAAATGTGTAAACAAAAGCACTATTAAAGTTACGCAACATAACTTTTGCAATAAACAAAGAAGATAAGAGAAAACAGTAAGAAAAAAGTATTCAATCAAAACAACTTTGTGTACTGTTTTTCATTCAAAATATGTCCTGTTTGCAGAGAACATTAAGAACTAAGATTAAATTCAAGAAGCAATCATGTTCTATGAAAAGGTTATGTGCAGGTTTGAAACAATTATTAACACGGTCAGACAGTCCTAGTCAAAGCAAACATGTAATGAAAAGGTTTTATGTTCAATAGACTCCCCCCCCCCCCCCAAAAAAAAAACACATTGGAGTAGTTAGCAGAGAGAGAGAGAGAGAGAGAGAGAGAGAGAGAGAGAGAGAGAGAGAGAGAGAGAGAGAGAGAGAGAGAGAGAGAGAGAGAGAGGTGGAGGGGTAGGGCGAGAGAGAAAGATGAAGAGAATGAGAGAGGGGTACTGAGAGAAGTGGAGATACAGAGAGGGCAGAGAGATGCAGAACGAGGTAATGAGACTGAGAGGAAGTTAAACAGAGGTAGAGAGAGGGGGAAGTAGAGTGTGTGCGGTAGAGATAGAGATGTGATACACTCCAACACACACTAGTAGTGTGACAATAGGTGGCTGCTGTTGGCTCAAGAGTGACATGAGGTTTATGTGAAAACAAATATATAAGCAGCGCGCGTGTGTGTGTGTGTGTGTGTGTGTGTGTGTGTGTGTGTGTGTGTGTGTGTGTGTGTGTGTGTGTGTGTGTGTGTGTGTGTGTGTGTGTGTGTGTGTGTGTGTGTGTGTGTGTGTGTGTGTAAAGAAAACAAACGTTAAAGAGCAAGTAAACCCACTGTTTCAGCTGGAATTCGAACTGAGGTGTTTTTTTTTTTAAAGCGTTTTGGGCTGATTGTTCCAGGAAGGAGAAGGGGGCGTGTTATTCCCATGGTTACGACCCACGGCAACTTTGTGATAAAATGTTTTAGTACCGTCGTTGTGTATGAGCATTATAATGAGCGATGTTGTATATGAAATGCGCCACATAAAAATAAACCGCTGCTCAGACGCAGCGTCACCATCCACACACACCGTGGCGTTTAGGTGTCCGGGAAGCCTTACCCTCTCTAGACGAGCAAAGGTTATTAACCCTCTTTAGAAGATTTTCTTTTTAAATAGGGTAAATAACTGATGTTCTTCTCAATACTAAATCCTTAAAACACGTAGTTCTTAACGGATAATAACAAACACAAACCAATTCCTTTAGTATCCCACGACACCGCATTCTGTGGAAATATAACCCAGGTCTAATTACACAATCCTTGTTTTTCTTACCAATAGGTTCCAAAGCAGTGGCCACCAACCACCAGGAACAGTTTTAATGAGTTTGTGTTGAGAAGAACATCCGTTATTTACCCTCTTTAAAAATAATTGAAAGAGTGTAAATAGCCCGGCTATAATAAGGCACATCACCGGCCCTGATTGTAAAGCAGACGCTTTCACTTTAACCAAGGCAACCAGAGGTGCCGCACCTGATTACATTTGTACTGATTAGTTCCCGGCTTCGTTAGGTTTCACAAGTACGTTCACCTGCTCTCGCGCTCCGTTTGGTTCAGCTCAGTTAACCAAACAGCACGTAGTAGGTTTCCCCCACCGTTTAGCCGTCTACGGTTTCCTGGACAACACGGTAATGTTCTTATTAGGTTAGAAATTGAACCAGAACGTTTAGTCAGGTCATTTTCTGCTTAAAGGTTCGGCCATGCGACTAATGAATCATTTCCGCTGGTTTACAGCTTAATTAAGAATACTTTTTGACGTAAGCCCAGGAAACTCTGTTGTGAGTAGAGAATGCAAGCCTACTATTTATTAATGTTGGCTGTGGAAGTTATGATCCTATTTGAAATGACCTGCCAACGAGTAGTCCTTTTCGTTGCGTTGACTCGTAGTAGCCTATTTGATTTGTGTTAACCTGGTGGTTGGTATTGATAGCCTATTTGTTGTGTAGGCTCGTCTCGCTGCGTTTGGTTCAGTTCAGTAAACCGAACAGCACGTTGGTTATGCCGTGCTTCCTAGACACTGGATTTAATGTTACGTGCCATTTTCTGATCAACGGGTAGGCTATGTGACTAATGAGAACAATCTGTTCCTCTGTTGTACAGCTTTATTACGAAGATTTTCCGAAGTAAACCGAACGAAAGCTCTGGACCTGCTGTGAGTAGACCATGGATGCATATTTTTCTGACTACCTAATTTAAATGTAAATTAGGCCTTATTTAACCTAGTGTAGGCAATTCATTGAAAGTCATTGGAATGCGCTCAAAGAGGGTGCTGGGATTCTGCAAGGTGAAGGGGCAATATGTGACTCAGCGACTAGGACACAACCTAGGGTTTACACCGAAGAACAATTTCAACGTTTCTCTCGGATCTTGAAGCCGACATATGATCTGCCTCTCCAGCTGGAGGGGAAAACGGCTTCAGCTCAAAATGGGTCTTAGTTGTGAGCTTTCCAAGAGCCATCTCCATCTGAGCCAGGAAAGGGCTAATCTGCTTGCTGCTCAGAAGCGATGGAAGACCTGATGATGGAAGACCTACAACCCCACCACTGGGTTTTCCTTCTGAACAGATTATATTCTGCCAACCACTTTCTCCAAGTCCTATCCCTGTTTTCGGTCTAATCAAAGCTGCACGGTTTGAATCTGTGAAGGCCACTCACCCAGGAACCACTGGACTTTCAGGTCACTTCAGGGACATTGAGTCTACCTTTTGGAGACACCCTGCATAACCCAGCCACAATACCGATGTCGGATCCCCTGAAGAATGGTGTACATTATCGGTCTCTGGTTCCTAAGGTATTATGGTTAACAGCAATGGTTGTTCTGCAGTCTGCCATTGGAAAGCTCCTAAATGGCCCCTATTTGGGAGGGGTCTCAACATCCTAAATGTAATTCCCTTCCCTTCATTCCAGTGCAATTCACTCCTTACAATGTGTTGAAATGTTAGGTAGAATAAATGCATTAATGCCCCAGAACAATAATATTTGTCATATTTGGAATTACTAAAGGTAAGACTTTACTAATTGGTTTGTGCCGTTTTTATAAAATCATGGATGAGTTGCTGGAATGTGATAGTGGTGTAAGTCAGGCTGAGAATGGTCTAAGTAAATGGTAATTATTTCAGCAGTAAATCAATGTAAAATACATGATTCTTCACTTGTTTGAATGAGCGATGGCGATCTTACTAGGTATCTGGGTGGAGGGCATCCCTACGGGAACCCTCGACTTAAGGGGTCGATGATCACCTCGTCCCATCTCTTCTGGCTTCCAGGAGGTGCTGGACGCTGAGACAGTGTACAAGATTGTCAAGAAGTTCCTGGGTGGGACAATTGGAGAGGCGGGGAGATGTACCACTAATCTGCCAGCTTCTGTTCCTGAGGAAGTAGAGGGTGAAGGTAGGGTTCAACAGTCAAATCCAGAGGAACCAGTGGGAGAATGAGATGGCCTGAAGGTCCATAGATGTGAGCTTTGCTTCAAAATAGAGATGGCAGCACAAGTGGTCTGTCCGTGGATCCCGATTCATGCTACAGACACCACAGTCTTGTCAGTAGAGGAAAACATTTCAGTCAGTCATCCTTCTCCAGGGAAAACCTTCATGAAACCTGATCAATTACTCCATTACATAAAACTATCATTCTTCCTTTGTTTTAAATAACTTGACACACACGGTAATGAAATCCTGAGAGCAAGAAACCTAATTTATTGAGTTTATTAACATTTTTTTTGTTTCTCCAGACACTCAAACTGATTAGCCCATCACTAGTAATGCTGTTTTCAATCATTAAAATTCATTGAGCTGTAACAGCCAACTGTCTGTCGGGTTAAATCTGCTAGCAGCCCGCTAGCTGTACGTTAGCAAAGTCCAATACAGTCCGTCGTATAAAATTGAAGGAGAGCCGTCCCTTACGGCAACATGATCGACAGTTGTGCAACGCAATAAAAGTTCCTCAAGACATTTGAGAAAAAAGTAACAAGACACCAGGAGGGGGGCTGGGGGAGAAAATGTTAGTAACACTACATTTACCAAAAATGTTTACCAGTTGATGACAAGGTGAAAAAAACAGACCATTAATTAACTGTACATTCGTGTGGATGCATCCTGATTAATTGTAAAGTGGAAGCCAACATTGCACCTCAGAAACATGGGAGTATAATTTAAAGCCATGAGATGGTTGTTTTTGTTGTCAGCGAATTATCAAGATTGAACTATAAACCACCCATTATTTATGCCAGCTGAAACCAATGCTACCACTTGAAACAGGTCCTCAGAGCTAGGAAGTAGATGATTTTCAATGACGAGCTCCGACACCAACCAACACACAGCTCTACGGCGCTCTAATGTTACAGGAGTCAACCCTTGACAAATCAAAAGTCAAGAAACTGCTTCCCCAACCACAGATAAACTCAGGAATCCTGTTGAGCCAGCTACATAAGGGCCCACAGGGGAAATTGCCCTTTTATGTGCCTGCAAACCGGTCTACCACCTGAACTAGAAACAATTCATTGGATTCTTTTCCCCTTTCAAAATTCTGGTACCCCATCATGAAGTAACTTAATCAATTTCATAGTTTAGCATAACTTTAGGCATATTTACATAAATGGTGGAGTGATATCATCTAGTCATAACATATTTTTTGGAGCAGTTTGTGACATGGCCAAGGGGCAAGGGAAAACTCAGTTTAGTATGTTCAGAAAGTGGGCTTGTCCTCACATGCTACACAGGCGCATAGCATGTTGGTCAGCATCTGAAAGCGAAGGAGAAAAACCTCTTATTCCAAGCATTGGCGTGCTGTGACTGAACGGATGTTTTTCTACACCGACGATCAGCTGCCAGATACATTTCTTTAAGGATATTTATTTTGATCGGGTGGGGAAAAAACTTAAAACGCCCACACGTAGAAAATGTATCAGAGGCAACTTCGTTCAAACCCTGTCCACGTAACAGTTACACGTAACATGTTAGCATACACACAAAACATGAACAATTACGCCCACCTTTTTATACTTGAGATTCTCGCTTGAAAGTAAGGAATTAGTATTCCAACTGATTAAAATATATTATTGTCTTTTAGGGTTGTGTAGTGATACATGCATCCATTATTATACTGATATACACCATTTTTAAAAACAAAAGTAAAAAAACAAAGACCAACAAAAGAAAGTATTAGAAACGCAGCTATACAGAGTCTTTAGCTATTCTGGGGGGAAGGGTGTTGGTTGGGGTCAGATCCGATGGCAGGAAAGGAGAAAAGCCCAAAATCCAGACGTTGTTCAGTTGGTTGATTTGCTTGGAGTGGGGCAGGGCAAGAAAGAGGAAGGTATATGTGTTTGGGAGGAGGGGGGAGGTCAGAGCAGGGATACGGGCAGTGCCTAGGCACTGCAGCAGGTGCGGCCAGCAGGCTGTGCGGTTTCCGTTAGGTCCACCCCTCGGTTTCGCCCACTATTGGCTCCGCCCACCTGTGGTTCACTCTTGGGCAGCTTCTTTGCTGGAAACAAAAATGAGGAAGACAGGGATGATGTCATCAGCGAGCACATCACCACTGTGCTCTTTGTCGAGGTACAGCTGCAGCACGCTCGCACAGTTGTACAACATTTAGTGTTAAAACATTAGTACAGTAATAACTATAACTTTACATCTACTGTAACCCAGGACTCCTAGTTGCTTGACGGATCACACTTCAACATCACTGTAAAGGTTATAGAAGAGGTGATAAAATAAAAAAGAATATGAGACCTGCAGCCTTTAAAGTGATAGCTTATGCGCGACTTGATGAATAATAAGCATCACAGGAGTACATTTTTTTTTAATATTTGGCATCACCCATGTCCATTGCCAGATTAAGTTATTTCAACTGTTAATGTCCTAAATATGGATCGTTTTGTTCAAAACTATCCAAGAATGCTAATGAAAAGGATATGAAGTGTATAGGCTCAAATAATCACCAAATAATTGCAAATTTATTATATTCTAATGTTCTTGATTATGTTCCATTATATAGAACTAGGTTTTATATAGGGTTTGTGTGCAGAACTTAAACCTGGTTTTAAAGGAATTTATGAAAAAACTTGACAATTCTAGCCGATAACTATTAAAGCAATCGGAATCGTTTTTTGAAAAAACGCCAATCAGAATTGGCCATGAAATCATGATCCCTACTTTCTATTAAAAGGGAAACCGCGACGTACCAATGGCCATGAAGATCTCGTTCACATTCATGGATGTCTTTGCTGACGTCTCCATGAAGAGCAGGCTGTTGTCATCTGCATACGACTGGGCATCCTGCGGCACAGAACAGATTCATTACATTGAGGATGAGGGCAGGACCACAGGCTTTTTTGGTTCAAATTAACAATGTTTATCATTGCATTTGTGATATCAATAACAAAAATGCTATACCGTGAGTTATAATTTGTAATGCTAAGTTAGTAAAGATATCAAAAAAATGTGTTGAAACAATTGCTGATCCTTGCTTTACAGTCTCCCAGTTACAACGTGCAAGTCCAGTACAAGTACGGACCTGGAAGTCCAGTGTTCTTTTGTTGGCAAGGTCGGCCTTGTTTCCAGCCAGGGCTATTACGATGTTGGGACTGGCCTGTCTCTGGAGCTCCTTCACCCAGTTCTTTGCCCGCACAAACGACTCCTGGCACCCAGCAGAAGGAAAGGCACACCGTCAGTGAAGAGATGTAGTACTGAACATCACACAGCATTATATATTCAAACGTGTATATACTTGAGTGGGCTTTTTGTGCCTTTATGGAAAGTGGGATGCAAGAGAGAGGGGGAATGATATTTGGCAAAGGACTGCAGAATGGTGCCGGTGCAAGGTATGTGTACTTGGTTAACAGATTAGTAGGTGGAGGCACAGAGCCACCCAAAGAAACTATTGCTGACGGTATATTCACATTTCTGATCTATGGAAAATGTAACCTACCATTTTAATGGTAGGTTTATTTGAACAGTGAGAGACAGAATAACAAATATATCCAGAAAAACGCATGTCAAAATTTTTATAAATTGATCCACATTTTAATGAGGGAAATAAGTATTTGACCCCTCTGCAAAACATGACTTAGTACTTGGTGGCAAAACACTTGTTGGCAATCAGAGGTCAGACGTTTCTTGTAGTTGGCCACCAGGTTAGCACACATCTCAGGAGGGATTTTGTCCCACTCCTCTTTGCAGATCTTCTCCAAGTCATTTAAGGTTTCGAGCCTGACGTTTGGCAACTCGAACCTTCAGCTCCCTCCACAGATATTCTATGGAATTAAGGTCTGGAGACTGGCTAGGCCACTTTAGGACCTTAATGTGCTTCTTCTGGAGCCACTCCTTTGTTGCCTTGCCCATGTGTTTTGGGTCATTGTGATGCTGGAATACCCATTTTCAATGCCCTGGATGAGGGAAGGAGGTTCTCACCCAAGATTTGACGGTACATGGAGTGTTTGGTTGCAATCTGTAACTTCACGGCATGATACCTCAAAATCATACACACTGCACATACTTTTTTTTTTTTCATATTTTGTTTCAGGCATTAAACTAAGTAACACGATTGTATTCCCCTTAAGCCTGTGGAAACAGCCAACTGTGTTTGTTTGAGTAAATCAAAAAGCCCTGGTTTTGAACGTAGAGACCGGCAACAGTAATGTGGAACTGACTGATAACAGCTATTAGGGATTGACGGATGGAACAAGATCACAGACAGACTGAGCATAAGGAGAACCAGGGATCAGAAGGGCGGCGGTGACTCACTTCGTTGGTGATGTCGTAGACAACGATGGCGGCCTGTGCTCCACGGTAGTACATGGGTGCCAGGCTGTGGTAGCGCTCCTGGCCGGCTGTATCCCAGATCTCAAACTTCACCGTTGTGTCATCCAAACATACTGTCTGGGTCAGGAAGGCAGCTGTGAAGGGACACACATGGCATAGGAATTACACCTGTGGCAAAACAGTACTGTCGGGCACACTGTGAGAGTGCTGAGATTTCTGAAGGATGAGATGACGCTTTCCTAGCAGAACAAACTACAGGCTCTCTCTCTCCCCATCTGTCTGTCTCATCGTCTTTCTCAATGCAGAACCCAATAGTACATTGTTGGCTCATTGCTAATAAATGTTATGAAACAAACATTGTATTTGATTCTGTATCTATTAAAATGTGTGGTTATGTTATGCAAGATCTGTAATGCTCCAAACATATAGAATATTTGCAATTTCTGCAACCGCAAGCTAATGCCTCAAAAGTCATGCCTGGCAAACGGTAATTAAACAAAACAATACAAACGGAAACGGCCCTAAAAACCAAACCAAACCCTTTCTGCATCAGTTCTCCGTACCTCCAATGGTGCTCTCCTGGAACTCGTGGAACTGGCCCTTGACAAAGCGCAGCACCAGGCTGGACTTCCCGACCGCAGACTCCCCAAGCAGCACCAGCTTGAACTGGCAGATTTTATTGGCCGCGTTGGGACCGTTGGGTCGCGTGGCTCCGCCTCTGTTTGCCATGTCACAACACACTCGCACAGGCTTGCTCACACTCTCTCGCCTTTACCGTGGTAACCCTGGACTTAGGCTGGACTGGGACGAGTCTGGCTCTGAGCAGCCATCGGGGGAAATAATGGGAACACAATAAGTGGTAGGATAAAGTATGACAAGACATTTTTCTTTTGGAGCTCTGAATAGTTTTTAAGCGTGACTTTGCTTTTTCGTGGGGGAAATCAGGGATGATAACATTAAAATAAATTATTTGAAGTGATTGTGATAATGAAACACTGTTGCGGAACAGTAAACTAGCTCTAGGACTGTAGGCATATTATCAATCATACGTAACATATTGCAATGATCTACACAAAAATAGGATCACCTACATCGTTGAAAACAAAGCGTGGCCATTGGTAGTGTAATACAGCATAAGCCAAAAATAACTATTGGTCAACTCGCCAGTTATTATTGATTAGCCAAAGGGAACTTGCACTTGGCAGTCCAAGAAGTGTTTGAACAGGACCAATACAAAGGACTGACGCATATCGAGACAGATGTATGTGGTCGTACGTAAACATTGCTCAGCTGCTGTGTTCACCAAATAAACACTTAATTTTATTTTATTATCACTTTAATAACAAAACCGTTTAGGTTAACGATAGCTGGCCATTGCTCAGTCCCCCACAAGTAACTACGCACATCCTCGCCAGCCAAGAATAATTGTTGACAATCGTGTTACGACACAGTTAACCATAAATAACCTGTGTTGTCGGCTCTTACTAAACGACAGCTAACACCCAGATGACCGGCTAGCGAGCTTATACATATTTGCTTAATAATGTATTTAAACAAAAATAATTTCAAACAATAACTCCACAGTTTGGTGTTCGAAAATGTAAATGTATCATTTCATATCTATAAAATATGAACTGTTCAGAGCTATTGTGGTCACAAAAACAAGTGTCTTTGGGTTGGGTGTGTACTGCTAGTGTTTGCTGTAATTAGCCTTTTATTGGTCTGTGTTAAATGCAATGTCCTGGTTATGTACGAGTTTATTACCATGTATAAATTGAATGTGTGAACAATGGAAAACGAAAGTCGAACGTGATAAGCTTGTAATTGCTGTGTTATTATACAATTTGGCCCTTTCACTGTTAGCTGCCAGCTAGCGACATATAGCTAACTGGCTAATGCACAAAGCTAATGCTGTTATTCAGCCCTTTCGGTTAGCAGTTACTGCCTGGCTAACATTAGCTACTCACCTTTTACAAGGGGGGAATCAGTGCCAGTACAGTATGTAGTGGTAGGTTTTCAGGTTTGTAATTCACAATACGACGGGTGAGTAAGATAGCGGACAGTGAATTTGATGAGGATTTGCGAGGTCCCACTCCCACTTTTATCAACTTCCCCTTGGCGTTGTACGGAGGACGATGACGTAGGGAAACAAACGGACCAATCGCTGACGTGTGAAACCCTGCCCAAATTCATAACAGCATATTTCAGTGTCATATAAACGCAAATTTTCAATGGAATAAAGCCGTAGAGTTTTTACAATGTGAGCCTCACTGAGTTTGGTATTTTATATGGCAGTTTAGTTTATGTTGGATTAGATTATTATTTTTACTTATATTATTTCTATTTTCTATTATCTTAAGCAGAGCATTTGTAACAGAAACTGTTCCCCCGGGGTTAAAAGAGTAATGCAATAGGACGGCAGGATCACGTTGGTTGTTCCTGGGAAAACGGGTTGCTATGCGACTAAACATAAACATGCATACCCTAACATAGACATCGTTTACGCATCTATGGTTTTAGTTTAAATCGTGTGATCGACTAAGTTAAGGATGACGTTGTCAGAAGGGAAATCATCGTACAACTGGAAATACACGGACAGATTTGCCAGCATAAGACGAGTAAAATCGACATACATCACATTCTTACGATTATTTAAAATGTATATGTGTTTTTAACTTTGGTCCTTACAGGCAGGGAAACTTATACCACGGGGAGACAAGGTTAAAACATGCTTGCAAGAGATACCCAGGGTAAGTGTGTGTGTGTGTGTGTTTGTGTTTGCATGTGTATTTGTCTATCTATGTGTGGCTAGTATACATACAGACATACAAACATAGGATTTCTCGTATAATGATATTATTACCCCTTCCAGCCTCCCACCCCACCGGAGCTGAAAAAATTCCTCAAAACCACCCAACCAGCACCCGGATTTATTAGAGTGCTTTCTGGAAAGGCAAATGATCCAGATATTTCCCGTGATTTAGTTCACGGGATTAGAACCAACGCTTCATTTAATGTGAGTATTTATGTCTGGAACTTCTATTAATGTATTTGTATTGTAATCCATCTATAATATAGGCATACATACGTTTGTCCTATTTTATATCAAGTATATGCAGTGCAACAAGAGGATTGATAGTATCTCTGTGTATTTTTACTGTTCTGTGTCAAAGATAGTCAAAGTATGTATTTATCAAAAGCGCAGTAGGGCAAAACACGACGTGAGGCAAATCTCATGTCAACTAGGCCTACGAATGCAAAAAATAAATAAACACACCATCCACATCAAATAAATCAAAATATATACATACACAAAAATATATAACATAAAAAACATATGAAACACAAAACAACGTCAATCTGCGAGGTGTGTGTGATCACGTGAACCCCTCTCCCCACCAGGCCGCTAGCGTGTTAAACCCGCCGCAACAAACGCGCTTCCAGGACAAGTTGCTTCAGGTTCGCGAGGCCGGCTACGCCACCAGGAGAACTGCCCCGCTGGGCAGGTCACATGTACAGAGCGCGGGCCTCCCGAAGTGGTACGATGATGCGACCACGTTTGGCTTGAAATCTGTCAGCAGTAAGTATAAGCATTGTGGAGTGTTAAAGTGACCCTAGCTCACAGTGAATGTATCATTTGAGATATTCAAATTCAGATATACTGTAGTCATCCTTGAACAAGATGATGTCTAACCCCTTCCTGTTTCTTAGTGACCTTTACCGGAATTTACTTTGGATAAAAGTGTCAGCTAAATTACTAAATAGTAAAAGTCTTCCTTTGTGTCCAGTTGGAACTGCAGGCCAGACTGTAAATCCACCCATAACAGCAGAGCAGGTGGAGACGGAAGCCCTCATAGGACACAAGGCTTACATCCGCAGTCACAATGCCTACTTTGTTGGTGAGGGGAGGGGGTAGGGGCTTCTTCTCTCTCAACTTGAAGTGAATTATACTGAGTGACAGACTTACGTGTGTGTGTGTGTGTGACAGACTTATGTGTGGGTGAGGGTGTGTGAGTGTGTGTGACAGACTTACGTGTGTGTGCAGGTGTGTGTGTGACAGACATACGTGTGTGTGTGTGTGTATGGGTGTCTGCGTGTGTGTTTGTATGTGAGACAGACTTTTGTGTGTTTGTGAATGTGTGTTTGTGTCTGTGCGTGGTTATTATTGTTGGCTGTGTTATCTTCAGTTCTTGATAATGCATGCAACACACACATTGGCATAGCCATACTCTTCATTCTCTGCACATTGCTCCACTATGCTGCAGGCGAGCCGATAGACAGGAAGTATGACTGGAGCCTCCACAGTAGAAGTAGCAGGTTTGGAGTCTCGACACCACACCACAGGGATGGACGGCAGGTCGCCAAATCCCTCCGCTGGCCAAGCGATGAGCAGAAGTACGCAACTATTTATCTCTTCACAGCACTGTTTCCAGCACTCAAGCTGCATTGGATACTTACTAAGATAGTCTATTGGTTAACCTGTGATCCATCTGGTCCCCTGCTGCCTGCCATCACTTATGGGTCCAAGCCCACAGTTTAAAAACCAGTAGATTCCAGTGGTTAGGGAGTTCCATTCCCAGCCAAAAGATTGGGTTCGAACCCCAATATCCAATGCCTGTCCCTGTAAGCATCTCCCACCTGCCTACTACCAGATTGTTTTACTGTTAGTCGAAAGTGTCTGCTTAATGGATACATTGATTGATTCAGTAGATTAAATGAAGTGCTAAGGGACAAGAAGAGGACATTTCCCACTCTTCATCCAAGTCCTGTGGATTCGAACCAAACATGTTAGAATCTTTTTTTGACCCGGTTTGCCCTGCCTGTTGTTTCATGGGTCACAGTGCGATGTTTGTCTCTGAGATCTGTGTTGATTTCAGGGAGAGAACCCATCGGCGGGGACGACCTAGTGACCAACTGTAGGTGACTCATACAGACTCCTGAGTCCCATGTCGCTGTGACAACACGTGGTCTGACATCACTGTCGTCACCTTGACCTTTGACCCTGTGACGTTCTTCCAGGATCTCAGAAATGCTGAACATCCCATCGGATCACACCTTTGGCGTTCTCGTTCCACCGGATACATTCGGTAAACACAGAAAGACTCACATACACACACACACACACACACACACACTCACATACATAGAGACACACAAACACACACTGCTTTAAAGGTCAATGGCTCAGCAGATGAGGATTCTCCGCTTCCATAGGAGCGGCAGAGTTGATCCACTGTGGAGACCCGGGTCGGTACCCACGGGGGCAAGACCGCCAGCGGGGGGCGGTCAGTGCCACCCAGCACACCCTCAAGAAGCTCAACTGCCACGCTTTCCCCAACCTGATCGAGGCCTTCAGGCATTACGACAAGGTACCGCCCGCACAGGTCCCCACAAACCACAGGAATGTGTGTGTCAAGTGGGAATTTAGTCTTAGGTCCTATGTAGGCTCTATGCAATTCATTGAGCACAGGCCTTCAGGCTTTACGATGAGGTCCCCACAAATCATGGTGTTGGAATGTGTGTATCCATTTCAGTGGATTCATGAACTATGTAGGTTCCATGTAATTTCCGATAACATTTGGGGAAACCCTGGGACTAGTTCACATGGGAATATAGTTCTATGCCGGTTCTATTTAATTAATTGGCCAGGCATTACTCTACAAAGTTTTAGTTGACATCTCAACAAACCCTTGTAGTAATGCCTGATCAATTAATCAATTACAACATTATGATTCTCCTTCTGTGTCATAGCACTCGTAAAGAACATGATGTGTGTGTATGCGTGTGTTTCTGATTGGACAGAAGGGCAGAGGTGTGATTGACAGGGAGGACCTGCGGGCGGTGTGCCGGGAGTTTGGAGTGAGGACGAACGAGGCGGTGCTTGACGACCTCATGAAGATCTGCGACGCAGACGAGGATGGTGTCATTGACTTCCTGGAGTTCGCCAACTTCCTCAACTGGAAAGAAAAGATGCCCATCACCGGCGCCGAGCAGCGCGTCCTGACGGGTCAGTCCGATGTTTCGCTACTTTTCTATTACTATTTAGTATCATTATTTTCAAGCAACCACGGGAACATTAGGAGAGATTTTCTCAGAAAATCTTAAAGGGTAAGGGATGACCCTTTTTCAGCTCAATATCTAAATAAAATGCTGAGAGTGAGAGGGGATATCCCTGTGGTTACGGCCCATGCCAACTTTTTGGTTCTTTTTTTTTAGCTAGTACTTGTCATTGAGTAACGTTCTGATGAGTAATGTTGTATACTAAATGCACGACACACACAATATAAGCGTCCGGGAAGCTACCCTCTGTGACGCCAACAACATCAACTGCTTCCTAGACAGAGCTCCACACATATGAACACACAATAGTGGCACATCTTCACTATGTATCATTATTGTGTGTTTGGACACACCTTAGCGTTATTATATCCTCTCACTGTCTATGGCACTTCAACGTGAAATTGGATTACATTATTGAAACCCCATGTACTGGACATACAGCTGGGCAATTTAGAGTTCTGGGTTCTATCTTCAACCTAAATCATAATAATAACTTATACATCATAAAAATAAATCTACAATTGTTGTGTTCTTACTGCACCCTATCAAGTTGTTGTAAATAAACTAGGTCGTGCAGCATTGGAAGTTTTTATAGCTGCTCCAATTTCAATTGCATGCTTTGTTGTTAGCCTCACTCGTAAGTTGTTTTGGATACACATGTCTGCTAAATGAAAGTGCCCTCATTAAAAAAAAAGAAGACAGAATGACAGTTGCTATGGCTGGTTCCTCCTCCTAGCTTGTTCTTGTTGTCCTTCCCCAGAGGGCAGGACCAGGACGGCGCCCGCCCACATCCAGAGGAACACCTTCTCAAACGGGGTGACACCCACTAGGGGTCACTCCACCCAGGCCTTGATTAACCGTGAGGACCTGGAGCCCCTTAGGCCAGGCAGCAACCTCAGGGTGCCCCGGACCATCAGCCTACAGCCCATGGTCCCAGACCACTTTGTCACCTCCTCGTCCATGATCCAAGCTACGGTGGCCGATCGCAGTACCACAGGTTGGTGTGGGAGGGGATTGTGACCTCCACTTGTTTACTACTATTTAGTATGTATCACTATTTAACTATTCATTATGCAGGGCTCAAGAGTGCTACCATGTATTATGTGGATGCAATGTTATTTTTCCTCGGTCGCATCGGTGCCAGTGAAAAAGAAGAGTAATATATATAAATATGTTATAGGGTTCTCCCCAAACAATTTTATTAAGGCGCTGCGCCACCATGTAACATTTTAAAATAGGGCTGTTACGATGAATACATTTTATTTCTGAAACAGTCTAATTGGTTAAAACACGTTTTATTAAAATACCGCTTCAAAAAGCTAAGAAAATGCAGTTTCATGTAGTAAGTGCTGTGTGGAGGAAGTCAGTGGCTTTCGGATCCACTCTTGACTCGGTTACAGCAGAGCTTCAATGCAAAGCGGAACATTTTAGTCTTGAGCCCTGTTATGTATCCCTTTTTAACCATTCACTATGCATCACTATTTTACTATTCACTATGGATCAAGCTTTGACTATTGTTCACATTGTATCACTATGTTCACTATTCACTATGCATCACTGTTTTCACTATTTAACTCTTCACTATGTATCACTATTGTACTATTCAGTATGTATCACTACTTCCTCTCTAAAAGGCCAGCGGACCTACGGCATCCCCACAGTGCGGACGGACCTGCCGGCGCCGCGCCTCAAGCGGATAGGCGACACCAACAACTACGGCGATGAGGGGGGGGCCACTCACCTCCTGCACCCATCACTCCTCTCCCTGTGGGGGGTCCACGAGGAGCACCTCTTTCGCCCCCGCTCCAAGGAGGAGGTACACCAAGGAGGTCTTCCTCGTCGGGCACAAACCTTTTTTATTTTGTATGTGCTGTGGGGTTGTGCGCTGTGTGCAGGTCAATGTTGTGCATTTATCGTGTAGATCAATAGTTGTGATGGCAAAAAGAACCAGTGAGCAGTAAATGGGTAAATTGACTAAATGCTGAATAGAAAAATGAATAATATAATAAGTCAATTTAGATACATGACATTAAGGAGCAGGTCGTGGTTAACTGTGAATTCAGATTCATGACAATATGTAGCAGGTAGGGGTTAGACAGTGAATAGAGATACGTGACATTAAGGAGCAGGTCGGGGCTAGAGAGTGAATTCAGATACATGACAATATGTAGCAGGTCGGGGCTAGAGAGTGAATTCAGATACATGACAATATGTAGCAGGTAGGGGTTAGACAGTGAATTCAGATACATGACATTAAGGAGCAGGTCGGGGTTAGAGAGTGAATAGAGATACGTGACATTAAGGAGCAGGTCGGGGTTAGACAGTGAATTCAGATACATGACAATATGTAGCAGGTAGGGGTTAGACAGTGAATAGAGATACGTGACATTAAGGAGCAGGTCGGGGTTAGAGAGTGAATAGAGATACATTAACCACCTGCAGGTACTGGACTTTCTTGCCAATTATACTTCAGACCTCAAGTAAGCCCATGACACCACATACCATGTGTTGACACTCCCTCCCTCTCTCTCCTCATACTCATCCCTCCTCTTCCTCATACTCACCCTCTTCTTTCTCGGCAGATCGCCGGGATCTTCCGTAATGTGGGCGTCAACGTTTCTGCAGAGAAGTTTGAGGGGGCCTGGGAGTTGGCGAGTGCCAGGCGGCCCGACAGCGAGGTGTGTGTGCATGGGTTCCGCGAGGTCCTCAGGGAAATTAAAGCGATGTGATTCGCATAGGGATAAGCTCCACCCTTTTTACTGATCGTATAGTTCTTTATTAAAAGTTACTGCTTTATACTAAAAACCTTGTGATTTTTGCAATGATGTTACAAATGCATGATTTGAAATGGCTTGATGATAGCTTGAAGTGAAAGAGATGAAAATTAAAAACCAATAGGTATATGGGCTCTTTACATTTCTGGTGAAGCTTATTTTATATTAATACTTAATTTGACACTTTTATTTTATTTTATTTTAACAGACACTTTTATCCAAAAAGATGAAAAGTGAATTCAGGTACATTTCATTAAGAAGAAGGAAGGTGAGGGCGTCTTGCTCTAGTAGGCCTAGGCAGGCTGTAGGCATTAGGGGATCAAACCCGGTACCTTTAAGCTGGGAGTAGAACACCCTACCCACCACATGGTCCTGCCCCCGCCTCATCTTAAGTCTTGCGCTGCTCTCTGCTGGTGATTTAGAGTAAAACAACCAGTCAGTTAAAGTGGTCTTACAGTATACAGGAAACAGTATTTATCGCAGCACAAAAACAACAACAAAAAGATTGCGTTTATGCATAGATTGTGTGAGAATATCAGTATCAGTTATTGGTCTTACATAATATGAGAGCTGAAGTACATATAAGGTGTTTTTATCTGCAGTGTTTTTAGCATTAAATTTATTTTTTTGGTCTGTGAATTTGTTAGTGTTAACCCTGATTACCTCCAAGGAAATCTATGTTTGTCAGACATAATTTGTCACAGTATTTTTTCCAATTGTTTAGTTGAAATAGTAGGCTGCTATACAATAATCGGTTAAATCTTTGATGTGTCTAGAGTATAGTATTAATATTAATAAAGGCTTGTGTTTGTTTATTGCTGTTTATGTGGAAGATATTTCAACTGCATTAGATCTGTCTGAAGCTTTGGTGATTTCCACACATTTTGGGCTTATTACTAATTACCATGAAAATATGACAAAGCCAAACTATTTACACAGTAATTTAGTCACACAGACACACAAACACACACACATAAATATATAATATCCAGATTAATTCAACCACTTGGCAGTCGTTATAGATATGTCAGAATATTACAAAGCATTCAGATAACATGTTATTAATAACATAAATACAACACATTATCTTTTTGCCCTTGCACTTGTTTTGTGTGTTGCTGCTAATCAGGCTGACTGACACACACACACGCACGTACATGATAAATTCTTTAGGGCGCTATCACCATGTCCACAAGCATTTGACATGTGCCGAGCTAAACCGTACTCAAATAATCTAATTACGTTCGTCAAGATCCCCCTCACCGGAACTAACCGCACCCCCACGCAAATTTAAATGTTTATTTTTTCATTTTACGCATATCCACCCCCCCAAACCATCCAAGCATTACCACAGCAACGGAAACATTAGGATAATCCCCCTAGTATGCTTTGCGATGCATGACTTGGTGGACACTAATGACAGAACTCTCTTGTTATCGGCAGATGATGCGTTGTCAACATTAATAACTACGACATAACGGAATGACACGCATCATTCACTGGACCCGTCATCGGCCGTCTGCTTTGACAGGTGATGACGTTTCTGGCGTCTCCATCAGTTAGTCCCGACGCCAGTTTACCTGGAGTAGGTGACGTTGTCTGGTTTGAATGAGTCACTTGTCCTGGCAGCGTTTGCACTGGGATGTATCAACTCGATGGCTAGATGGTGTTGTGAACCCTCCGACATGTGACATGCCCCCCACGGTGTGCTCCCACCACCGAGAGTGGATTAACTAATCACAGAAGGTAAATTTAATTTGTGTGTAGCCCCTCGGTCTCAAAGAGCACTGCACGCCCCGCATTTAGCATAGGCAATTTGCCACCACCCCCAGACTAGGGTTGCAAAAGTAATCACGTTTACTTCAATATTGGCATCTGGTTGACCGCAATATTTATACTGGTGAAAGTACTGCACATGGGAATGTCAGCATATTAAGTTTCCCTATGTAATAGGAATAGACTAATGAGGATGTTTAAACCACACAATTCATCCATACCGTGTAGCCTATTTTAAGACATGTTATTTGTCTAACCAACCAACAGTAAATCCCAGTAATCGTTTCCTTAAACTTTGTGGTTGGTGTTTGACTTTGGTGACTAACGAGACAAGTGTGCTAGTAGGTGCCTCGAAGAAGCCATTTATTCACACTAGAACATTCCATGACAGATTATCCCAGCAATGAAAAGCACTTGCAGTTGAAATGCAGTTGACCTTACTCTGCTATAAAGACTCTAGGAAAAGAGAAATCGGTTGAAGATACAGTCTGCCAGTGGAATCCTAATCAGGATCGGTTCTCGTGTTCAGGAAAGGGAATCCAAGCAGAGCTCAAACACAGCTGTACATTATTTTGTTCTCTAGAGTGGTGGTTACTTATTCTTGTCTTGTCAACCATATAGTTTGGCTCACAGGGCTTGTGTAAAAAATAGATACAAATCTGGTATAGTGAAAAAAGTTAGATTTTGATTCTTAAGGGGGGAATTCCGGCAGTCCTTGCGGTGTGTTTGCGATGTTTGACTGCTGCTGCTAGACAGTTATTGAATCTCAAGAGCCTTAGTCTTACCAACAATGTAAAAGAGAACTATGCAGTTTCCCCCAAAGACTGTTCCTGTTCTAGGGCTGAACACTGACACCTGTGGGATTAGGTAGGTCCCAGCCTAAATTTAGAAAACATCAGTAAAAATAGTTCTTCATTGGAAGAAGGGTCGTTTTGTAGGTAGGAATATGTACCATCTACCTATAAAACAAGAGTATATAATGGAAAACATATTTAAGAAAATACACATTTTTGGTTTATGACATTGCTCTGCTGTACATTAAGTTTTGCATCATTAAATACAGCATCTCTGAATTAATCTCTAATAGCTCTCATAAATAATATATAAATGGAATAAATATAAAGGCCATGTTAACCATTTGGTGTATTGAAGTTTCCTGAGGATTTCCTTTGTGGTCCAAACAAATCACTTCGTCAGTGTCCAATGCCAGTGCCATATATTGGTTATCCTCCAATCTGGTGGCACCCCTGTCGTCAGTTCTCGGCAGAATCTATAAAATGAGAACATATGCATGATGTTATTGGTGCAACAACAAGTTGTATTCAACCAGAAATGAATAAAGTTAGTTTACACACAACCCATTAGACCAGGGACATTTGGGATATGGTGTCGTCCTGTAACCTTTTTAAACAAGTGCATTATTAAAAGTCTATAACCCGTCATTCAGAAATCTTCCTTGACCCCATCTGCATATTTCACAACCTCATGTAGGGTCTTGACCCACAGGTTGAGAAACACTGCATATGAGACACAAAAAAGCACCATGCAAGCACAGAGAGTGATGGCACATTGTGAAGCAAAGCTACCCATGGTTGATATTTCATTACATATTCTGAGGTCTCCTCGGTTTCCTTTTGGACTTGACAAATCTACATATCTTAATTGTGCTGTGTTAAGTAAAACTAGGTCTGCCTGTCTTCTAATTCCGGTAAAAACATTTGATTTGGATTTGATTCTAAAAACGCATTATTTTAAATGACAAATACATTTAAAAAATGAATTAAAAAGGCATTCGCAACGTAAAAGTGAATTTATAAATATAAATATTTATTTAGATGAAATGTTACATCACTCTTCCCACCCACGCAGACAGATTTATCCCCTTCCTCGCCAAGAAAGTACCACCGAAGAGTTTTAAAGCCATTAATTATGCACACAAGAACTTCATATCATATGTGGGCTCTGTTGGCCTGCTTGAGGACAGACCTGCCATATGTGGAGGCAGAACTAAGCCTTTTCCTGCACGCTGTGATGCTGCCAACTAAATGTTTACACCTTTAACTTGTAAATCAGCATACCGCACACACAGAGAGAGGGAGAAGGATTAATAATCAACACTAATCCTTGGGCAAAATTACACCACACAGTATATTTAAGATTCATTTATCCAAACGTGCCAAGACCAAAGGATATGAATGGCAATCTATTAACAGTGACACGTGACGGACCTGTTACCATTTTACCATTTAGTCATTTGAAAGACGCTTTTATTCAAAGCCACTTACAGTGATTGTTTTCAATGCATGTCATTAAGGAGCAGGTAGGGGCTAGACATCCTTCTCAAGGATGCCTAAAGGTAGACTGTGGACATTGGAGTTAGAACACGCACCCTTTCGGCTGGAAGTCAACAAACCAAACCACTGGAGTGTAGAGACTATCCCTCCCTCCGTTAGCTGCTTACTCATAGACGGCGGTGACTATTTTCTTCTGGGGGCTGCTGCCATCTCTACAGGGGGCCACTCTGAAGATCTTGGTGAACTCAGGGTCGTCAGGGCCCTCCAGGGAGGACAGAAACCAGACCCTCATGATGATGAAGCAGAACTTCCTGCCTGGGGGTAAGATGGGGGGGGGGGGGGGGGTGTTCAGTGAGAGAACAGTGAGGTTAAGCTGTAGTCATGCTAGCCGAAGTTTGCATCTACAGTTTTCAAGTTCTGTAGCCATGTGAATAAGCTCGATAAACTCTTTGTTGTCTGCATTGAGGAGATACCTTGCTCAAGGTTTGTCCTTGAGTTCAAGTTGACTGTGCCAATTTAGATTTCGGGGACTCATTTACGACCAATCAGGGCAATTCTTCCGTGAATGATTCAGGGAATCCATCTAGCCTGTCAATCACAAGTTTGTGAAATGCAACACGATTCAATGGCAGAGAAACGTGTAAATGGAGCAGAGAGGAAGCTTTTTTATTTATTTTTTTACCTTTCAAAAATATTTCTTTTGTCTTTTCAAATTTGCAATTTTGGGTTCTCTGGCACTTAATAGCCTATTTGGCATTTTCAATTCCAACCAGCCCAGGAAGATACTTCAAGTGCATTTGCAAAAAAAACGAAACTTCCATCTGAATTCGAATACATCCATTTCTAACATAAAAATAGACACCACAAAAAAACTGTTTGAACCTGTGTAATTTTTAGCGCATATACTCATGTCTGAGCATGGACATCGATATTTCTGTTGTTAATATGACTCATAATGAGCATTCATATAAATGAATGAATAATTAATACTTTTAATGTACCATTAGCATCGTGCAATAAGGATACACCCTCCGGCAGCAGGAATATAATATCTTCCAGTAAGACTGCTAGGGCCTGTTGCTGTACGTCACTCAAAGACTCACACTTCTTCTCAACATAATCTACAGTCTGTAACGATAACACACAACACCTTTAATCATGTCGGTTAATCATTCATATTTCATTCCAATGGTCAGTGACTATGGTATGCGTTGTTTGTTAAGACTAACTTACCTCGTTGGACGCTACTCTCCTCGACTCGTCAAATGTCCCACTGAACATCATCTGGGAGACGTGGACTACCGCCTGGAAGACAGACGGTTGGTCAGACAGTCAGGCAGACAGTTGGTCAGACAGACAGTTGGTCGGACAGACAGTTTGTAAGACAGACAGTACGACAAACAGACAGTTGGTCAGGCAGACAGTTGGTCCCGCATGGTGATTTATTATCAAACTGATAAATTATAATCAAGATGGTATTGGCATAAATACAGTTCTACCCTCTCTACCCTCGCAGAAGTTTAGGCAATTCCCAAAGTGGGCCATCTACCTGGAATGTACCTGCCATCCAACACATGCAAATGCATTATAATTATTGAATAAACAAGGTGACAGTTAACATCAATGGCAGTACAGTAGTGTATTTTAGGCTAATCACTTTAACACACTGTTTCTTTTTTTAAAATATATATTTGATTACCTGTTTCACCCCATTTTCAAACTCGACCGATGCGAGACCTAACTCAAAACATATTTCAATAAGAAATATTATGCAGTTACACCGGATCCACGTGACGGGGTTGGGGATGCCCACCACGGAGATTCCGAGGCTCTTCCCCAGCATCAGTACCGTACATTCTGTGCGTGTGGCTGGCGAAAGGAGGGACAGTTCTTTTTTGGCTGCTGATGAGGAGGGGCGTAATTGGTGGACCAAGACGTCCTCTTCCAAGGTTGGATGTTCTTGGAGGAAAGAGCTGCTGCAAGTCCCGCGAAGTCCCTGCAAGTAGCAACGCTTGAGATTCGCTGCATTATAACAGTTTATCATGGGGTTACCATGCTCACTATCACGCGTAACATTGTTAACAAGGCTGAGCTGAGGGGGCAACTAAAATGCAGTGGTTGTCCATCTTCTTCCAGCAATCTTATGCAAGTGGTACATGCTATACCACTTGTTCTGTACCTGTACAATGCATGGTTGTGTAATACAATATTCAAAGTAGCCGCTAGAGGGAGCTAAATACTAATTTATCGACGAGGCCTTCCTCTATAAATCGCTGTGTCCAAATGATGAGAATTGCGTCTGTCTAAAAGTAACGTTTGAAATGTGTTTTTTGAGGGTCTAGGCCTAAGGTATGCAGTACGAAGGGGGTTGGTTGTGTGAGGGAATCGTTTTTTACTTCATTGTTTTTAATTAATAGTCTATAGTTCCATGTCTTTGTTAACATTGATTTACCATTATTCCTGCATTACTCCCCCGACAGGTAGGCCTAAACTAACTGTCTTAACATCTCAGATTGATCATAATCTCATCAAAACATCATTAAATCCCAGCGCAGTTATTGGTGATCATGTCTGGAGCTTGTCTCTGCATTATATTTTATTTTCAAATAAGATAAGACATCATATCAACATAATAAAACGAGCGGAGCACGACACCTGCTTTTGTCCCCTCCTCTCTAAATTGTGTGTGTGTGTGAGAGAGAGAGAGAGAGAGAGAGCGAGAGAGAACGAGAGAGAGAGAGGGAGAGAGAGAGAGAGAGAGAGAGAGAGAGAGAGAGCGTGTTCACTTTTTGAAAGGATAACGAGGAAGAAATTGAGTTGGGGTTGAGTTAATTGTGAATATAACATTAACACAAATACGAATAAAAATATCTGTTAGCCTGTATTAATACGAATAGGCCTACATAAATAGAAAACAATTAAAAGGTGTTTGTGTTAGGCCTATTTGTTATTGTACCTACTTCTCATGCCATGTTCCGTTAAAGGATAGCCCTATGTTTATTTGATTTATTTTGTATTTTCTTGTATTTTCTTGGCTCGCTCGGGCTACTATAATATATTGTATGTGTGTGTGTGTGTGTGTGTGTGTGTGTGTGTGTGTGTGTGTGTGTGTGTGTATGTGTGTTTGCGCGCGCGCGCGCGCGCGTGTGTGTGTATCTCTTTTGGCATGCAGCCACACACAGCACGCAGGCACAGGTGTTGAACGGTAAAAAAAAAAAAAAAAAACAAGCAGAAGCAGACCGAAAAAAACGGGATTTGAATTATCATTGCAAAAAGCAGTTGGCGTCTCTACAATGGACAGCCGCTTCACTTGAAACCGCAAACTTTTACGGCAAAATTATGTAATATTAGAAAACAATATAGGCCAATTGAACTAATTTCGTTCTTTTTTTCTGCACAGGCCATCCATGAAGAAGTTTGAATTTCAAATCATAAATCTTGTTGAGGAAGATATGCAAGATGTCATTTGACTTAGATAGGCTAATGAGGCAAATTAGTTGGAATACTCTAAAGTAATAGTTCCTGATTTTTTTCCCGCGCAAAATATTTTTTATACTTGTTTTTGTATCTGCGCATAAATTAAGAAAATCTACCGAAATTTATTATTCATCTGAGATGTGATTAATATGCAAAATTATGCAAATTAAGATGCAATTAGGCTCCAATTCTCTAGTGGAATTTTCCATTATAATTTAATACAAAGTAACAGAGTAATTGGTGTCACGTGTAATTACGGTTACTCAAGTGCACTTTCAGGCATGCAAATGATTCGCTATACGTTGGTTATCCTATGCAAATCTGCCATGTGGCGTCTTAACACATGAAGAAGAAAATAACACAAAAAAATGAACACAATGAGAATGAAGTTCCCCTAATGGGGAGGTTGAGGTATAAAGATGAGTCTACCTCAGAACTAGATAGTCAAACTATATAAGGAGTTCAAAACTTTATGTAAACTTCCTCCAAGAATATGTTAGGGTCTCCCTATCAATAAAATAAAAATAAATCAGTATTACTCTTCATTTGAACATTTTATCTGTAATTAATGTCAAAATAGCATAAAAGTCACCGAACAAAATATAAATATAAAACAAATGGCCATAAACAAACCTTGTACATGCATTCATGTATTTGTAAGACAATCCACACATTTTATTTATTAATTTTAGTGAACATTTTTATTACATTTCAACATATGCCAGTCAAGCTGCTCCTGCGGCCCTCATAGTGCCCTCATGTGGCCCCCCAGGGGCCCGACCCCCCATTGAACAATGCTGACCTACATGGACTCCCAGGGAGTTAAGCCACTGAGAAATAGGATGAATGAATAATGAATATTAATTATATTATTTATAGACCTGCATTATTCGTTTTTGGACCAGAATACAGCGATCACATCTAACTAATCCAATTGCGTGTCATGAAAGACAAAAACATGACAATAAATAATTCCAAAGATGAAAAGTACTTTTTGTGTGAACTGGGTATTTTAGGATACGGTTTTCAGCTACAGTATGCCCTTTTAAACCGAAAGTTACAGACTGATATGCAGTACTCAAATTTATGCATACCTACCTAGTCACACCTGCCCAGGTTAACCAGGTACACCACCCCTGACCACGCGAAATGACCATCACTCCGATCTCAACAGGTGAAGAGGGGTTTCACCCCGGGCGCGAGCCATTACCTCTCCCTCTTGGTTGGGAACTCTGTTTCGTTTGATCAGCCAGGCTGTAAAATGTCCCCGGCAATCACACAGAATTATGTGCACAGGCATGGGAACCCACCCCCCACCCCTGCCCTCCCTCTCCCCTACCATGTCTGGGTGGAGGGCGAGAGACCTTACTCAGGCAGTGGGCGGTCGAGTGGCGAGAGAGGAGCGCTTATGTCATAGATATGTATTTAGATAAAGAGAAAGTCCTGGTGGGGGTAGGGAGTGGGGAGGGGGGAGTAAATTGATTTTAAATGAGTTACATGGCTGGTTACATGTACTGACACCTGGCTTTACTCTGTCTTTCTCTCTCTCTCTCTGTTTATCTCTCTGCGTCTCGATAGCTCTCTCTCTCACGCTCTCTCGATCGACCAGCCATGCACTTGCTCTTTAACACACACACACACACACATGCACACACACACACACACACACACACACACACGCACACACACGCACAGCACCATTTTGTCACACCAGCATGATTAGGCATGCATATATACACACGCACATACACACATGCACATACTTACCCCCACATTTACACATACACACCTACAGATGTGAGGAAACTAATGTACACACACACACACATACACACTAACACAGTTGTGAGGAAACTAATGTACACACACACACACATACACACACACACAGTTGTGAGGAAACTAACACACAAATACAAACACGCACCCACACTGAAAAATAAAACACACCAGTGCAGGCAGACACAAATAAAGACATAAAACATGCATACTTGCACACAGATAAATACTCACACATATGAGTAGATATGAACACACTCACACACACCCTCTGCTATCTGTCTTGTTCATGATCAACAGTCTGAACAAAGGCAACCTACCTCCTACCCCCATCGGTCCGCTGTCTCCGCCCCCAGAACGCGCCCGCCTGCACAACTCCCTCAAAGAACATAATCCCTCCACAAAATGGCAACACAAAGGAAACTTCAGCTCAATCCTATAAGGCATGGACACAGCTCCCAGTATCGCCTCCCACCCATCCCTCCATCCCACCCCTCCCCCCCCCCCCCCCCCCCCCATGTGCAAGCAGCACATGCCCCGTGGCAAGAGATCAGGCTTTTATCAAAACCTCCCCCATATACCCCCCGACCCTCTCCTCCTCCACCGCTATCATCTCTGTCCATCCATCCATTCATCTTAGAATCCATCCATTCATCCATTCCTCCATCAATCCATTCAACAGTCTATTCATCTATAAACCAATCCACCTACCCACCTATACATGAATCCCTTGTTCCAACCATACCATTGATACATCCCTCCATTCTTACATCTATTCATACATCTATACCTCCATCCATCTATACTAACTATCAAGGTATCTTCTAGTCATTCAGCTGTCATCCAGCACATCCAAACACTAATGGCTGCAGTCTGACCCTTACTGGCTCCTTAATGTATGTATGTAAAACATTGAACTGAAAGTCACTTTTGATAAAAGCGTCTGGTAAATGACTCAATAGTAACAGTCAGTTCTGTCAGAGGCCCGGTATGAGTGGTCTAGAGGGATATCTAGCTGGCTGGGAAGTAAAGTACTGTACTGGCTGTTGCGAGTCATGCTGAACATCGGGGCTGTCCCTGCTGCTCATTGTCTCATTAAATCACACATGCACACACATTCAGGCACACAGACACTTAGACATGCAGACGTACACATGTGACGTACACATGTGAAGACACACACACACACACGCACACTCACATACGCACAAATACACACACATTATACATACACAAACACACACACACACACCTACGCACACACAAACACACAGACACACACCTCCACCTGCTGATGATACCAGAGCAGCTTTGAGGTCAGGAAGGTGTGTGGCGGGGTGCTGAACTAGGCCAGCAGTGCCTCTGCTCGCTTCCACAGGAACAGGAAATGGCCCCCATCTCTTCCTCACCCACACCTGATCTGGCTGGCGTTGCCACGGCAGCCTTACATAGCTGGAGGGAAGGTGCATACGTTTGGGCATCACAGTGTGTGTGCGTGTGTGCATGTGTGGGACATACACTTTTATTTTTGAATCCATTGATGGCATACGCACAAAATAGTTTAGGATTTTTTTTTAAATAATCATCCCATAAATGGATGCGGATGCAATTCAACCTGGTTTTATATCGGCGGGGGATACAACGCTTTGAAAATATTTATCCTACCTTCAAAAACAATCTGTATCCCAGTAATTATCCTTAATTTTAAAAACACAGCAGCCAAAACAAGAAAGAGAGAAAGAGAAAAGCAGGTTTATTTTTCTATATGCAAGGATTCTGATGGGAATACATCAGACACGGAATGGTTCTCGTTCTCTCTCTGTCTCTCTCTCGCTCTGGCTCTGTCTCTCTCTCTCGCTCTGTCTCTCTGTCTCTCTGTCTCTCTGTCTCTCTCTCTCTGTCTCTGTCTCTGTCTGTCTCTCTCTCTCTCTCTCTCTCTCTCTCTCTCTCTCTCTCTCTCTCTCTCTCTCTCTCTCTCTCTGTCTCTCTGTGAATCCTAAATTCTATAAATGTCTGGTCTCTCTTCATGGATTACTGTCACCCGCTATTCGCCATCCGCCATCGCGGGTGCCTGCCAGCCTGCCAGGCCGTTTCTGGGCCTGCGTTTCCCACCTTGATATATTTGCCAAATGAATATTTGAAGCTCTAATTAATTTTATCCCACCTCTACACCTTCTGTACGACGGCCATCTTGAGCTGCTCTCACACATGCCATATTTCAATTCGTCTTTTTGTAATGCAAAATAATAAAAGACACACAGCTTGTTGCTATTTTTCATATGGGTTTAAAATAAGGATATATGTGTATAGTATTTAAACTGGAATTTATCGTTTTAGTTATTTTTTTAAATTTCTTAGACATTAAAAGATGTCCTCCGAAAACGATGTGGTAACGGGAAGTATTTATGAGAAAATCACAAATAAGAGATACAAATGGAAATAGATTTGAAATTGATCCAATGTAAACATACAGCGTGGCGTGAATGATATCTAATTATATATCAGAGTGTTAAACAGCCAGACAGGTTTCTGTTTCCACGCTGTTTAACCAATATCTCAATCTGGACTGGCATGCAGAAGCATTTAAATATGAGCAGCTAAATGTTATGTTTTTAAACGGTAAAGCTGCCTCTAATTTCAGTGTATTTGAGCTGACTTCTATTAACCAAAGAAAGCATTATTATTCACACATATAGCATGTTTTAACAACCTATTAAGATACTAAACATATTAAGAAATAATTCTGTATATTTTCTACCTCTCCCATTTAAATTTGCTGGAGGTAATATTTAAGATCTACTACTATTTTGTAAGAAATTCCACAGCCATCCAGTGGCATTTCTGGCCATTCTGGCATCTTAGGCGAGATCTCCAAACCGGTTGGTAACTGGTGCACTGTTTCAGCCTCATCTTCATCTAATATAAACTGCTCAA
>JACYXH010000826.1:4465223-4502723 GCA_026745465.1 Lota lota
GCACCCCAGGGTGCCTCTGTATAAGCCATAGTTTTTTGACCGCTCCCAGTCATATCTTACTGATCAGGGGATCTTTTCCCTGATTGGTTCAGGGAATAAATCTTGCCTCAATCAATCACAGGTGCATGAATGTGCATGCATGTAACACTTCTTAATGGCAGATAAACTTAGGAAGGGAGGGAGCAGAGAGAGAGGAGACATTTTTTGGTTGTTTTGTTTCAAAATCTTTGCTCTCTCTCTTTGCAACTCTCAAATCATACCTACAGCAGCTTCGAATATATAACTTAACTTAGAGTTACATTAGCATTTAAGACCCCTGGTTCCCTCATAAGGTGGAACTAAAATGACTCTTCTGGTTACTCCCATTATGTATTAGAAATGGACACATCTAGTTACCAGACTTAGGACAAATAACTCAAGATAAACAGTTCTAAATGGTTAAGTTTAGGGATTCCGATACAGTTGGTTTGGGCTAAATTAAGTATGAATTCAAAATGGTTAAGATAGGTAAGGTAACAAATGTTTACATTTAGGTTAGGGTTTTTGCAAGCAATGCATCGTCCATCCAGCTGCACCAGTCCCCTCAGCCGTACTCGTTAGGCAGTGTCCTACACTCCTCACTTCCTGTTGAACGTGCTGTACCCTTGGCGGGCGCTCTTTCCAGTTCTCTGGTGATTCAAAACTCCCCTCTCAAAAATAATTACTACTGGTTGTTAGGCACTTTGAATTGCACTCATGGTGACATAATTCATTAGTGTTTGCCCAAATAATTGATTTAAAGTCATTAGAGTGCTCCTCCATGCAGAATAGCTATTAGGGAGGCCATATGCACTAGCTTAAAACGTTAAACGCTTTGTTGAAGTCAATCGGGGTACAGAGGGACGGTAAACATGAATTACGACTAATACTACGCACCAGTGGCTCTCGGGGGGGGGGGGGGGGGGGTCCAAAAAACACTTTGGAAGCAGTGCTTTTGTGTGTGTGTGTGTGTGTGTGTGCGAGTGTGCGTGCGTGGGTGCCTTTGTGCTTGTGCGTGCGTGTGTGTGCAGAGCAAGGCGGTAGAAAGCACAACATCACCTTGAACATGCAGACAGGTTAACTAATCATGTATGCCTGGCTAGGCTACTGTGATTGGCTATGCCTCTTAAGTGGCAGCTGTGTAGCAAACATCTCGGAACAAAGTGGGGACCAAGTGTTTTTAACGACGTCAATCAAAATAATACAATTTAGCCAATGTGAATCTCAGTTGAGTTTCATAAAAAGACTGCCCCATCCAATGAATTACTTTTTAGGGGGGTTGAAACAACTGGTGTAGTGTAAAAATAAAAAGTGTGTGTGATCCAAAGTGTTATGCAAGTGTAAAAAAAGGAGGAACATTGTATTAGTATTCCTTGTGACAAAGGCCCCAGGAGGATAAATGAAGAATGTGTGTAAAATGTCGAAAGACAGAAGTGTTTAGTATTGGAGAGACAGATTTAAGTATAGCAGTTTGACTAAGAGGGCTTTTGTCAATCAGCACTGCCTCCACCTGCACTTACAAAAGTAGAACCATTCAATTGAATGGCAACTAAACATGGGATACAGTTAAACACAGAAGATGCGCATTGTCATTTAACCATAGTTAGTGAGAACAGAGTAGTACCTTAAGCAAGTCTAATTAATAAAATAGGTATTACAGTGAGTTAGCCACTAACCATAAAAAGATTTAGAAGCTGTTTAAATATTTTAAACATTTAATGGAACAAAGCTTTCAAACTTCAAATTCTAAACAATTGTACTTTGTTTATCAAAACTTCATTACAACTTCAAACTATAAAGCAGATTAAACTAATTGTGGTATTAATGTGGTCGATAAGAGGGGCGGTTAGCGGGTGTTCCTGTCCTGTTCTCTTTTGGGAATAGATCTGCATGCCGTATTATAAACCTGGGCCGATATATAAACCATATACACCACATTCATTACCCTGAAGATCCTTTTTCCTTGATCCTTTATTAGGAGCTTAGTGCGAAGCGGGGGGGCCCTAGTGACTCCAGGGGAGTAAGCCTCTTCCCAAGAGTCCAAACAGCTCCCTCCTGAGCCCCCTGTTCACTGATAGTGTACATGTGAGCTGGGGAATGCTCTAATCTGGTCCTCATCCGCGTTAAACCTTCACCTGCTTTCTGCCCCGGAAATAATCCACTCTGCAGCAGAACAACCCAACTCAACTGTTAAATAGTTCCATGCTTTGTTATTTTTTTGGACTATTGTACCCTAGAGAAGCATGAATCAGCAGATGTTCTATTTGTGGTTCTATTGTGTGTGTGTGTGTGTGTGTGTGTGTGTGTGTGTGTGTGTGTGTGTGTGTGTGTGTGTGTGTATGTGTGTCTGTGTGTGTGCTGTGCATGACTGTGTTGGCTTGACTGCTATGTTGTTGGCTTGCAGGTTATGTGATGCAGTCTTGCCTGTTCATGTCTTAGTGTGGTGTCAATGTGTGCGCATCCTTGTGTGTGCATGTTATCTATGTGCAAGAAGTGTATCTGTGATGTATCTGTGTGTCAGGAAGCCGTCCCCAAACAACAACAAACCTGACAACATCCCAAACCCCGCCGTGCGACGTGATGCGAGACGGGATGGGGAGGCCTCCGATCTGAGGAAACGGGGAGTTAGACGCCGCCACGGCAACCGCATCCACGCCGCGCCTCTCCAGCACGCCATGAAATCCATGGCACCTCTCTTGGCTGAACCAGCAGCATATCTGGAGATGGTCCGAGGCAGAAGACAGAGAGAGGGAGAGGGAGAGAGAGAGAGAGAGAGAGCGAGAGAGAGAGAGAGAGAGAGAGAGAGAGAGAGAGAGAGAGAGAGAGAGAGAGAGAGAGAGAGAGAGAGAGAGAGAGAGAGAGAGAGAGAGAGAGAGAGAGAGGCATCCAGGGATGAATACAGCTTAATCTGTACCCGGACCACATGTGTGCGCATGATAACGTGCACGCTTTCTTCCCCGCTACCCTGGCGTGTGCGTCGCGCTGCTGCCAGGTTAGCACCGACCGTGTTCCAACGCGATATTTTTTTTCCGCCCCTAAAAGGAGCCCGGCGCTCGTTAGAGGGGGGGGGGGGGGGGGGGGGGGGGGGGGGGGAGATGGTGGGCTAATGCGAGCTTTTGGAATTGGCGGTAATTCCCGACACATTTTGGGAGACAGATAGGGTGTCTTATTGCGAATGAACAATATATGTAAAGACACCTTTCCCTCCCCCTCTTCTTCCCCCATCTCATCCACAGCCCCATCACCACTTCTCCCTTTTATTTAAAGGTCCTCTAATATTTAGTTTGTTAAAAGGGGCGGGTGGGGGGTGCTTATGTTGTATGCAAAAAAAAAGGTTATTTTTAATATTGAAAATGTGCGGTGTGTTGCTATGAAAAGCAACTAGACTTAGTGGTCAATTAGACACAGCAGAAATACCCCAAGTGCTTACCTTAAGTAGGGCATTATGGACTGCAGACAGGAACACCAGGCTGCGCTGTGTGTTTGTGTGTGTATGTGGCATGTGTATGCATGGTGTGTGTATGTGGAATGTGTTTGTGTAGGTGTGTGTGCATCTGTGTTTGTGACATCAACACCTTCCTGTGAAGGATAAATGTTTATAAAGGGAAATTGTTAATATGCTAAATGGTAGGTCATTTTTCTACAGGTTTTCGCGTAATCTACAGCCAACAAAAGGAATTACACCATATAAAATGGCTTTGGGAACCAGTCGAACATTACCATTGTTTGCATGTTTTTCGTGAGCATTAACATGTGTATGTTGTTATTTATAAATGAGCGTGCGTTTGATTGTTTGTATTTGAGTGTGCATGTGCACATGTGTTTACATGTGAGTGTGCGTTTAATGTGCGCATGTCGTTCGTGTGTCTGTTCGTGTGTGTGTGTGTGTGTGTGCTTGTTTGTGTGTACGTGCGCTGGTTTGCGTGGTGAATGCAGGTGCATACACGTGTCCTCTAGCCATACATTATACTATCACCCACAGAGCCTTCATTACAATCAATCCAACAGCTTTGTATAAATTCTCCCTCCCTCCCTCCCTCTTCAGCTCATCTGCCCGGCAACACAAAAGCCATTTATTATGATTGCATTACCATAAATGATTTTATAACATCTGCTTGTCAATAATTATCGTACAAATTCCCTCGCCCTCTGACCTGTGCACTGATGAACCCCAGGTGTATGCCGCTAGCGGGCTAATGAGCGGGCGCTACACTAGCACGGCGTCCCCTGCGCCGCGGTTAGCCTAGTGTACCACTCATTCTGCCTCATCAATTAGCAAGCTGTGTGGGCCCTAATATTAGCCTAAAATGAGGAATCAAGAGCTAATTGCGAATGTTGCATTCAAGAGGGAGTCTCTGGTACAAAGAGATAGGATATCTGATCTAATATCACGGTGGGGGAGGGGGGGGGGGGTTGGTGGAGGTGTGTGTTGATGGATAGTGGATGTGTGTGTGTGTGTTAGGGGTGGGTGTGTGTGTGTGTTGATGGAGTTTGTTGGTATATGTGTTGGTGGAGTGTGTGTTGATCAATTGTGCGTGTGTTTGTCTTGGTAGAGTGTGTGTGCGTGTGTGTGTGTGTTGGTTAAGTGTGTGTGTGTGTGTGTGTGTGTGTGTGTGTGTGTGTGTGTGTTTTTGTGTGTGCATGTTAGTGGAATGTGTGTTGGTGGAGTGTGTGAGTGTATGTTGCGCGTGGCCAATTTGTAGCACTCTGAATTAATGTTCTTATGAATCCTCTGCCATTCACTGTATTTGTTTCACATCGATTTTTTTTTTGAAAATTGCATGCAAAATTACAAATAAACAAACAAACACTAGGCTTGTTTTTTTTCGTTGACCTTTAACATGACTTAAACAACAACAGATCTTATGAGACAGTTGTATCTAAAACACAGACAGTTTCTAAAACACTGAAATAAAACATCAACGATGCAAACAAAACAAACATCCGACTGACACACGATCCAACGTTAGAAATCATTATTCAAGTGCTCAGAGATAGTCAAGTGCACCAATCTATTCCCTGAGTCGGTTTCTCCCAAAGCAGCCGCCTGTTCCAAAACAGACTCTGCTGCAATGTCAGATGTGGCCCTAATTGAAAAGTTAATTAACTTTTTGAAGTCATCAGCTGTCATGCCTGCAAATCAGATTGTAGTAGGGTCCCCCGAGGCCAACTTTACATCAGCCTTAATGGCTGGGGACCTTCTGCGTAGATACGTGGGAACATTTGGTCATTGAAAGTACCATTTATGGGAGTATTGTTTAATTAAAGTCAAATTAACAGAACTGTACACAGAATTTAATTTCTGGTATGAATTATTGTCTGAAAACAGAGTGCAGCTCGGATAATCAAACTTTTCATTACGTGCGTGTCTCTCTCTCTCTCTCCCTGTCTCTCTCTCCCTCTCTCTCTCTCTTTCCCTCTCTCTTTCCTGAGGTCCCTTGCCACCTAGTCTCCTCTGCTCCCACAAAATCAATGAGAGGAAGCTACCCACAATGCATTGCACAGCCCCCCACCACTCCACTCCCCATAGATTGTATTTTATTTACAAAACTTTTTTCTGGAAAATTCACTGGGGACAAGAAAGTTCCCACACGAAAAACTGAAAGTATGTGATATGGAACAACAAAAGGTTTGTGCTCTGTGGACTAGTCTGGTGTAGATAAGTGTCTCCACCGTGTCGCTATCAGGTCTAACGACATACAATGAATGAATGCATGAAAGGAATGAATACATTAACTAGTTGATCACAGCTGGCATCAGCAGCCTCTCCAGAGAACAGACGACAATGCACTGATCTGCTGTTAAATTCCTGAACGTTATGCTCCATAACACTCCAAACATTACTAGTTTATATATTAGGACATTTTACAACATTTTATAATATATACATTTATTTCCTGTTTGACTTTGTTGAATCCATTTATATTTTTATTTAAAACATTTAAAATTGATTTACTTTTTACGCAACATGGATCATATTTTCCGATCTTTTTTTATTATTGACAATACTTTTTATGTATTTACTTTTAAACCAACTTGAGAAACATAGTGTTCACTTTATTTTTTCATTGTCATTTGCAGCTGTTATTTTTGCTCATAATGACTCAACACACGTCGATGATGTCACCATCCCGAGATGCCTCCCCCCTTGTCGCATTCTTCTAAGGGTCAGCGGCGGGTTTAATTCTCCTCCCACCGTCGTCTCTTATTATTAGGACCTCGCCGGCTTGCCACGCTTGCTGCTAATTGGCTGTCCCTCGTGGCCACTTGGAGGAGAGGTAGAGGAGGAGGTAGACCAGCCAGCCCCTCCCTCCCCCACTGTCACGGCCGTTAGTCTCAATCTCACCGGGGGTTGTCCGATGGGACGGTAGTGTCTCTCTGTCTGTCTCTCTCTCTCTCTCTCTCTCTCTCTCTCTCTCTCTCTCTCTCTCTCTCTCTCTCTCTCTCTATCTCTCTACCAAACTCCTCCAAGACGCTCCACGAAGTGGCAGAGCGTCTTGGGGATGAGATCGGTGCCGTTGTCGGTACTCGCTTGCCATCTGTCCTCTGGAATGGCTGAGAACGGTGGGAACCGTTGGAGACCAAAGGGATTCTAGGGTGGCTTTTGGGAGATCGGTGGACCTGTGGTCTGTGTGTGTGTGTGCGTGTGTATGTGTGTGTGTGTGTGTGTGTGTGCATGTCTATGTGTTTGCGTGTGTGGGACATGTCCATGCTCTTCAGTTATGGTGGGTTTGTGATATATTGTACGGTATTGGTACTGTGGTGCTCAATTGGTAGAGAATGGCAATAACCAGGGTTGGGGGTTTGATTCCTAATTGGTGCCACCCATGCTAAGAATGTATGCAGTTACAGCGTGTGCTGCAAAACTCTTTGGGTAAAACCATCCACACACTGTTATAATACGTCTGTGTTTCACCAGAGCGTGTTCAAAGTTGATGATGCTCAGTAAAAAGGATGTGCTCACTGCAGTTAGCACCAGGACTGCTGTCTCAACTGGTTGAAATTGCACCACAATTGGTCAAAAATCGTACATGCTTTTTTGCCCTAGATGCTTCTGGATACTTCCGAGAGGCCATACTTTCAATCCCTAATTTTGAATCTACCTGCTCAGCTGCTGCTGTTTTACCACGTAAAACAGGATGTCTGTATACAAAACAGCAGATTTATACACAAAACAGGATGTCTATATATTTAAAAAGAACACCTACACGTAAAACGAACACATATGTAAAACAGGATGTCTATACAAGAAACTGAAACATATATCAAGCAAGATGTCTATTCGTGAAACTGAAACATAGGTAAAACAGGATTTCTACGTTTAAAACAGTACATTTAAACGTGAAACAGGATGTCTATATATTAAACAGCACATTTATATGAAAAATGGACATATATGTAAAACACTACATCTATACATGATACTGAAACATACATAAAACAGAATATATACATGAAACTGAAACATAGGTCAAATAGGATGTCTTTAAGTGAAACTGAAACATAGGTCAAACAGGATGTCTTTAAGTGAAACTGAAACATAGGTAAAACAGGATGTCTTTAAGTGAAACTGAAACATAGGTCAAACAGGATGTCTTTAGGTGAAACTGAAACATAGGACAAACAGGATGTCTTTAAGTGAAACTGAAACATAAGTCAAACAGGATGTCTTTAAGTGAAACTGAAACATAGGTCAAACAGGATGTCTTTAAGTGAAACTGAAACATAAGTCAAACAGGATGTCTTTAAGTGAAACTGAAACATAGGTAAAACAGGATGTCTTTAAGTGAAACTGAAACATAGGTCAAACAGGATGTCTTTAAGTAAAACTGAAACATAGGTAAAACAGGATGTCTTTATGTGAAACATATGGGTTTTCACTTGTCTGTGTTATATACAGTGGGTTATGAAACCTCACGGCTGAGTTAAAATCATAGTAGATTCATGCAATAGAGAATAATTAATGACTGCAGAGTTTTTTTTGGGGGCTACGCATATCCCAGCGGCCATCCAAACCCCCAGATTAACGTCTGAAGGGGTTAAGCGGAGTCAGTGCCTCTGATTAAGGAGCGTGTTCAGGGGGAGACACGCTCTCCACCTCCGAGACGGACGTGAATATCAATACGGCTAATTGGTCTATTATGCCAGGTACTTCCTGTGTTACAATCACCCTTTTGTCATCACTTAACCCCCCCCCCCCCCCCGCCCCCCGCCGGCAGAGAACGAGAGGTTAGTCTTGCTGCTGAGCGGCCGCTCCACAACCAGAGGTTAATGAAGTGAAGCGTTTCTCTCATCGGATCGCAGGGGGGTTCACGCTGTTGGTGTTGCCGTGGTTTCAATCTGCCATGGAGAACCACCAAAACAATTATAGTTAAAAATGATAGTTCATTAGTATTTCCTTATTACAGTGAGGATAATTGAATAGAGGTGGAAGGATGTTCGACTACCAGCCAAAAGGTTCTGGGTTTGCTCCCCAATGTCCTCAGTGTAGGCATCCTTGAGCAAGATGCTCACCTGCCCTACCTGCTCCTTAATGACATGCATCTGAATTCAATGTAAGTCGCTTTGGATAAAAGGGTCTGCTTTATGACTAAATAGCAATAGCAAATAATAGAGTTAAGGGGCAGGAGATAATTCAAATCAAATGGTATCCCCCACCCCCCCCCCCCCCTTGTTTTTCTTGTTTGAAAAGTTGACACATAAAATGTATTTTTCAGTTTTCTTTTCAGATTATCGCAGGTCCATGTGTGACTTTAGAAGCTTGCTTCCAGTGAGTCATGTCTGTCTTCTCTCTGCCTTACGGGGGTCGGGGGATGGGAGGGGGGGTTGGAGGTTGGGGCGTTTGGCGGTGGCGAAGTGGCCTTGCCACGGTTGTCTATGAAAGGAATGTGGTGTGGCATCAGCCACTGTTGGCATCCTGGATACTGCCTGCCAGTCCCTCTTCCCCCGTGCCCCACACACACAAGCTAACGCACACAAACACACAGACACACACACACAAGTGCACGCAGACACACAAACAAGCTCACACACACACACAAGCGCATACAGACACACAAGCTCACGTGCACACATACAGAGGGTCATGTCATCATACACGCACACACACACACATACACATGCAGATATGCACATAGAGACTGGCTTTTAAAGCAAGCACACACACACACTGGCACTTACTGGCACTTGAATATACAAACATAGTTATTTCGACGCACACACCTACACAGGGCTGTGTACTGGGCTTCTACCCGGTGCGTGGTGGTGATAGGCAGAGGACGAGGAGCGGGGGAGCTTATCGACGCCCATCCAGATGAACCCAGACAGACGCGCCTCCACAGCCCAGACCCAAGCACTGCCTGCTGGCCAGCCTTCCCCTGTGCTCAGCCCTGGCTATCCTTAGGCTAAGGGCCCCACCACTGCCAAGGTACTGCCTCAATTCGCCACATCTCCCTGGGCTACGGGGCCCCTGGGCTTACTGGCCCCATGGAGACATAAGCCCCGGCTCCCCTGAGGGCTCTCGGCCAATTCAGGCGCTTGGCATGGGCCGAGCCGCCCAATGGGAGCAGTCCAAGAGCGGTGGATGGCTATGATATGCTTCCACCAAGGGGCAATTCCACTCATGTGGAATTTTAGCAGATGAAAGGAATGTGTTTAGCTGGGGGTGGACTGAGGTAGAGCAACTGCCATCACACACACAACCCCTCTCGCTCTCTTTCTCGTTCGCGCCGTCTTTCTCCATCTCTTCTCTCTTTCATGAGGTAATGGTGAATGCATCCATCCACACGGTTGAAAATGGCTCTTGAATGCGCTATTCAAAATAATAAAATACAGGGCAACAGGCCACAATAGTTATAATTAAATTAAAAGAAATCATTTATAAAGTGGATTCAAAACAAAGAGAGAAAATCCATCATTTTCCACAGTGATGATCATGATCATGTGATGTATTGTGGCACATGACAAGACGATGAGATACAACAATCTGGGTACAAACCAACACAACTACCATGTTACATTGACAGCTTTATAACCAATGTAATTAAATCAGCGCAAACAAAAGTTATCTTACCAAATAGCATGGGGCAAAGCAAACGAGTCAATTTACATTTACACTTTTTGCTTTTCTAAATGGATTTCACAGGTTCTTTCTTTTTTATTCAATATATCAATAATTCAATCCCCAAATGTAATAATTAATCGGCACTTTGATCTCATCACTGCGGCAAATTTTAGCGTTTATAAAGACTTTGCCGGTGTCAAAACACTCAAACAATCCCGAGCACACCCCTTCAGCGGCACACAATTAGCGGATTTAAAAACACAGTGATGCGGGATTACTATAATTTATTTATTTTAGTTTTTTATCTAGACATACTGCATTCCTAATTCCATCTGACGTCCCTGCCGTGATGGCTCTGATGGATAGAACAGGGAAGTGTTTGTGAGCAAGACAGATACTGTAATTCATCTGTACAATAAGCCAATCATTACCAACTAATGACAGGGAGGGTGGGGGTTGTGGTGGGGGTTGTGGTGGTGGTGGCGGCGTTGCAGAGGTGGTGTTAGTGCATCGTGTGCAGGGGGTGGGGGACCCCCTCCATTTGCGGTCCCCCCATAGACGGAGGCCCCCTGGAAGTAATTGCGTTAGCGACTCTCTCTCGTCTCCAAGATGCGAGATCTCATGTGTTTCGCTAAGCGACAGCATTCAGCCGCACGGAGAACACTCGTCTTAATGAAGCTGTCTGACAAGGTGGCAATTACCCACTCCCATCACTATCACCAGGGGCAACCACCAAGAGGTAAGGGGGGAGGGGTGGAGGTGAAGGGAAGTTATTGGACCTGCCCTACCTTTTTCTGCCCCCCCCTTCGATCATCCCCATCCCCCTGGGCATTCCCATAACACCCCCCTGCTGAGCAGCGCGATGCGCCTGGGTGCCTAAGCTGCTATTGGAGTGCTAGCTCGCTGGCAAACCTCTGTGTTCACCAGTGAGCTAGCTGGCACATTGCTGTGCAACGGTACAAGCAATTGTTAAAGGTGAAATGATGCAAATCAGCATATGGAGATATCTCGGGTTTGATGGATGATCAGCTGACATTTCCCCATCCGCTAATGAACATATGAAAGAACAAGAGGATAACATTTTCTTAAGAAATCTGTTTCTTCACCTGACGCCCAATCGCCTCTCAATTGGTTGAGAGACAGGAAGAGCAAACAATGAACCTGTTTCTGTCACTTTTCACTCTGTTAATTTAGCATTGCTAAGATGTAGCCTATAGCACAGCTAATATGTTGATATCTCATTTCTAATGAGTAGCCTCTGGCATTGCTAATGAATACCATATATAACTGTTAATATGTAGCCTACAGCACTGCTAATGCAGTGTATTTTAACTTGCATACAACAACCGTATTTAAAAAGTCACAGGTCTAGGTTTGGAAGAGCGACTACTCCCTGTTCTGCACCAATGTCTCCCCGTCATGCAGTATTTAACGGTTTTACGTGAGCACAAACACTTAATTATAGATCCTTCAGCTCTCTGCATACTTGTCTCCCATCGACACGCCTATGCGAATCCCACTTACTTGGACAAACTGTTAATTCAATCAAACTTAATATTACACTTGACTGTTTTGATAGCTTTAATGAAACTTTAATTGTGTTCGCAAGTTTTTCGATTGCACATCCCTTCCCCTAACCACACACAAACAGGCACACTCACACAAACACACATTCACACACACACACACACACACACACACACACACACACACACACACACACACACACACACACACACACACACACACATGCACACACACACCCACACATACACACACATTCTTGCACACACACATTCTCACACACACACTCGCACACCTTCCGCCTCAACACAGGTGTGCCCTGATGCCTACAGGTGTTGTCATGGTAACCTCATGTCTACCAGCCCTATGTAATTATGTGGAATTCTGTGACATGCTATTCCAACTACATGAAACAACGAGGTGTGAAGCGCCTCTCTGTCCACCTTCCTTGTCTTGTCATGTCTTACTTTATTAAAAAACAATATTACTGGTTAGTAGTCATTTTAAAACATGAAAGACAACATGATATTTGACACATGTCTGTTGTCAAATAGCACAGTTTCTTGAGTCTCACACACCTTAAAGTGTTAAAATACAAAAACCGCTTAGGAATACGTTTGAAAATCTACAATCTAGTTTTTTTCCGACAATAATCATATTGTCACATATTGGTCTTGCTCAAATCGAGTTTGTGGATCGTGCTTAGTATTTTGCGTGAAATGACCTTGTTAAAGGCCTTTATTTATTCAAATGTTATTTAAAACCTCGCGCTATGGGGACATTGTAACAGACCCAACTCAGCAACCCATCATTCAAACCGACTTATTCAAACCGACTTATTCAACCCGACACACATCTGAGACCTTTTTTAAATCACCCATGACCCAGTAAAACCTACGCTATGTGCTATAAAATCTTCTGCTTTTCATTCTGAAAGGAGGCTAAGACATTTTTCAGTTATTTACCTAGACTGCAGCAAAATAACTAGGTCACTATTAAATGCTGGAGACGAAGAGGGCAGTGTGTTCAAACTGGAACTGAATAATATGTTATGTTTAACGTCAATTTAACTTATTATCTCAGCCTCTGTTGTATTTGAGGCCAAAGCTGTGCTTAACATCTTGTTTATTCCTAGAAACTTGCTTGAACTTGATGTGAGAGCTGAAATGAGTGGTACGTAAACTGCCATTAAATTATTTCAATTCTAGGTCACCCCTCCCTCTTCCTCCCACACAAAAAACACTCTGTCTTTCCTTCGTTCTCTTGACAATTCAACTCCAACTCTTATTTTAACTCAAGGGCCCCTCCAACTCTACAGCAGTTTATGTCGATAAGTGTAGTTTTAAAACATACCTTTGGATTAAAATAAGATTGAAGATAACATCGTCTCAATGTTCAATATTTAAGTTGATTTGTGTCTTATGAACAGCATAGAACAGTGCAAAATGATTGTCATTTGTACAACATGTTGGGAGATTGGAGCGGAAATATATGTGGCTAACATGTGTGAGTGGTAATACTAACAATCTAAACAGTACTTATTCAGTGTCGGAGTATCCAGTCGCTACTTGTCACAGAATAGTTAATCGTCCACGTACACTGGTAGGACCCGTAGGGCCCGTACTAAGACCGTAATTAATATTGACTAACGTAATGTTTGACTACTGGGCAATTGTACGATTTAATAGGAATGAGAATGTATTCTTGGGTAGCTACATTCAACCCATCTGGCTCCCGGCTAAACTTCCTGCAATCAATAAAATATTCATAATTGAAGAGCACTTTATTGCCTCTGACAGCCTTCACTGAACTATGATTAACCAAACAGCGAAAAGGAAAAATAAATATTTTCCAGTCTACCTGAAGCGACCACACGCACATTACCGGCACATAAACTACGCCTTGTTCATGAAGTCTATTCATGCGTGATAGAAGCTACTCTATTGTGTTTGGACTCCTAATACTGGTGAACGCATTTGTTCGATGAAGCATTATAGTCTAGTAGTGTTTAGGGTGTTCGATTCCCAAATGAGAGGTTCTGGGTTCGAACCCCAATGCCGGCATTCTACCTTTAGGCATCCCTGAGCAATGTCTAAAGCTCCTTATTGAGAGGTGTCTGTATGAAAAATGCACTGTGCTTTGGATGAAAGTGTCCTAAAGTGACTTAGTAGCAACCAGGGGAAATGGGGCTGCCACACTGTGAGGTGGCAAGATGTGCAAACAACAACAGGAGATGGATATCTTGAGGGAGGGATGGAGAGAGGATGGAGAGAGGGAGGGAGGAAGGAAGAGAGCAAATAAGGAAGAGAGAGAGGGAGAGGGAGGGAGAGGGAAAGCGAGGGATGATGAACAGAGGAACAGAGGAGAGAGAGGAAGAAAGACAGAGGGAAGAAGAGGGTGAGAGAGGGATGGAGGAAGATAGGAACAGAGGGGAGAGAGGGAGGAAGAGAGAGATAGAGGGAGGAATAGAGTGAGAGAGGAATTGCGGAAGAAATAGAGGGGGAGGATGAAAGGCAGGTGAAGGTGGTGGAGAAAAGGCAAAGCATCTCCCTCACCCCTTGTGGGGCCTTGATGTTTAGCAAACAAAGTTGGAAGGCATCAGCCTTCTACAAAACGTCCGCAATTTCCTCAGAGGAGTGTCTGGCACTAACACCTTGGCTCACGCCTGTTAGTGGGTTATTGGCCTGATGATAGGTCCCGCTCCCGTCCGTCGCCCGCCTTGTTATCTATAGCCACCTTTAAGGTGCTGGGGTCAAAGGTTGAATATGGTAAGCATAGCATTGTGTGTGTGTGTGTGTGTGTGTGTGTGTGTGTGTGTGTGTGTGTGTGTGTGTGTGTGTGTGTATGCGTGTGTGTGGGTGTGGGTGTGGGTGTGTGTGTGGGTGTGGGTGTGTATGTGTGTGTGTGTGTGTGTGTGTGTGTGTGTGTGACATGAAGGGTCAGTAAGTGAATGTCTTGAGCTGAGTTGTACTGAACAGTAATGTACTGTCATTCATGTGTTAAACTGGGTTAAACTCTTTAAAACATCCCATAATAAACCTTTATTGCTGGGCCTTTACGATGGGGGCCAGGGAACCCTTTTGTTCATTGTTTATAACCGGACTTTAATACTGTAATACTACTACTACTTCTACTAAAACTACTACTACTACTTCTACTACTACTACTCCTACTACTACTTCTATTCAACTACCATAATACTACTACTACTTCATTCGTACGATTACACCATGTATTGTTTATTATTTGTTTAGGAAGCCTGAAAGTAAACCATTTACTCCTGATGACTGCTGCTTGTTGTTCTAGTAATGTGCACATGACGATACACTTTAAGCTTAAACAACTGTACAAAGGGCTCTAATGATTTAGGCGACATATGTTGCTGCGACAGACATCCCACACCTTGAAATGTTCAGAGATTAGGCCTAGGATGTTTGTGTGTGTGTATGTGTGTGTGTGTGTGTGTGTGTGTGTGTGTGTGTGTGTGTGTGTGTGTGTGTGTGTGTGTGTGTGTGTGTGTGTGTGTGTGTGTGTGTGTGTGTGTTAATCAGCGTAGGTTAACAAACAACCCCGTTAGCACCTGTCAACGTAATTAATGAAAGGCATGTCCATCACTCTGGACGTCCGGTCTGACGGTGCATCCGAATGAGGATCGACACAAACTTGTTTCGACCAAATTTAAAGATTCCCTCGTCTCCCTTCTGTTAAAAGAGATAAAAAGATCACTGGAGCGGTATGCTTTTTCAGGGAGGGCAGGGCAGACAGACTGCATTCACTCGTCATGTGTTGAGGAGTAAATAAAGATCCTGTGTTTATCCCAGATAAGTCTCGGAGACAAGCGTTGGTCTCCTCAGGAATCCTTGTTAATCTTTAAAGGGTGAGCGATCGCAAATGAGTGACTGGAGAAAGTGGTGAAGGCTAACCGCGAAATAAAAATAAAGAAAAAGGGCAAGCATTCCACATTTTGCCGAGACGTCTGTCTCTTGGCTCTTGGGCAATCTTTACGAGACAAATTACTTTCAGTACTCAATAGTCTGTAATTAAAATATACGTGATGTGGAGAGAGGCCTGTCTCTCTATTTAGTTGCGGGTTGAAAAGATTAATTCTGGGGTGTAGTACCCTTGTAATTTTCCAAGCGCTGTTTATTGTACTCAAAACAAAAGGTGCAGGTGATTGAAACGTCTCAGATCTCCGTTGAAGGTCTCCTTTGATATGTTAGGTATTTTTCGTGTCTTTTTTTCCCATTAGGGTTCATCTTCGTTCATGATGCGTGTTGCATTATTATTTGGAACCGCTGCACTGCACATATATGTTTTACTCTAATACATTCCTCCGGGTATTTATTACACATGTTTAATGTCAAGGTCAAGGTTTGTTTGTTTACCCACGGACAGAGTAATTGAAATATTGGCGGAATCTCCAAGGTCATCCTCATCGTCATGAGCTAAAGTGCAGTCTCCCTCTCCAACTCACTCACTCACCTGTCCCTCTTGTGGTCACAATTACCAACCACAGGCTGAGTTCGTGCATCACCTCATAGGACCCATTTTCCTGCGCTGTGTTAACTGACGATATATTGGAATAGAACGTACCATTAATCCAGTGCGAATTTACGTTAGTTTAAGGTGAGCAAAGCCCCCCCCCCCCCCCCCCCACCCCCCGCCCTTATAGGAATTTGTCAATTTCAATGAATTCACCCACGGTGGTAGGTGTGAATCATATAAGGCGTAGAGAGTGAATTTGTAATATAGTTTTGTTTCTCTTTTACAATGGAGCTTTTCATTGTATCATAATGAAACTCGAACGTAGCCAACCCTGTAAGAGAGAAACCCCAAAACCACAACTAATTAAAAAAAAAAACTACATTTCTGATAATTATTTTCACAAGTCGGTTTACAGTAAATACTCGTTCTTGTTGTCATTGATTATTAAATACAGAATTGTCTCCATCGGATATGGGTATGGACCAGTATTTATTTGGTTAATTATACTTATGTATTAAACCATCTTTAAGTTATATAGTCGCGTGTGTCGACTACATATAGGCCGAGTGAAAAGGCTATATATCCTACCGCCTGAGTGAGCTGATCATGTTGTGATTTCCTCCTCGGCGGATGTATGGTAAAGTGTGCTCGCGTTCTACGCACACGCACGCACACGCGTACATACATACATACACACACACACACACACACACACACACACACACACACACACACACACACACACACACACACACATACACACACGCATGCCTTTGGGCTCCATAACACCTGCTCTTGCAGAGCAGTTCGTTTGTGTGCAGATGCAATCTGTCAATCATTTGTAAGAGTTTCATCCGCGTGCACAATGACAAGCGTACAACAAACTACAGAGACAAATAAGATACACACTCTCACTTTTATACACACACATACGCAGAAAGAAAATGATGGGAGGGAGTATGTGTGTTAGAGAGAGCGAGCGAGAGAGAGATTTCTAAAGCCACAATTAACCGTACTAAACGGAAAATTCACAAGCAAAGTGATACAAAAAAGTATACGGTCTCCATCTATTAGTCTTTAATTTGATTTATTAAGGTAGTTATAAAAATCGTGATAAAAGGTGTAGGCCTGCAACTTTATTTAGAATATAATTATGTGCAAACCATCGTCTTAATATGACTTGATGTTGACAACATATTGCAAACGGTCAATTTAAATCTATTTAAATAAGCAGAACGCATTATAATATTTGATATAACATTTTTATTAAATCTTTAGGCCTTTTCTTTGCTTATCGTTGTGGTCAGTGTCTTCATTGCCCAAAATTGAAATTAATATTCAGTTAAATTAATGAGGTTTCAGTTGTGGGTGTATTTTATTTCATATTATATTTATAGTCGGATATGGATAGGCCTATAGTAGGGTTTTTTGAAACCACAAATTATCTCGCAGTAAACACAATTTATTGCAAATAAAGCGTCAGCTTGAAATTCAGAAGCAATTAACCCTCTAAAGTACATTTAACCATTAAGTCATTGTCGATCCATTATTGGTTCTGTTTTTACATTAAAACATGAAACAATGAAAGCACGTGTGGGCTTTATCCACTTTCAATCGACATTTTCAACTGTCTTTGTCACTCTAAACTTTAAAACAGTTCATTTTCCAAAGAGTCAAAGCATCGGGTTCACTAAACGACCTTTTACTATTAGTTAGCGATTAGGCTACACACAGCAAAAAGAAGAATAGGCCTCTGCATATATTAGCTGGCTCTGATCCCGCGTCGTCTACTCAGGTGTGAACGTAATTGGCGGTTTGCCATCAGTCGTTGTTAAAACCAGAGGGACTTTCTCCATGCATAGCGCAAAAAAAAAAAAAATAAACCCCGCATCTTGTTGCTCACAACCTTGTTTTTCAACAGACTCTCTCTGTGTCTCTCTCTCTGCTTATTGCTCCTTGACATGGAAACATGTGGTGTGTAAATATGAAAAATGCAGGAGTGCGAGCCTCTCTCCGGGCGGTGGACTTTGCGCTCTCATCGCGCTGTCGCAGCTCTCCCCGGAGAGCGCGCGCGTCGCGTTTGTGAAAAAAAAGAAAGAAAAAAAAAGAAGAAGTGGAGCACGAGACAAGCTGCGCCACAGCTGGCAAATCATCGATTTGAGCATCAGAAACGGGGAGGGGCGGTTCGTTTACCTGCCAGCCTCCTCTCGAGGAAGCCCTCCTCCGCCGCACATGCCGCTGCTCCACTCTCCCGCCTCTGCCCGCTGCACGCGTTGCTCACATCCAGCGCTCCATCCTGCGCCCGAAGTTGCTTTTCGGCTCTCTTTTTTTTTTTTTTTTTTTTACGCAGTAGACTACCCGCGAGTGCGGCTTTTGACAATATTCACGAAATCTCCTCCGAAGGACCTGGTCTCGCATCCACACAGCAGTTTGCTTCTTCTTCTTCTTTATTATTATTATTATTTTTGGATCTCTCGTCGTGGAGCAGAGTTTATGAGGTTTCTCAACTTTTGATGGAAAACGCGAGGTCGGCCAGCTATTAACTTTAAAGGTATGATTGTGCGTCCATCACGCTATTTGTGCTTGTGTCTACATGTATACAAAACCTTTGCAGTTAACCTCTATTTGATTGACTCTACACACAACGATTGTTTCATTCCAATATTTCAACGAGTGCGTCTTTGGACTGAGAGGGGTACGTTGTTTACATCGAAGACCTATCTGATACACCGTTCATTTTCATAATGACAAAAAAAAAACATTTAATCAATTCAAATAACAATTGAAACATACACACTATCAAATGACCAATGCGAATGCGTATACAACTGCTAAACAAATGCAAATAAAAGGTGGTCTTCTAACGTGGATATCAGCCTATTTTTCTTTATTTTTTAACCTTATCATATCATTTGACGTCTTCATTTCTCACTCGCCTTAAGTGCGAGGCGCACACTCGCCAAAGTGTCTCTGAGGCTCTCTCTCTCTCTCTCTCTCTCTCTCTCTCTCTCTCTCTCTCTCTCTCTCTCTCTCTCTCTCTCTCTCTCTCTCTCTCTCTCTCTCTCTCTCTCTCTCTCTCTCTCTCTCTCTCTCTCTCTCTCTCACTGAGCCTTTAACGTCTCCCCGTCCTCACATTGATATTTGGCTACGATGCGAAACAATTCCACGGGACACATGCTTCTTGGTGAAAAAAAAGTGGATTCGGACAGTTTACTGCTCTTTTAGTATTTGCTTTAAATTTTGGACGAATCACTTGCTAGTTAGAGATTACGTGTTCCTATTTCCAGATGTGTTGGTGCCTCCGAGGGTTGTTCCACTAACGTCTGCTGTGTCTTATCTTTATTCCAAAGCATTCCCCGTATCGCGCGCTTGTGTATTGACGCACTCTTCTTATGAATTTATTGGCGTCATAATTGTATAGGAATAATCCATCGACTGCGTAATCCAGCTCCCCAACTCTACTCTAAGGGGTTTTACTGGGCCATTATGAGGCCACCTAATTTATCCCCTCCGCAGAGCTCCTGTTTCGTTTGACTTCATGGCAACTTGTTTCAGCGCATTTACTGCTTTATTGCAAATCTACTCTAAAGGACCGTGAACAACACATCCAGCGTACAGCCCCAATAGACCCGGGGAAGGAGGCACTTGATATGATTTCCAGCCCGTCTTTCTGGTTGGCTGCGTGTGGGATAGGCTACTCAGATGGCTGGGATGATATTATTAACATTGCATGTTAATGGTGTCGCTCCGCGATACATGCGTGTCTTGTGGTTTGTACTGTCAACCGATAGTCATTTCAGATAGAACCAGACCTTCCACTGTGTGCATGTGTGTGTGTGTTTGTGTGTGCGTGTTTCCGCGCGCATGTGTGTGTGAGTTTGTGTGTGCCTGTGAGAAAGTAGCAGAGATAGCGAAGGACGGAAAAAGCGAGACCATTACTCTGCTCATGTGCGTGGGCATTAGTGTCTTGTGGTTTTCTTCTTCTCAATGCGTGTTCCTCACAAGTTACTTTATTTCCTACGTTTATTTACAAGGGTATGGTAATAAGTTTAATTGTTACATACCGGACTTTAAATAAGCCTCACCATAACATATTATTAAAAATCAAATAATAATGTGTTGCCTTTGTTATTGCATTATTTCAACTATAATAATCAATTCATTATACTAAAGATAATGCAGATGTATCTATATTTGCAATGTGTCTACTTTTCTAATAATAAATTCCAGATTTATTATTGTAGGCAAATAATGAATACATAAATAAATAAGATGAGTTAATATTTTGGAAAACATGAAGCCAAAAATTGATGTGTCTATTTTAGCCGTTAACTATTGAAATTATTAATACTATTCTTAGATGGTAATTTCCCACGGAATGGAGGGTGAATGTCAGCAAAGAAATATATACATAGCAATAGTAACTAGTGTCTTGAAAGTGTGTGTGTGTGTGTGTGTGTGTGTGTGTGTGTGTGTGTGTGTGTGTGTGTGTGTGTGTGTGTGTGTGTGTGTAGTATCTTCTGAACCGATCAGCACCTCAGAGTGCTGTGGCTCTTCTGGTCAGTGTCTTTAACTGTGCTGCCACCCAACCCTTTTCCTGTTGACTTCTGCGAGTTGCACTTCTCGTAAGTTCAGAACATCAAGAGATATTGTCCTCAGAAACATTGTGCTGTGGTATTTAATAGTTATAGACTTACACAGATAGACCTACACACACACACACACACACACACACACACACACACACACACACACACACACACACACACACACACATACGTAGACGCAGCAAAGTAGGTATCCACAGTGGCCTGTTGATTTGTCATTTTCTGATTTTCAACTTGTTTGGCCGAAATTATCAGGTCGTGATTTAACTCCTGTGTCACATTTGTTCTAAATAGTGTCTAATTTCTTCTCCTGAAATATGTTCTCATGCTACGAACAGCCCCAGCAACTTTGTGAGGACCTTGAAGAGTCCTCGTGTGTGCGATAGAGTTAATAAAGACCTCTTATAGGACAGAGTGTGTGTAAAGACGTACTGAGGACCATGCAAACCCCTAGCGTGTCAAACCTTGGAGTGCATCTAACGACTTGGATTGTCCCAGTGTGTTTAGTTACAAACTGAGGATCAGTGACAGTGCTAATGTGTGTAGAAACTTTAATAGTGAAAGCATGGGATTTTAATGACAAAGAGAGGGCCGTGGGGGCAGTCCCATTGTGTGTAGACCTTGGTGTGTTCCGTGCCAAATTGGGGACCTCAGACCCCATATCTTGACCTAAAAGTTGCCAACACAGTTCCAGGTCTGAGATCTGTTATAAGCGTGGGATTGTCGCGTGCAGCCTCACACGCATGTTAGTCTGTGCTTCACATCTATTAGAAACTAGTGCATTTGCACTTTGCTTACTGTGGCTCGTCCAGGGCAGGAAATCAGCAGACGTTCAAAAAGAGTGACAAATACTTCATCTTGTTGTTGTTTGATCTGTTTTTACTCCCCCTTGCCCTCATTGACACCCACTCACACCCACGCAAGCCTGCATACACACGTGCACACGTGTACACACACTAAAGCAACGAAACAACCCTTTTTTAGCCCTGGCCTCACTTCTGGATCACATGGTGGTTAATTGGCACCTCGTTTGTCAGGTTATGGAGGCATACGGCGAGCGGTCGCGTGGGACCCACAACGCTAGACAGATGGGTTCTCCTTAGTACCGCTTTACCCCCACCCCACGCCCCCCCCTTACCCACCAACCCACCTGCCCCCACCTCCAGGTTCTGCTGCTCCGCTGGCTTTTAGACGAACACAACACAAACACTCAGAACCCCACAGTGATACACTCCTCAGGCCCCCGGCTTTCGGTGGTTAAAGTGTCAAACCTAAAGCAAAAAGTAAGGTTCAGATTTTATAATAGATGCATGAAAAATAAAAGCGCCACCAAACTTTATCCTTTGACTCCGAGGGACCAATTAGTTTGCAGTGTTTATTTTGCTGATGCCACTGAAATCTAGCTGTATAAATAGCGTGCAAAACTAAACACATGTAAGGGTAACTGCAGTCGAGACGTCAGGTCAAATGCATACAAAAATTAATAAAAATAAAATAAGATATTTATCTATATTGGAAAAGCATGTAGATAATTGCAGCAGCTATATTGCCATATGTATTTGTGCTGGAGTGGGAGTGAGAGAGGGGGCGGTGGAGGGTTGTGAGTTAAATACCTAAACTAAACACACATGTCATTAAATGTTAAATCTCCCAGCGCCGAGTGCGTGTGTGTGTGTGTGTGTGTGTGGGGGGGGGGGGGGGGGGGGGGACAGAGTTAAGCAGTGAACTCCTCCTCGTCGGGGCTGAGACTGATATCCAGGCTCAAACCATTATTCCTCTCTCTCCTCCACGACCATAATTACCACTGTAGCCAAATAACAGCTCGGCAAACAGTGAAATTATACCTGTAGTAGGCGGCTCGGTAAATGACTGCTCCGCCGCCAGCAGATCTATTTATTAGACCGTTGCCACAAAATAAGGGGCCTGTCTCGGAGCGGTTTCTTTTCTCTTTTTTTTTTTTTTTAATGTGTGGCTCATCTGGGATTCACCCGCCCACCCTCCCTCCCCTTCCCCGACCCTCCCCCGCCTCCGAACCCACCGCTTCATCAAATAGTTCTGTTAGGATGGCTAATAGTAATGATGATGACAAGGCTTTTATTTTGAAAGCAAGCTGCGACTGGTTTGGAGAATAACAGGAGGAGAAGAAAGGAGAGGAAAAGAACAGGGGAGAGAAATAAAAAGGGGAATCTGTAATAGGGATTATTTTTGCATTCCAGGACTCTGTCAAAATATGTAGGGAAAAATCGACCCCCCATACACACACTCACGTCTACGCAACGCAATACACACACAGACACACAGACACAGACACACACACACACACAACTCTCTCTTTCACTCGTCAGAATAACAGACATACCACCCTGCTTGCCTACTTAGGGAATGACTCTGGAATTACAGTACAGCTCATTTTGTCATATCTGGAAAGTTCTTTGAAGGGGATGGGGGGCGGGGTGGTCTGTGTGTGTGTGTGTGTTGTCCCAGCATGTTGAGGTATATTTATTCTGGCGTATGCATACTGTTGCTCCAGATCCCTGGGCTTATCGGTGAAGGCAGCACATTGTTGTGTGTGTGGGTCTGTGGTGATCGCTGTCTTGGCATTCGGCGAGGGTCCGTCACCATGATTTTGTCATGCTTTGATACATTATGTATACCTTTTTTTACACGTTTCTGCCACACTCCTACTACTATTATATTTGATGTTCTTTATCATGTCCTGGATATTTCATGCCACCACACAAAAGATAATTCTGTATAGTGCATCATGTATTTATATGGATATATGATTTTGTTTTATTCAAATCGTGTTAGTAAAGGCCAACTACAGTATGGTAAGAGTTTCGGTGGTGGAGGGGGGAAAAAACCTTTTTTTGTGTGTGTTTTATTTGAATGCTAGTCTTCATCCGATCCACGCTGGGTTTTTTAAATCCTTTGTTCCGATAAAGCAAGAAAAGAAAAAAGATGTGTGATTGCGAGACGCGTCGCTGAGATCAGGTTGTTAATACCCGCCCACATGCTCCCAGGAAACAATTTCACTAGATCCTCTTTCTCTCATGTATACACGTATAGACACACATTCAGATATATACATACAGGACATCCACTTCTATATACACACAGTCATACATACATACAGTACATTCACTAATATACAAACACATTCATAGAGATGCATACATAACTCATATTTACACCCAAAGTCGTATACACAAATACAGGACATACACTCATATACACACAATCATATAATTACATACAGTACATACACTCATAAACACACATAGTCATTTATACACATCCAGGACAAACACACACACACACACACGCACACATGCACACACACACACACACACACACACACACACACACACACACATTCACGTTCACACACTTTCCCTATCAACGGTTTTTGTTATCTATATCGTGTGGGCAAATGAAGACGCTTTGAATCAGCATTGAGTTGAAGTGCGCTCACCGAGACAACGTATGCACGCAGGGTAGTAACATAAGCAATCAATGTATACCAATCATTGTATATATGTATACTTATGTATAATGGTTAGTAATGTTTAGTTAAGAAAACATAACATATCCCGTTGATAATGTCTACCTCAACTGTCTGTAATACTTACTTTTATTTCTTGCGTTAACATTTCTACTACTCATATTGTGTAAATATAAATGATTTCTGTATTTATTTTTTGTTTTGTTTTACTCTTATCTTAATTGTTGATCTCTTTTTCAATTCTACTGTCCTGTACTTTCACACACTCAAATTTCCCATCTGGGATTAATAAAATACCACCTTATCTTATGTTATTATCTTATCTTAGAGTATTAATGGGTACAAGAGTTAAAGAGAGTGTGGGATATTAAAACAGGCCATGGACACCATGGCCTGTTTTAATACTTTAAACACTCTCTTAAGGGCTCTCTCTTGTCCTTAAGACCAGCAATTCTGCACTTAGACTGTCCTCCATTAAATGAACACACAGCCGGCCGTGGAAATCTCCTCCGACCCCTGCTGTCCGTTCGCTCTCAACAATGCAATAAGGTGTGGACAAAGCCATCTTTAGTACTGCTCTCCCTCCATCCCTCGCTCTAATACACACACACACACACACACACACACACACACACACACACACACACACACACACACACACACACACACACACACAGGGGCGCACAACCTCCCCCCCTCACTCTATTAATTGCTTATCTGTTGCGATTCACGAGGCAGAAATTAGAGTCTTAATTATTTTCCCCCATGTGATTGGCCGATTCACCCTGACAAGGTAGAAAGAGAAAAGTCATTTCTGTTTAAGAAAAAAAATGAGAGGAAAAGGGTCCTGTCCCTGAAGCTGGCCGGTTGTTCTATGACTAATTGGTTTTATAATTCAATAAAGGGGGCCAAAGCCAGACAGCTTAAGGAGAGTTTGGGGAGAGATAGCGACGGCCGGGCATGCAAACGAGATGAGAGAGAGGAGAGGGGAGGGAGGAAAAGGGGAAGGAAAGGGGTGATGGTAGTGGTGGTGGTGGTGGTGGTGGTGGTGGTGGTGGTGGTGGTGGTGGGGAATGGGGGGTCTGCAGAAACCATAACGAGCGAGTTGTGTCGTTAAGACAAGGGCCCTGCTGGGGGGCCGTGGAGAAGAGGGGCCCTCGGTCAGCGGTGGTGTGTTGTTGCTGGTACTGGAGAACTGCAGAGAAACGCATGACACTACAGGTGACTGTCGAGGGGGGTTAGGGTTTGATTTCCTCCTCTTAAAATATAACCAATGCAAGGATGCAATATGCAAGCGCACGTAGGAAGCTAAATACTGTTTCATATTGCTGCATTTGAAATCAGTGGGTGTGAGTGCTGTGTTTTGCCAGCATGTGTGTGTGTCCGTGTGTGTGTGCACGTGTGGCACTTACTGGCATTAACCATGTGTAGCTTACATTTGTGTGCCATTTACCGATGCACACACACATAATGTGGTGTGCATGTGAGTACCCCAGCTTGTACAGTTCCCACCGCACGGTTCCTGAGTGGGTGTCGGAAGTTAGAATACGAGAAGAAAAACGGCGGAGGAAGCGAGGAGACTTTCTCTCTATCGCCCTCTCTCTGTCTCTCTGTCTCTCTGTCTCTCTGTCTCTCTGTCTCTCTGTCTCTCTGTCTCTCTCTTTCCTTCTTTCTCTCCTTTCTCTCTGTTTTACACACTTAGTGTTGAAAGGAGGGTCTGGGTTTCATCTCTCGCATTTGTCCAGTGTGACATACAACAGTATGTCTGTGTTTGTGTTTTCAGAGTCTTAGAGCATGCTTATTTTAGCATTTGTATTCAATACTGTGTGTAAGTGGGTGAATGAGGGGCTTCTGTGTGTGTGAGAGAGCATGTTTTATAAAATGTGTGTGGGAGTATGTGTGTATGCGTAACTGTAAGTGTTCGTTAGAGTGCGTATCAAACAGCATTTTCCTGTGTGTTAGTGTTTGCGTTTGTGTTTGTGTGTGTGTATGTGTACATGTGTATGTTACAGCAAGGTAAGGCAGTGTGTGGGTTTTACAGCATGTGTGTGTTACAGTGTGTGTGTGAGAACAAGGATAAGCAGTTGTGCTACAGAGAGAGAGAGAGAGAGAGAGAGAGAGAGAGAGAGAGAGAGAGTGTGTGTGTGTGTGTGTGTGTGTGTGTGTGTGTGTGTGTGTGTGTGTGTGTGTGTGTGTGTGTGTGTGTGTGTGTGTGTGTGTGTGTGAATGTGTGTTTGTGTTACAGTGTGTGTGTGTGTGTGTGTGTGTGCAAGTGTATGTGTGAATGTGTTACAAAGAGTGTGTAACATTGAGGTTAGGCAGGGACAATGGCTCCTCTCTTCCGCTGAGGCAACATGGCCGACAACCTCTTGTCCCTTTCTATTTATCTCCATGAGATTATGAAACAATTAAGCATTTAGGAGCAGTCAACCACTAGTCAATTTTACTTGTCCCCTTCCCCCCTCCCCCCACACTCCCCTTCTCTCCTCCCTCCCCACAAGACAAACATTTCAGGAACATAAAAATCTGGTTTACTTTAAATTGAGCTCTCCGGATGAGGGTAAAATGCACTCCTTCAAATTAATATAATTTATAGTAAAACTAAACACTGTATGCAGCCTAATTATGCTTACATGATATATATATTATTATTTTTTATAATTTTTCTTTTAAAATGGTTATTTAACAGGCCCCTGGAGACTTGTAAAAGAGGATGAATACACAATTCAACCGGACGGCTGTATTACCTGCATAGCGTTACACAAAGAAACCCAGTCTCTATTAAGTTCACATTTCTCCCGTCTCTCTCTGTATGTTTTAAAGGTTAGAGGGCATGCTAACACTCCTCCTCTACTCCAACCGTCAAATGAACAGCGGCGGATGTAGCAACTTCATCCCTCTACCTCAAATTCAGCTGCTATTACAGATTCAGCGCAAAAGAAAGACAGAATGAGAGAGAGAGAGAAAGGCAAAAGGTTTTTTGACGAAACTTTATATTTTTCTTCTACTGCCAGCACTCTGCCTTTTCCTCGTTCACTGCCGTCGTATGTGTGTTTATGTGTGTGTCCCCTCCCCACGCCAACCAGCTCCCCTCCCACACACACACACACACACACACACACACACACACACACACACACACACACATGGACGCCACGCGTTCTCAAAGGATCAAACCCTCTCGCTGCCTCTTCAAAGCGGTCTGCTAAGCCTCTTCTTTGTGCATTTTTTTATCGAGGTTGAAGACGCTCACAAGAAGCTCTCGCCACCAGACGCCACTGCCACCCATCATCGGGATACCCCCCTCTCGTTGTGATACCCCCCCCACCCGCCCCCCCCACCCCCACCCGCCCCGCCCCGCCCCCCCCCCCCACCCGCCCCCCCAGCCGTTGTTGTGTGGGTAGCGCTCAGACGTGCGACGGCAAGCACAGACTAATTCGTACAAGTAATCCAAATAATCGTATTAATGCCTATTAGTGGCGTCATCGCCAGCAGTGGCGAGCATGAAGACATCACAACACCCACATACCATACCGTCTCACCGTGGTGCCACCCTGCCCAACCCCCCCCCCCCCCCCCCCCCCCCACACACACACACACACACACATATATACACACACAGACGGGGCGCCAAGAGACATCTCCACCGGTGGCGAGCCAAAACAATGGCGTCAAACTCTCAAATTCTACCGCAGTCTTTTTATATCTATTTATCCCCGAATTTCTCTTCTGGGATACCTCAACTACTATCTTATCTATTATACCCCATCCTCTTTTCATAGTGGTCTGCATAATTAAGAATAATCTCAGCAATAAAAAGGTTAAAGGTCAACTCCCTGATAGCTCTTTGGTTGTAAAGACAAATAACTGTTGTGATTGACAGAGTAAAGATCATCGACTGTATACAATCTGTGAGTCTGGCTCAACACTGGGGCATGTTGGTTGCCAAGAGTGTTGTTTCAATTTAAGAAACTCCGGGTCTGACTCTTCTGATGTTTTCGCATAGAAATGTCACCAACAGACACAAAATCCAATTAAGGCAATTAACACTATGGCATACATTCGATACTACTTATCTCTCTCACTGCGATGCAACGCTGGCCCGTAACCGATCCACAACAGAAGCCTCATCTGTATTCACCAGCAGATTACGATAACACACAACTAGCCTTTTTTTTTAATGTTTTAATTCTTTCCAAACGGCCGCCAGTCTTTCATAACCCATCTCTTTTTTTTTCTTCCTCTTTTACCCTTTTCCTCGGCGGTACAAAACGTTATATGTTAATTGATAATCAGCGGTGTTGATTCAGTGGTGCATTCAGAGCAAATCTGTGCCCTTCTGGTCGCAGGGTTCACACCGACTGTGCCGTGCCAACCGATCTGGCAGTCACGGCAACCTGTCGGCGTTGCCAAGGCCTGGCAGGGCTTATCGATGCTGTACGCAACGGCGCCCACCATCGCAGTGGAAAAGAAATGACTACTGCGGAGCCTGCTTGCGTCACGGCAGCGAGGGGAAAAGAGCATTTGACGACGACGATGGCGGCGGCAGTTTGTTTTTGTTGGGTTTTATTTTTACGCTGTCGTCGATGGCCTATTGTTATTTCTCTCTCGTTTGGGATCGCCACAGTAATAAAAAGAGGGGAAAAAAGGAGAGAGGCAGAAGGAAAAGGGTAAGCGGTCGCTGCGGTGAACATTGTGGTGCAACACGCCAACATGGCCGACGCCTCGCCATGCTTCCGGCTGGAAAACACAGCGCAGCGACTGTTGAAGATGTGGGACTCAAGATGGGGGAGTGTGTGTGTGTGTGTGTGTGTGTGTGTGTGTGTGTGTGTGTGTGTGTGTGTGTGTGTGTGTGTGTGTGTGTGTGTGTTTGTGTTTGTCTTTGTGTGCATGTTTACACACAACATGTCCTGGTAATACACTGCAGTAACTAGCAGAACAGTGCATTTATTCAATATATGTTCTCTCTGTATTATACAATTATTTACATTGACCATCTCACACAGACACATCAAACCCCCCCCCCCCCCCACACACACACACACACACACACACAGCCACACACACAAACATACTGCATTATGTTTGTGGCATAAGGCACACATCCGAACACAGTGCCATTGCAACACATGACATGATTGGATCTACATAAAGGTCTGCGATGTCAATTTTGAGCAATTATCTGTGTCAACGAAGACCCCGCTGACATGTACCCTTCCCATCCAGACTCTTCTGCAATCATCAGACATCAATACAACAATACAAGACGAGGTGGAAGTCCACCACTTCACGACACCCTCTGGAGCCCATACTGTAGAAGAGTACAGGGGACCTTTTATTGCCCTTTCCCCGTGGCGACTCTTTATAAGCAGCAGATCTTTTGACTCGTTGTGGGTTACAAATGTAGTTTCACAACCATCGAGCCAACCAGCCACAGCGGCTCACATTGTTTATAGAGCAGCCGCTCTGCGCGAGACATTCTCTATTATTATATTTATGGGCTTATGCATGGAGGCTGTGGGGGAGGTGTGTGGTGTGTGTATGGGGTGGGGTGGGGGTAGTTGTATGTGTTTCTGTGTGCTTCTGTGTGTGTGTGTGTGTGTGTGTGTGTGTGTGTGTGTTTGTGTGTATGTATAGGGTGCTGATGGTGATGTGTGCTTCTACCTGTGCTTGTGTGTGTGTGTCTGTGTGTGTGTGTGTTTGTGTGTATGTATAGGGTGCTGATGGTGATGTGTGCTTCTACCTGTGCCTGTGGGTTTGTGTGTGTGTGTGTGGGGGGGGGAGGGGGGGGGGTGGGAGGTGTTGTGTGTGTGTGTGTGTGTGTGTGTGTGTACAGGGGGTGGTAGTGTGTTATGGGCCTCTGCAGGATTTATTAATACACACGGTGGTTTATTGCAGTATTTCATGTGTGGTGGGGCTGGTACAGTGGTGTAGGGCCACACCCACTGGCGACTTGTTCTGATTGGTGCACACGAAGACACACTTCCTTGTTCTGCTGGTTTGTTGGCCCAGGCACCATCCCCAACCCAGCATTTACAAGGGAACCTGCATGTGTGTGAGTGTGAGACAGAGATACTGTCAGATATTGTGTTTAGATCGTAGGCCACCCAAGCTTGTTTTTACTCGAATGGGGAAAAGGAAGCCGTTTTCGTGTCGTGTCTGGTCCGATTTATTGTTAGGATGATAATAATAGCCGTATATATAATCATAGTAATAATAGACATTGACGTCACTCACACACCCACCCTAACAGCACACAAATACACAGACATACACATAGTAACACACACCGACACACACACACCAAAAAAGTAAACCAATTCCTATTCTCATTTTAATATTCTGCAATACTCATAATCACATAATCATACACATATAATGTGTGTGTGTGTGTGTGTGTGTGTGTGTGTGTGTGTGTGTGTGTGTGTGTGTGTGTGTGTGTGTGTGTGTGTGTGTGTGTGTAGGCTTTCGTGAAGTATTTACATCAACTATACATATTCTGTAATTCCTCAACAATTGGGCCATGGTATGAATGCTAGTGTGTGTCTGTAGTGTATGAATGTGTGTTATGTACAATCAGGGACAGTTATTAAAGCTACTTTGAGGTTTTTTAAATCACCTTAGCTCTTTATCTTCTTTAACACTGCCAACAGATATTTGCCTATCAAAACTATAATTTACTTAATACTGTTTGCCCTGAAGAGTACAAATAAAATAATACTTATCTTAAAAGAACAGCTACAGCGTTCAGTTAACTTTGAAACTCCCCCATCTTTGAGTTATTAATATTTATAGTAGGCTACTATTTGTTCACTTTGAACCCTTCAAAGAAAACCAGCAATGTTGACATAGGACTAGTTCGTCTGTTTGATTATTATAACAGCATGCCGCTTAAGATTTTATTATCTCTTCGCATTTATCCGTTGCTCCTTCATAGATCTATAACTGCACACTGTTTGAAATAATATTTCCCCATTCACAGCCTTGATGCGAGAGTGCGCGTCTCTCTTTGGTGTATGTGTGCGTGTTATCCAGTAATAAATGCAGGACCGCCTCACTCTAATCAAGCTGATTAAAAATTCCTGCGCGCACTGCCGGAAACCGCACCGTCCTCTTCTTTCCTGTCCACTTTTGACTTTTATTCTCGCCTGTCCTCCCGACCATAGGACCTCCACTCTGGCGGCCGTCCGCCCGCCTGCGAAGCACCGAGATGCGGTTGGAAATCGGCTCCTTTCCGCGGCAATTTCCTCCGAGATGAGGAGGAGGAGGAAGGGGGAAACACGGGCAGCGCTAGCAGCAGCAGCAGCGAGGGCTGTGATGAGTCAATACAACTAATAATTTAATGGGGACACGGAAGGGGGGATAGAGAGAGAGAGAGAGAGAGAGAGAGGGGGGGGGGAGAGAGAGAAAGGGAGAGAGAGAGAGGAAGAGAGAAGAGCTCCTATCCGGACCTACATCTAAGGAGCAGGACAACCCTCATATCAGCAGGAAGCTCGTGTACGCGTCCACACCAAGCCTTATTATCCTCGACGTCGGAAAGTAAATCGCACTTTTGTAACCTGTTTGGGTCCGCATATCGGATCCCACATCGACTGTGTGTGTGTGTGTGTGTGTGCGCGCAAGAGAGAGAGAAGAGATCGCTGTCGATTGTTTTTCTGTAGGACACTGTTATCGCAGTGAAGCCCACACACACCGCGCCGTGTTTTTTTCTACGAATTCTCTTTGGGATACCTTGTAATCCTATTAGGGATATCGGGGGGGGGGGGGGGGGGGGGGGGGGGGGGGGGGGGGGGGGGGGGGGGGGGGGGGGGGGGGGGGGGGGGGGGGGGGGGGGGGGGGGGGGGGGGGGGGGGGGGGGGGTTTGGACATAGATTGTTACTAATGTCCGACGTGCTTTAGCGTGTTGGCGAGCGATCGCCGCTGGATATTCGCGGCGTGGCTTAGTATTCGTACAACGAGAAGTACACGCGGAACTCGTTGCACTTGTAACCGCCTGGACGCCCGGCACATCGGCCGCGTTACTTTGCAGCAAATGCGATGCTGAACGGCCGCTGCACCGTAGCGACGCGGCGGTCGACTGTTCGCCGCGGTCGGTGCGCCGGCTAGGGCTCCGTTATCGCTCACCGATGTTCGCCCATAGCCACGGTCCAGCTCGACCTCCGCTCTCGCTTGTGTTGACTCGCTGTCGCGTCTCAGTGAAAAGTAGTCATCTCTTGAGCTATTTGGACCCGTGAGACATGAACACATAAAGATAATCAAGGAGTTGAGTTTTTTTTATTTTTTTCTACTATCCTGAGATAACTTGGAAGAAGACGCGTGTGACTCCAGTGTTACATGCACTGCTCTGGCTCAAGTGCAACGTTTCAGGTTGGTTCGGCGGGGTTTAACTCTGTATTTCTCCTTGTATGTATTGTTGTGTGTCTGTGTGAGAACTGTCGCTCCTTCTTAAAGGTCATTCACAAATCCTGACGTGGATTCGGAACAGATCCGGGTCTGGAGTCCTTTGCCCTCTTGTTTAGGGATGAGTTGCCTCGCTGCATATCATGAATAGAGAGTTCATGGTCGTATACGTGCTGTGAAATAGCCGTGGGAGGTGGGGGCGGAGTGTGCCCTTTTACTTTTGGCTACAGGCACCCAGTTGATTTTTACTAAGACAACACATGCAATGACATGCTAATACAAACATATGTGGTTGTCATCCTAAACTAAAATAAGTGAACATGTAAAAACATATCAAAGTAGTGATATTATTCATGTGTCATGTTTGTATGATAACCCATGGTATCTCGTGGATACAAAAGGTATTATTTTAGTTTTTTCAAGTCTTATCTCATGCACACTACGAAAATGTGAAGGAGTGAAAAACAAACCTATCCGATATTAAAACCTCACAAACATAAGGACTTTCACAAAAGCCGCCAAGGAGCTGTGGGATGGCAGATGCTTTGCATGTATGTACACCACCCCAGGGTAGACCTGCCTTGATGCTATTAGAATAGATATTATAATATTATCCATCTCCCCTCTGCTCCCTAATGCACTCTTCCGGCTTATATTATTCTTTTTTTTTCATTACATTTGACTTGAGACCAAAACCCTGGGAAATAAGTTTTAAATAGCCTTATAACCAACTCAACAGTCTGTGGGCATATCGTCTTGACTTGTTTTGTGTTCTGTCTCATTCCTCTAACTCTATCTCTTTCTTCTTTTACGCAGACTTGTACAAAAAAGAATAGTGTAAATAATTGATGGGTTTTAAATCCACATGTGTGTGTTAGTGTGTGTGTGACACAGTGTGTGTGTGTGTGTGTGTGTGTGCATGGCTCTCATGAACTCGAGGCACTGCCAGTAGCAGCAAGGTTTCTCTACCCACCCAAGTGGAATATATCCCTAAACGAATGCGTTTGCACAAAAAAAAAACAGGCGTCTCGTTTTGCGCGAGACGCAGGGGGATTCGGTAACGGGACGGGCATGCATAATGCAGGCATGCGGCTAAATAAACGGGGGCATCGCAACATCCGGCACGAAACCCCACTGGGTCTCATCTGGCCTTACCACGCAGCCCGGATTATGTTTTAGTTGTTTCTATTTTGCTGCTTTTTGATGTTCATTTCATTTTAAAAGTATGTTTTTAGTTTTGGTTATGTAAAGGAGCTTTTTGTGTCTTGTGGGACGTTGACTCAAACCAAACAGAAAGTGCTGCATTTAATATTTGTGGTTTTGATGCGCGCTTCACTTTTGTTTTTCACACCTTTTTGAATGAACTCACCAAACACACACACACACACACACTCACACCCCGACATGTGATCCAAGTCTAAGACCCCCACTCCCCCCCCCCCCCCCCCCCCCCCCCCCCCCACCCCCCCCAGGTGATTGAAAGCAGAGGGGCTGAGAATGATGGATCACCTGAGCGAGGCATGCCTGGGGAAGGAGAACTGTGATCTGGTCAACAGTCTGTCGGAGGCCAAGGCCCCCCCGGCCAAGCTGGCCCGTCTGGAACAGAACGGCAGCCCCCTGGGACGCGCCCGGCTGGGCAGCACCGGGGCCAAGCTTGCTGGGGTCCCCTTACAAACCCCCGGGACACCTGTTCAAGACCTGCCACAAGAAGGGTGAGCCACGAGCTGATGTCTGCTCCTCTCTCTGTTTCTATCTCAGTCTGTGTCTCTGCGTTTGTCTCTGTCGCTCTGTCTTGTCCGAATGGTTGTCTCGCCGTTGGGCTGTAGGTCTCTCTGTCCGCTTTTCTCTGTTTGTCTCTGTCTCAGTGTTTGTCTCTGTCTGTGGGTCTGTTTGTCTGTCTTTGTGTCCCTCTCTGTTCGTCTGTCATACACATACACACACACACACACACACACACACACACCAACTCCCTCTTCTCCGAGCCGATAGAATTGTTGCTGCGCTTTTCTCCTCCAAAACAAACACCTGGTTCTCCTCCTCTCCCACCTCCTCCTCCTCCTCCTCCTCCTCCTCCTCCTCACCAGTGAAAGAAGCCCTTTACTCATGGATTATGACATAGCTTTTTAATATAGCCGCTATTGTCTTGTGAATATCACAGTGCGGGCAGCGCCATAAAAACCAACTCTAAAAATCTCTTTACGGCATTTTATTTTATTTGCGGTTGTTTTTTCTCCAAATGGTGGGGAATGAGTTCTGTGGAACCTACAGGTTTACTGTAGCAATAGCACTCGCTCATTAAAGTTCCTCGTTCGTTTGTTTGTTTGTTTGTTTGGCTGGTGGGCCCTGTTCTTTGTGCACGGGGGAGCGCGGATTCGATGGCGTAAGTGTCCTCCGATGGGCCATTGCTCTTATTTGCGTCTTTAATCTGTGTGTTGCGCTCCAACCGAGAAGGCTTAATTCTTTACCTTCATCATCCAGCTCCTGTTGGCCACCTCTTCTTCCTGCAGCTCCTCCCGGTGCCCATCGCCATCTCCCCTCTTCCCACTTCCCACTGCTACCCTATCCACCCCTCTCTCTCTATTTCTGCCCCCTCTTGGTCTCTCCTTTCTTGCCTCCTCTTCCTCCATCCTTCTCCTCTTCTTCTGCCCAATCCTCTCTGTCTCTCCTCTATTTCTCTCCTCCTATCCTCTCCTCTCCCGCCCTTGTATCTCCTCCCCTCTCTCTCCACCATCCGTCCTCTCCTCCCCTTGCGTTTCCCATGCCCATATATATAATTATTATTCCTATCCTGGTTCCTCCTGCACTGGTCCAGAGGAGCGGGGATGAGGAGGAGGAGGAGGAGGAGATCCGGAGGTGAGGGTTATGTGGAGCTCCCGTGGGCCTCCATTGTGTCCTGCACACCACCCCCCCCCCCCCCAACAGTATTCACTGCGGCCTCCTCTGTGGCTCCCCACAAACAAAGCCGTTATTGATCCCCCCCTACACCACCACCACCCTCCAAATGAACCTACACAGCAGTCTTTATTGTCAGATCTTTATCTATTAGAACCAGGGGACGAGAAGACGAGCTCTTTCAGCACATTCCCTGGCCTCTGCCGACCACACTGCTCGCTTCCCTCGCTGTCACTGTTTTTGTTCATCGCGTTGACTTTGCCTTCGTTGGCGTGTGTCTTCTAGAATGCCGTGAAGGAAATTCGGGGAAGCAAATATAAACGAAAATAAATTTGTTGTTGTCAGTTTTTTTCTTCTGTAACCTCCCCCCCCCCCCACATCCCCACAGCCTCATCAGTTTGGCTGAAGTTCCCGATCGTCAACACGGAAACTGTTATATCATTAGCATCGGTATTAATATTGCTGGGGCCTAGCTGAGGTGTACTTCTATTCCTGGTGTTTCTGTGATTCACAAATGGTGTTGTTTTTTGTCAGAATCAAACGCAAAATCCAAATCTTTCCAGGTACCCCCTGGAGCCTGCTCACGCACCCTTGGTTGGGAATCCCTGTCCCAGAATTCCTTGAATAAAAAAACAAGAAAACAAACAGTTATAATATTTCTAGTTATCTTGTGCAAACACCCCACGTTTAGACAAAAACATCAGCAAACACACGTTCACGCTGGACGTGAGTGATGGTTCCCGACGGCCGGCGGACGGTGTTAATGGCGCCGTAATGGACACCAGAATAGCGCTAGCGCGGTCCCAGTCCTCTGTTCAAAAGCATCCACAGGCCGTCTATTCTCCCCGGCTCACCGCTCACTGCGGGCGCAGCGGAGTACGTCCTTATCATCCTCATTCCCGGGGAGAGCGGGAAAAGGCCAAGCTCTCTCCGGACGTTGTCTACCCCTGCCGGAGATTTGAGGCGTGTTATTTTATTTGCGGCGACACAGCGGGTGATATTTGCGCAGAGCGTTCGGGCATCCTTAGACAGGGATCAGTCCTTTCCGAACGACGTGTGTTTACACAGACTAGCTAACTTCAGGGAGCCCGCGGGTACACCTGGGAATTGAAGCGATGCATCGTGGGAGGGTTTTATTTTATGTCTGGCAGGAAGGGGTGAAAGGACTATGGACATTTCTTCGCCTCTGATGCAAAACCAACTGCTTTTGGCAAAGCCAACAAGCGGCAAGCCATGATTGGGTCTCACAAATGTTTGGTTCTCCTCAACTTTTTTGCTAAAAGCCATGTTCTCCCAAATGCTTGCTTCCTTTTTCTGAAACCCTCTGGCCCGCTCGGAGTCTCGCCACGTATCTCCATGTTAAATATTGAAGCCAGCGTGAGCCAGTGCGGTCCACAGTGCCACATCTCTCTGTGTCTGCCGCCGTACAGTCAGTGTGAATATATACGAGGGCCTGGAGGCCGGATGCTTATGAGATGTAATAAAGAGCCAGAGGTGTCGGCTGGCGCGTGGCGCTCTCCCCTGGAACATAGCAGGTGAAGGCGTGGGAGGGCCAACTGGAGTGGTCCCTGCTCCTCCTCCTCCTCCTCCTCCTCCTCCTCCTCCTCTTGTAGGTCCTTTTGAAGCGTTGGGTTTGAAAACCGTGTTTCTTTTTATTATTCTCCGTACCGACATACATTTTATCACCATCACAGTGACTCTGTGTCACAAAGGAGCACACGGACGCAAAATCACCTCCTTTTTATTTTACATAGACCTACACACACACACACACACACATACACACGGTATTGAATGGCACCATTTGTCATGTCTTGGGCCCCAACCGACCAGCCTCCTCACTCAGTGTGTTTATGTGTGCTTGTGTGTCTGTGTGTGTGTGTGTGTGTGTGTGTGTGTGTGTGTGTGTGTATGTACCTCTGCAGGTAACATGCTACCTGTGTTCTGCGTGGTGGAGCACTACGAGAGCCCCATGGACTTTGACAGCAAGGAGGAGCATGCCGAGT